>JAYESA010000004.1:109098883-109698883 GCA_036927795.1 Iris macrosiphon
AGTTCTTTTAGTAGATCTTTTGGTACCGAATTTGTCTCCGGCATACTTGTTGAGACATGGATATTTGTTGAGTTAGATTATTTACATTTAGACTTGTGTTGTATTATATTTTATTTCTTCGATATCTTATCGTGCTGTAGTTATGTGATTGAGTATGTTGTTCATATTATATTGTGTCATTCGTGCCTCCTTATGGAGATTGGATGCTCGTGAGAGATTGCTTAGATAGTATCATGACCTTGACTGCGTTCTACCGCCGATGCTGCGGCGTAGGCTGGACGTAGCCGCGTACTCGTGCCCCAATTTCGGGTGCGGGTCTTGACACATTTTTAGTGGTGGCCCATGCAGGTCAGACTTCGCAAATTATGCGATATCGTGGTAGTGTGACATCTTTGTTACACTACTGCATGCCTGCGATAGAATCTAGGATATAGGATACTAGGATGAGAGTGAATACTCAATCACAATTCCTTGAGAGATTCCTGGGATGACCCCTGAGAATCTTATTATAAATTCCAATTTAAATCATTTCTCCTTGTTTTCGTCCGTTCTCACTTGTTGATATTGAATTTGATTCTTGTTGATCAGTTATTAAATTAAGATCTTGGTGTCATTGTAGAGTTTGATTTCATATCAAGATGAATTTTACGGACTAATTTATGGTATCATCTGATGACACATGTTGATGAGGACAGTGAGAAAGATTGATATTAGAGCTATTGGACTACAAAATGTAGATTTAAATTATAATTTAAAGATTGAATATGAATTTCAATTTTTAAGAATTTTGAGGAGTTGAGATATTATTAAAAAAATTTGAGGATTCAGATTCAATTCAATGTACCTAGACAAAGGTGTAAGGATTTTGGAAGTGATTAAATTTTTGTTTCAGTATTTGAATAATTGACTTTGAGGAAAGTATATGCATTTTACTATAAATTATTCGAGGAGTTAGTTTTGAGGACTTTTTTTTAGAATAAAATTTTATTGTGAAAGAGAGATGGAAGATACTTACCGGAGGAGGTATCGTGCCGGTTACCAGCACTATTAGAACGTGCTCGGTAGTCGTATATGGTAGAGAGATGAGAGCACGATTCTTGGTATTGCCTATGCCGTACTTTAATGTTGTGTTAGGCATGGACTGGTTAAGCCAGTATAACGTCGTGCTGAACTGCCGGAAGGGTAGCGTCATTTTTAGACCACCAGATCAACCGGAGTTCGAGTACATGCGAGGGACCGTCGAACAAGGAGTAAGACAGGCAGCTGGAACTTGCATGGCTATGGAGCTTGCACCCCCGCCAATAGTTACAGAATTCGAGGATGTTTTCCCCGACGAATTGCCAGGCTTACCCCCGGATAGAGACGTGGAGTTCACCATTGAGCTAGTACTAAGAGCAGCACCGGTATCTTCTAATGTGTACCGATTGGCGAAGAAGGAGTTAGATGAGCTGAAGCTACAATTGGAGGAGTTTCAGGAAAAAGGGTTTATCCGCCCTAGTGCATCACCATGGGGAGCACCCATATTATTTGTGCCTAAAAAGGATAGAACCGTACGTATGTGTATTGATTACAGAGCCCTTAATGCTTTGACTATCAAGAACAAGTATCCCCTGCCACGGATTGACGATTTATTCGACCAGTTGACAGGAGCAGTGGTGTTCACCAAGATCGACTTGAGATCGGATTATCATCAAGTGAAGGTGCGAAGAGAAGACATTCAGAAGACAGCATTCAGGACTCGTTATGGTCACTACGAGTTCTTAGTGATGCCTTTTGGACTGACGAATGCGCCATCTGTATTTATGAACTTGATGAATAGAGTATTCCACCAATACTTAGACCGGTTCGTGGTAGTCTTCATCGACGACATTTTGGTGTATTCGAAGAGCCACGAAGAGCACGAAGAACACTTGAGGCTAGTGTTAGAGACACTGAGGAGAGAGAGACTTTATGCCAAGCTGAGCAAGTGTGAGTTTCTCCTAGATCGTGTCGCCTTCCTTGGACACGTTATCTCAGGAGACGGTATCTCAGTAGATCCGGCGAAGATTTCATCGGTAGAGACATGGCCAACCCCTACCAATGTCTCAGAAGTGAGGAGTTTTCTAGGACTTGCCGGATATTACCGGAGGTTCGTAGAGAACTTCGCGAAGATTGTAGAGCCAATGACCTGCTTGACCCATAAGGAGCAGGAGTTCACTTGGACAGAAGAGTGCCAGAAGGCATTCGAGGAACTGAAGAAGCGCTTGACTACAGCACCCATCTTGACCATACCTTCTGGACCCGGAGGATTCGTAATCTACACCGATGCGTCCGGGAAAGGATTAGGATGCGTCTTGATGCAGCATGAGAAGGTTGTAGCTTATGCTTCAAGACAGTTGAGGACACATGAGAAGAACTATCCCACCCACGACTTGGAGCTTGCAGCATTGATCTTTGCTTTAAAGCTTTGGAGGCATTACCTATATGGAGAAAGAGTGGAGATATTTACTGATCATAAGAGCCTGAAATATGTCTACACTCAGAAAGACCTTAATCAGAGGCAAAGACGTTGGCTCGAGGTGATGACAGACTTCAAAATTGAGCTACAGTACCACCCGGGAAAGGCTAACGTAGTAGCAGACGCACTGAGCAGAAGACCTATGGCATTCTTCTTGACTACCCAACAACATCTGTTGAGAGATCTAGAACAGATGGGTATAGAGGTTGTCATACTTGGAATAGATCGACAGTTGTCGAGTCTCCAATTACAATTAACACTAGTAGAGAGAATCAAGGCTGCTTTTGTAAACACCCTAAATTTTCAGATATTTTAAATCAATTTTTTTGTATTAATATGCAATTTTTCAGGAATTTACATAGGTCCTTTGGTGAATTTATGATTTTTAATTGCTAATAACCAACATTAAAAAGAAATAAAAATAATATTTTTGGGTGTAAAATAGAAAACTGGACTTAGGGTAATTTTCTGGGATTTTATTGGGCCTCAGACCTATTTTTAAAAGCCTAAAAACTATTTACTAATTAAATTAATTAAATGATTAATTTTTTTTTTCTGTTATTTTTTTCTTTGGGCCCGGCCCGGCCAAGTGGGCCGAGCCCGTTAGCACCCAGCCCAGCCCAGCGCCTTAGCGGGTCGGGCGGGTCGGCCACACCCGCACCCGAACCCGACCCGGCGCCTCACCCCCAAACCCACGACTCCCTCTCGCTCGATCCCTCCGCCGCCGCCGCAATTTTCGGCCGCCACGACCGCGCCTCCCCTCCGCGAGAGCCGCCCACGTCGACCTCAGCCCCGCCTAACCCGGCCACGACCCCCCCGTGGATCCCCCAATAAAAAACCCTACCCCGACCTCCTCCGCCTCCCCATCTCCCTCAATCCCCCTCGCCGGAACCCTAACCCCGTCCTCCCTCAGCACCGCTCGACGCCGACATCCTCCCTAGCCGCCGACCAGCTCGCCGATAGCCGCCCAGCCAGCGCCAACGTCGGCCAGCCTGTCCAGAACCCCCTCCTCCTCCTCTCTCTCCCCGCGGCTGCTGTTCTCCCCTCCGCCCGGAGCCGCAGCCACCGCCCGAGACCTCCCCGGGCCCATCTCCGCCGCCCTGAGCCGCCCTTCCCCGGCGAGGCTCGGTCGAACCCGTCCAGCGCAGCTCCGGACACGCGAACACAGCCCTAAACCCTAGCCCTAGCAGAGGACACAGCGTCCAGGACACGAACTCGCGTGTCGGACACAGGAAAACCCCGGTTTCTCGGATTCCCTTCAGGTACTCGTATCTTGCACCTCGGATCTCCATTTTCGATTCTGTAAATTTCTACGCGAAGCCTGTATGACCCTCTTGGTGCCCGGACAAACCGCTCGGGGCATCGCGTCCTGTGGTGATCGCACACCGCGATCCAAAAACAAGAAAAACCAGACCCTGTTTCACCCCGGAACTGAGTGCGCCCCGCCAAACGGGACGACTTGGTCGCGCGCGGTCTTCACAGATACGGACGTGTGGGATTTCGCGGAAGCTGATTCGGGTGTGCGTGCACACCAAAATCAACGCGTATCCGCGGACATCGCCCCGTATCCGCCTTTTCTGTAATTCACCCTAACTTCGTGCACACACGTCAAATCGAGACGAAACTTGTGCCATCGGACTCGTAGCGATACGCTGGTCCTGTGGGTCAAGTTTGGTTCGATTCTGAGAATGTTGACGAAATCGCGTGTCGTGGGCCCCACAGGCCCCGCTCGACGGGCAATTTCGTGATCGACTTATCGGAATTCAAATCTGAAAGTTCCGTTGGGTTCGTATCAGTGTTCCTGACCTGTTGACACTAAGTTTGGTGAATTTGGAGACCGTTTCCCCTGACACGTTTTTCGGTGCAAAGCGGGCCCACCGGTGGACCCCGTTTTGGCCCGAAATTGCCGTTTTTGTCCTTGTCTCCAAATTGGACCCAAGGACAGGCATTCCTAGCTGTTTGACACCTTATGAGCGTGATGATACTGTTTATTTCAACTTTCGGAGACATCTCTGGAAATTTCCGAAACCAGGACCTAAGTGGAATTTAAACCTCAGACAAGTGCACCTTGCCAAACTTGCAGTCATTATTTTCATATTATCTGTAAAAATTCTCTGCTGGATGTCTTGTGTAAATTCATATAAACTGATTTAAACTGCTTAACCTAGGGAACGTATGACGTACCTAGTGTCCGATCATAGTCGGGTGCCGACACCGTACGCGGTGTTGGGTTCGTCATTTAGAGATGGATTTACGATCCCCTTACTCTTGTACTTGACCTATCAAGTACCCTACAACCCAGGACACTTGACACTATCATGGACAGAATCTTCCTGAGATATTCGTGGTGATTCTGTATAGGATACAGGACTTGACAGAGACATTTATTTATAGACAGTATGACTTATTGTATTAGTTATAATCCCGCTGACATGGACATGAGACGTTATGGTCATGGCTTGCGTGATTACATTGGGTGGGGAGAGACACACAGGCTACAGGCTGTTCTATATATATATCTACTATTATTGTGAGGTTGTAGACTCTCCAGCAGAGCTAGACCCTTTACGTGTTATTGCTGCTACCGGCTCCCCGACACAGAGCTTGTAGCGGTCTCAGCCTGAGTACTAGTGTTGCTCTCATTTGCATATCACATAAATGGTTACTTAGTTTACCCTGCTGTTCATTTATTTATTGCACTGCTTATTCATTTGGCTTATATTATTTGTGCCTTGCTATGTCCACTGAGGACCTGGAATGGATTATGTCCCCAGGTTTAGCAGAGGAGCAGTACCCTGAGGTATACGGGACAGGAGCTGAAGCTATTGCTGGAATAGAACCGAACACTGAAAACGAGGTGACTGCCGAGGACTTCTTCTGAGTGCCTGTTCCAGTACTCAGTACTATTTCATGTTTACCTCTTTTGTTCCTGGCCTATAGAGCCAGTTATTCAGACTTAAGTCGGATTGTTTCTCCGACTGACTTGTTGTGATTATTGTTGCTACTTATTTCCATTTCATTATGCAGTTATTTCTTTATCGTTATGGATGAGATTAGTGTGACTTGTTGTAGTAGACCTTATGTACAGCTTAAGTACGCCATGATGGCTCCATTAAATTGGATTATCCATCGGTGCGTACTGCTGGCCGTTGCCACGTGACCAGTCCCTCAATATTTTGGGACTGGGGCGTGACATAGTTTTTGTGGTGGCCCATGCAGGTCCAATCTAAATTATTCGGTTTCAACTTAGGGATCGGACAGGCCTGCAATAAGATAGGTTATAGGATCTCATCCATTGATTGAATCGTTTTTGAACTCTATGTCGAATTCAATTAAATTACTTGAACTGCATCCTGTTTTGATTCCTCTGTGCGTTCTTATTATTTCCTTTTGATGCAGAGTTATGGATCCCAGACGTGGTGACGAGACCCCCTTGGGTACACCGACTGAAGCAGGGTTTACCTGCGAAGCTGGAACGACGCCAGATACCAGAGGACAATCCTCTCAGAGCAATCAAACTGGCCAGCCAAGTTCCAGGTTCAGGCGTGATGACATCCCGCCTCCTCCCCAGTTCCCTCCTACGATGCCTGTCTTTCCCCCAGGACAGGCAATGGACGGCCAGCAAATGTTCCAGATGTTCTACGCAATGATGCAGGCCCAACAGCTGACCCAGCAGGAGGCCCAACGCCGAGAGGCCGAGAACCTAAGGAACAGCCTAGTCGCAGCGTTGGAGCATGCAAATCTACCAAATAGGCGGCCAGCGACGGGATCTATCACGGATTTCTGCCAACTTAAGCCCCATACCTTCTCGGGCAAGGAAGGACCAACTGAAGTACATGAATGGCTTACAAACACACAGCATCAGTTGGAGGCCGCCGAACTACCAAGGGACAAATGGATGACTGTCGTCAGGATGCAACTGACGGACAACGTGCATCATTGGTGGTTGTCCAAAGAAATAAGGCTCGGACATGATCAGGTTACCTGGGAGGAGTTCTCCAGACTCTTCCAGGAAATGTACATCCCTGTTGTGGCTCGGTCAGAACTCTGAGACAGATTCAACCGCCTGATCCAGGACAACATGACGGTGGAGGAATATAACGCCGAATTCATTTGCCTGAGCCGCTTCGCCCCTTCGCTAATTCCTACCGAAGAGGAGAAGGCGGAGAAGTTCTTTGATGGGCTCAGGTTCGAGCTTCAGAAGTTAATCGGATCAGTCGCGCCCACCTCTAACACCGATGTCCTAGCTGCAGCACGTCGGCTGGAGTGCGTTACTCGGAGGGAATCAAGCCTGAAACGTCCCTTCTCCTCAGTACCGTCCAAGTCATCACCAGAGGAATCTGCTAAATGGCCCCAGAAGAGCCCGCCTCCAAGAGCAGCAACTAAGAACCTGCCTACTTGCCATTACTGCAGCAAGGTAGGACATATTGAAAAGGAATGTAGACGCAAGCTGGGGCTCTGCCTGGTTTGCGGATCTGGACAACACTTCTCAAAAGACTGCTCGGAACGTCGAGAGGGAGTTCCGAATCGACCAGCTCCACCTGCAGCTCTTCCAGCTGGGGGAGCAACACAGACAGGGCCTAGAGGAGCCAGGCCACCTCTACCACCTCAGGCAGTATTGTTCCAGCAAGCTCGTCAGCAAAGGGGTCCCGCTCAGGGACGAGGTCAGGCATATGCACTAGCAGTCACTGAGGAAGCTACTGCAGGCGAAGTGATAGCAGGTACCATATTAGTAGCTTCAATTCCTGCTGTAGCATTATTTGATTCTGGAGCTTCGCATTTATTTATTGCTGCTAGCTTCGTAGCCACACATAGAATAGCTACCGTACCTCTCTCGAAGATGAAGAGAATTCTAACGGGAGGTAGAATTATCCCGGTTAGTGATACCTGTAGATCATGTTCGGTAGTAGTCTGTGGCCGAGAGATGCGAGCCCAATTCCTGATCTTTTCTATGCCTGATTACGATGTTGTACTTGGTATGGACTGGTCAAGTCAGTACCATGCGACACTGGATTGCCGGCTTGAAAAAGTGATATTTAGACCCCCTAGCCTTCCTGAGTTTGAATTTCTTAGAGGAGCTGTAGAACAAGGGGTCCAGCCAACTCTTAGGGTATTGACTGTAGAAGAAGATTCAAGTTACCCAAGAGTAATAACGGAATTTGTGGATGTATTTTCCGACGATCTTCCAGGTTTACCACCTGATCGAGAGATAGAATTCACAATAGACCTAACTCCAGAAGCCGAACCTATCACTTCATCGGTATATCGGCTAGCACCTAAGGAGTTAGTGGAGTTGAAAGCACAAGTTGACGACCTTCTGGAGAAAGGATTTATCCGGCCCAGTGTTTCACCATGGGGAGCACCTATACTTTTTGTACCCAAGAAGGACGGAACGGTACAGTTGTGCATTGATTACAGAGCCCTTAATGCTGTAACTATTAAGAACCAGTACCCATTACCACGCATTGATGATTTGTTTGACCAATTGAGTGGTGCTAAGGTATTCTCAAAGATTGACCTTAGATCCGGTTATCACCAGATTAGGGTGAAGAAGGAAGATATCCCAAAGACGGCCTTCAGAACTAAGTATGGACATTATGAGTTCCTAGTTATGCCGTTTGGTTTAACCAACGCACCCGCCGTATTTATGAGTTTGATGAACGGGGTCTTCCATCAGTACTTGGATAAGTTCGTGGTGGTATTCATTGATGATATCCTAGTCTACTCCAAGAACCACGAAGAGCACGAGGAACACCTTAGAATTGTGCTAGAAACCTTGAGAAGGGAGAAGCTGTATGCCAAACTCAGCAAATGTGAGTTCTGTATGGACAAGGTGCCATTCTTAGGGCATATTATCTCGGGTGAAGGACTGTCTGTGGACCCAGAAAAAGTCACTGCTATAGAAACTTGGCCTACCCCTACCTCTGTTGCAGAAGTGAAAAGTTTTCTTGGACTTGCCGGGTATTACCGGCGGTTCGTAGAAAATTTTTCAAGGATCGCAGAGCCGATGACTAAGCTGACACGGAAGGACCAGGAGTTCATATGGACGGAAGAATGCCAGAATGCCTTTGAAGAATTGAAGAGGCGTCTAACAACAGCACCAGTCTTGACTCTTCCCTCAGGGTCAGAAGGTTTTGTTGTATATAGTGATGCGTCCGGTAGTGGGCTAGGTTGTGTCTTGATGCAACATGGCAAGGTTATCGCTTATGCATCGAGGCAGCTGAAGGTCCACGAGAAGAACTACCCAACACACGACCTGGAGCTAGCTGCAGTAATTTTTGCATTGAAGATCTGGAGACATTATCTGTATGGAGAGAAGGTCGAGATATTCACTGATCATAAGAGCTTGAAGTATGTTTATACACAGAAGGAGCTCAACATGAGGCAAAGGCGTTGGCTTGAGTTGATGGTGGACTTTGACATCGATCTGCAGTACCACCCGGGGAAAGCAAATGTTGTAGCCGACGTCCTCAGCAAAAAACCCTCGGCTTATTTCTTGACGGAGCAGCCTCAGCTATTATAAGACTTGCAAGATCTTCAGATAGAGGTTGTTCTACCTGGACAAAATGGTTTGCTGGCTAACCTCGAAGTAAAGTCATCGCTGGTGGAGAGAATCAAGGAAGCTTTGCCTAATGATGCCAGATTCCGAAGGCTGAAAGAGAGAACAGAAGCAGGCCTGCAGACGGGACTTCGTATCCACGAGGACGGAACATTACGGTGCGGAAATCGCCTATATGTTCCAAATGGAGAATTAAGGCAGGAGTTGATGACAGAAGCCCATAGCTCCATATACTCGGTTCATCCAGGAGGAACCAAGATGTACCGGGACTTAAGACAATATTACTGGTGGCATGGAATGAAAAGGGAGATTGCCCGATTTGTGGCAAAATGCTTAGTCTGCCAGCAGGTGAAGGCCGAGCACCAAAGGACTGCAGGTATGTTGCAGCCACTTCCCATCCCTGAGTGGAAGTGGGAGCATATTACCATGGACTTTGTCACGGGATTTCCAAGAAGCCCTAGTGGTAAGGATGCAGTATGGGTCATCGTGGATCGGCTCACTAAGTCGGCTCACTTTTTGCCGTTCAGAGTCGGACAATCCACGAAAGTACTAGCCGACATGTATATGCGACAGATCGTAAAATTACATGGAGTGCCGGTTAGTATTGTATCAGATCGAGACTCGAGATTTACATCTCACTTCTGGCGAAGCATGCAAGAGAGTCTCGGTACCAGGCTCAAGTTCAGTACTGCCTATCATCCTCAGACAGATGGCCAATCAGAGCGCACAATTCAGATCTTGGAAGACATGCTGCGATCATGTATACTGGACTTCGGAGGATCTTGGGAAGATCACCTGCACTTAGTGGAGTTCTCCTACAACAACAGCTATCAGACAAGCATTCAGATGGCACCTTTCGAGGCACTGTACGGAAGGAAGTGCAGATCGCCAATATGCTGGAGCGACGTTGGCGAACGTCAAATACTGGGTCCAGAGTTGGTAACGGAGACAGTGGAGAAAGTAAAACAGATTCAGAACCATCTCCGTGCAGCCCAGGATAGACAGAAGCACTGGGCCGATGTACACAGACGACCCCTGGAGTTCAAGGAAGGAGAGCATGTATTTTTGAGGATCTCGCCCACTAGAGATACTATCAGATTCGGCAGCAGAGGCAAGTTAAGCCCAAGGTACATTGGGCCATTTGATATCTTGGAGCGCATTGGTGAGGTGGCTTACCGTCTTGTATTACCTCCATCCTTAGAGGGAGTACATGACGTATTTCACGTCTCACAACTGAGGAGATATGTGACGACCCAAGTCATATAGTTGATCATTCTGAGATTTCGGTGGGACCTAGCCTGAGATACGAAGAGCAGCCAGTGGGTATACTCGACACCAGCGAGAAGATACTGCGAGGGTAGACAATCAGGCTGGTTCGAGTAGCTTGGAAACAGCACTCTCCTGGCGAATCGATCTGGGAGCGAGAAGATGTTATGCGCCAGCGTTATCCACACTTATTTGCAGAATCAGGTAGAACCTAAGCATTCTTTAATTCTGTAAATCTTGTCTTTATAGTTTACCGTTCGATTGCGAGGACGCAATCCTCTTAAGGGGGGTAGATTGTAAACACCCTAAATTTTCAGATATTTTAAATCAATTTTTTTGTATTAATATGCAATTTTTCAGGAATTTACATAGGTCCTTTGGTGAATTTATGATTTTTAATTGCTAATAACCAACATTAAAAAGAAATGAAAATAATATTTTTGGGTGTAAAATAGAAAACCGGACTTAGGGTAATTTTCTGGGATTTTATTGGGCCTCAGACCTATTTTTAAAAGCCTAAAAACTATTTACTAATTAAATTAATTAAATGATTATTATTATTATTATTATTTTTATTTTTCGGTTATTTTTTTTTTTGGGCCCGGCCCGGCCCAGTGGGCCGACCCGTTAGCACCCAGCCCAGCGCCTTAGCGGGTCGGGCGGGTCGGCCACACCCGCACCCGAACCCGACCCGGCGCCTCACCCCCAACCCCACGACTCCCTCTCGCTCGATCCCTCCGCCGCCGCCGCGATTTCCGGCCGCCACGACCGCGCCTCCACTCCGCGAGAGCCGCCCACGTCGACCTCAGCCCCGCCTAACCCGGCCACGACCCCCCCGTGGATCCCCCTATAAAAACCCCTACCCCGACCTCCTCCGCCTCCCCATCTCCCTCAATCCCCCTCGCCGGAACCCTAACCCCGTCCTCCCTCAGCACCGCTCGATGCCGACATCCTCCCTAGCCGCCGACCAGCTCGCCGAGAGCCGCCCAGCCAGCGCCGACGCCGGCCAGCCTCTCCAGAACCCCCTCCTCCTCCTCTCTCTCCCCGCGGCTGCCGTTCTCCCCTCCGCCCGGAGCCGCAGCCACCGCCCGAGACCTCCCCGGGCCCATCTCCGCCGCCCTGAGCCGCCCTTCCCCGGCGAGGCTCGGTCGAACCCGTCCAGCGCAGCTCCGGACACGCGGACACAGCCCTAAACCCTAGCCCTAGCAGAGGACACAGCGTCCAGGACACGAACTCGCATGTCGGACACATGAAAACCCCGGTTTCTCGGGTTCCCTTCAGATACTCGTATCTTGCACCTCGGATCTCCGTTTTCGATTCTGTAAATTTCTACGCGAAGCCTGTATGACCCTCTAGGTGCCCGGACAAACCGCTCGGGGCATCGCGTCCTGTGGTGATCGCACACCGCGATCCAAAAACAGGAAAAACCAGACCCTGTTTCACCCCGGAACTGAGTGCGCCCCGCCAAACGGGACGACTTGGTCGCGCGCGGTCTTCACAGATACGTGCGCGTCATTGATACGGACGTGTGGGATTTCGCGAAAGCTGATTCGGGAGTGCGTGCACACCGGAATCAACGCGTATCCGCGGACATCGCCCCGTATCCGCCTTTTCTGCAATTCACCCTAACTTCGTGCACACACGTCAGATCAAGACAAAACTTGTGCCATCGGACTCGTAGCGATACACTGGTCCTGTGGGTCAAGTTTGGTTCGATTCTGAGAACGTTGACGAAATCGCGTGTCGTGGGCCCCACAGGCCCCGCTCGACGGGCGATTTCGTGATCGGCTCATCGGAATTCAAATCTGAAAGTTCCGTTGGGTTTGTATCAGCGTTCCTGACCTGTTGACACTAAGTTTGGTGAATTTGGAGACCATTGACCTTGACATGTTTTTCGGTGCAAAGCGGGCCCACCGGTGGACCCCGTTTTGGCCCAAAATTGCCGTTTTTGCCCTTGTCTCCAAATTGGACCCAAGGACAGGCGTTCCTAGCTGTTTGACACCTTCTGAGCGTGATGATACTGTTTATTTCAGCTTTCAGAGACATCTCTGGAAATTTCCGAAACCAGGACCTAAGTGGAATTTAAACCTCAGGCAAGTGCACCTTGCCAAACTTGCAGTCATTATTTTCATATTATCTGTAAAAATACTCTGCTGGATATCTTGTGTAAATTCATATAAACTGATTTAAACTGCTTAACCTAGGGAACGTATGACGTACCTAGTGTCCGATCATAGTCGGGTGCCGACACCGTACGCGGTGTTGGGTTCGTCATTTAGAGATGGATTTACGATCCCCTTACTCTTGTACTTGACCTATCAAGTACCCTACAACCCAGGACACTTGACACTATCATGGACAGAATCTTCCTGAGATATTCGTGGTGATTCTGTATAGGATACAGGACTTGACAGAGACATTTATTTATAGACAGTATGACTTATTGCATTAGTTATAATCCCGCTGACATGGACATGAGACGTTATGGTCATGGCTTGCGTGATTACATTGGGTGGGGAGAGACACATAGGCTACAGGCTGTTCTATATATATATCTACTATTATTGTGAGGTTGTAGACTCTCCAGCAGAGCTAGACCCTTTACGTGTTATTGCTGCTACCGGCTCCCCGACACAGAGCTTGTAGCGGTCTCAGCCTGAGTACTAGTGTTGCTCTCATTTGCATATCACATAGATGGTTACTTAGTTTACCCTGCTGTTCATTTATTTATTGCACTGCTTATTCATTTGGCTTGTATTATTTGTGCCTTGCTATGTCCACTGAGGACCTGGAATGGATTATGTCCCCAGGTTTAGTAGAGGAGCAGTACCCCGAGGTATACGGGACAGGAGCTGAAGCTATTGCTGGAATAGAACCGAACACTAAAGATGAGGTTACTGCCGAGGACTTCTCCTGAGTGCTTGTTCCAGTACTCAGTACTATTTCATGTTTACCTCTTTTGTTCCTGGCCTATAGAGCCAGTTATTCAGACTTAAGTCGGATTGTTTCTCCGACTGACTTACTATGATTATTGTTGCTACTTATTTCCATTTCATTATGCAGTTATTTCTTTATCATTATGGATGAGATTAGTGTGACTTATTGTAGTAGACCTTATTTACAGCTTAAGTACGCCCTGATGGCTCCATTAAATTGGGTTATCCATCAGTGCGTACTGCTGGCCGTTGCCACGTGACCAGTCCCTCGATATTTTGGGACTGGGGCGTGACAGCTTTGCCGACAGATGCCAGATTTCAGAGGCTCAGACAGAGGACAGAGGCTGGATTACAGACAGGACTACGGATACATGAAGACGGAACACTGAGATGCGGAGATCGTCTCTATGTGCCAAATGGAGAACTTCGGCAGGAATTGATGACAGAGGCACATAGTTCCACCTATTCTATTCACCCAGGAGGCACAAAGATGTACAGAGACCTAAGACAGTACTACTGGTGGCACAGAATGAAGAGAGAGATAGCACGCTTCGTGGCCAAGTGCCTGGTGTGCCAGCAAGTCAAGGCTGAGCACCAGAGATCTGCATGATTGCTTCAACCGCTTCCCATACCAGAGTGGAAATGGGAGCATATCACTATGGACTTTGTTACAGGCTTCCCGAGGAGTCCTAGTGGGCGCAACGCAGTATGGGTAATCGTGGATAGACTCACCAAGTCCGCACACTTTTTACCCTTTAGAGTTGGACAATCAACGGAGGCTTTAGCATATATGTACATGAGGGAGATTGTGCACCTACATGGAGTGCCAGTTAGCATCATGTCTGACAGGGATACGATATTTACGTCTTACTTTTGGCGGAGTATGCAGGAGAGCCTTGGTACTCGCCTAAAGTTTAGTACAGCATATCACCCACAAACAGATGGTCAGTCAGAGCGCACCATTCAGACATTAGAAGACATGTTGAGAGCGTGCATGCTGGACTTCGGAGGATCATGGGAGGACCACTTACATTTGGTCGAGTTTTCCTACAACAACAGCTATCAAGCGAGTATTCAGATGGCTCCCTATGAAGCGTTGTATGGCAGGAAATATCGTTCCCCAGTATGCTGGAGTGATATAGGCGAACGACAGATCCTCGGACCCGAGTTGGTTGTTCGGACGGTAGAGAAGGTAAAGAAGATCCAAGGATACCTCCGAGCAGCACAAGACCGACAGAAGCATTGGGCGAATGCGCATCGCCGACCCTTAGAGTTTCAGGTAGGAGATCATATATTCTTAAAGATCTCACCTACTCGAGGGACTATCAGATTCGTAGGCAGAGGGAAGCTGAGTCCGAGGTACATCGGACCCTTCGACATATTAGAACGCGTCGGAGAGGTTGCTTACAGATTAGCGTTACCGCAGACCTTGGAAGGAGTCCACGACGTCTTCCACGTATCTCAATTGAGGAGGTACATACCGGATCCTAGTCATGTGCTTGACCATTCCGAGATCACAGTCGGGCCGAGCCTATCATATGAAAAAGAGCCTGTGGAGATTCTAGACAGAAGCGAGAAGGCATTACGAGGGCAGACCATTCCCCTAGTGCGTGTTGCATGGAGGCATCATGCACCGGGCGAATCGACTTGGGAACGCGAGGAGGACATTAGACAACGCTACCCCCACCTCTTCGAAGGACTAGGTACGTATTAGTACTTTACTTATTCAGTTAGAAATTCTTGCCATGCGTATGTTTTAATTTCGAGGACGAAATGCCCTAAGGAGGGTAGATTGTAAACCCCCTCAACCAAATTGGGGTTTAATTTAATTAAATCTGAAGACTAGGATTTATTTGGAATTTAATTAGAATTATGTGCGACAATTATATGTACCCCTCTGACCTTTGTGCAACCTTAGATGCTCGTCATTGCATCTCAACTTAGTTGCACAATGTTCGTAAAATTTTTGCCTTGCGCCCTAATTATTAATCTAATTAATTTAAAGCCAATTTACCCCAAGCAGAACCAAACCCAGCCCACATGCGCTTTTGAGTGGATCATTTCCAACCCAACAAGCCGGACAAGCCCAAACCCTCGAGCTTAGCCCATCATCTCCACCACCCATATAAATATACCTCTATTCACTCAAACCCTAGATTTCATATCACCCTCCTCCCCTAACCCTAGTCGAGTACTCCTTTGCACCAACCATCACGACCACCCCCTCCATATATTGTCGACCACCACCCACCATATATTGCCGACCACCACCCTCCTTATATTGCCGACCACCACCCTCCATATATTGTCGACCATCGCCCCTACACAGCCGGAACTCCCCTGACCCGCTGCTCCCAAAACCCCCTGACCCGCTGCTCCCGAACTCCCCTGACCGCTGCTCCCGACCACCCCGACCCGCTGCAGCCGAACACCCCCGACCCGTTGTCCCGTGCACCGCTGCCGCACCTGCCGAGAGTGCCGCGCCTGCTGTCGAGACTTGCCGCCGACGCCAGGAGCTCCGTCCCGCCAGCAGAATCTCGTCCAGTCAGTCAGGTACTCGACCCCTAGTTCGCTTCTCGCATAATAATGTGGTATGGTTGCTTTATCGAGTCATCGTGTCGACGTATCCGGTGTCGACACAAACCAGTTAAAACAAATTAATACAGATATGTATGCATGATGATAGTTAAACTAGATGATAACAAACAGAATTAACCATAATTATATACATGTTAGTATGATGAGTAACAGGAGTTAAAAATTGGTTAGTAACTAGCAAAAACCTAAAGTTATGAGACCGGTCATATATGAATAGTAATTCACCTGGAATACTTAACATAGGAAACAAGGGCAGGTATTCATACCAAACATAGATAATTGGTAATCAATAACGTAGTAATTTGCCTCAAAACAACGTTAACCGAGGATAGAACGAGTGTACACCCTAGCTACGTGCACACGCGGTGCTGTAATCGATTAACCGTGAACTTGAGACAGACCCTCAAGAGCAACGTAGTGTCAGTACACTGGATCTTATTGTCTGATGTAGAATTCTATATTATATTGTGTGCCAGGATCATCGGATCAGACAGGAGACATCGCTGGAACAGGCTTCTGGCATTCACAGCTTTCAGATACAGGCAAGATACCTTGCTATATTTACTGTCTAAATTAAATATGCACATGTTGTATGGTATTGTTGTTGCTTGTAGTTGATACAATTGTGCGCGTTCGAGTTGTCTCGGGTGCATTCGACGGGTACGTCGATGATTAGTATATACATAGACTTAGCTCTTAGTAGACTCAACCCCTTGGGACGATAATTCTTTTATTGTCTATGACCTGACACCTTACACGTTCACTAAGACATATCCATATTGGGATGTGGGTTTGCGTACTCGACTAGCTATCGTTGCGTACAACCTACCTCACAGTTAGCATGTAGCCAGGACATAATTTAGAGGCTTGGTTTATTGATTCATGGTAGGCACGTCGAGTAGTCGACTTGCGTATCTACATGGGGCAGGGAGGACAACTAGGAGGCGTATGGGATACACCCACATTGGAGCGGTAGTTCGGAGGAACCTCGGGTCCAATGATTTTTCCTTTATACTGATGCCACGCTCTTCGGAGTGATATGGACGATATACTGTACAGATGCCATTCTCTTCAGAGTATGGACGGTATGCCTACACCTACTCATACGCGTCAGAGTTGCCCTCACATTACATTCACTTAGATGGCTAGCACACCCTTATTGTATTTATTTTATTCAGTGTTCATATATAGCATGTTGTTTTCTTGTATCTTGTTACGTCCCTCTGAGGACCTGGTACCTTTCCAGATTTAGACGAGGCTTACTACCCCACCATATACGGCCCAGGACAGGAGACGAGATTTGCTACAGCCGAGGAGTTGGAGGTGCAGCCGTCAGAGTTTCCGTGATCAGTTGGTAGGCCATTAGCCTAGATGGAGGGCAGCATTATCTTCTCAGCTGATGCCCTAGTTATTATCTTTTATATCTTCTTTCATTACTTTATTTCGTCATAGTAGTGGGTTTGTTCCCACCAGACATCACTGGTTGTACTATGATATCTTGAGGCTGGTATTTATCAACCAGCAGTTTATTTAGTGTTTCTTGCTCTTTATATTGTGGATGAGATGAGATTAGATTACCTGTATTTGACTGATATTGGACATGTTAGTATTATAGGACAGCGTAGCACTCTTCGGGGATCCATTAAATTGGGATATCCTCGGAGACGTGTCAGCTAGCTATTGCCAAGTGGCCTGGTTCCATACATTTTGGGACTGGGGCGTGACAAAGGGTTAAGAATTTAACATGGCAGAATTGATGATTTATTAATTTTATGAAGGTTATGATACGATTGAGGTTATCATTAAAATTTGAGGAAATTAAGGAGATTATCATTATATTTATTTGATTGCAAGATATGAATTTAAAATTTATATTATAAATGTTGCATTGAATATTTCATAAGTATTGCATTGTTCGAGTTTTGTGGAAAAAGAAACCAAGGAATAAGATCATTGATGGATTAGCGTTTGAATTCAAACTTTTTGGGACGAGATTTCAATTTTATATATATGCATTGATTAAAATTAAATTAGAGGAGTGGATATTAAATTTCAAGTATCTAATTATTAACTTAAAATTTTGAGGAAAATTGTGATAAAAATGGAATTTGATTTTTATTTCGAGGATTTTTAGGAATACGATAATTACAGAATTTTGAAAAATTATGAAATGACATTGTGGATTACTACCTGATTTCGTGGATGATGAATTTAAAATTTGATGGAAAATAATAATGTGTATGAGTAAATATAATTATGAGGATTTAAATTTCGAGGACAAAATTCTTTTAAGGAGGGTAGACTTGTCACTACCACATTCTAAAAATAGGAGTATTTTCGATATTTTATATATTATTAATATTGTGGTAGTTATATTAAATAATTTCATGATATGTGTATTTAAATTAAATAATTGTGTGAGATGTGTATTTAAATATATTATATATATACAGTGTTCATTAATGTTTGAGCTGGTAGACTTGACCTAGAAGCCCACTAGATGAACACCTGACCGAATTATAGGATTATGTATTTAATTATTTTATTTATAATTCAATTATTGGAGGTAGTAATTAATTACCATAATTTTATTTAATTGTTGCGCCTTACCGTTGCTTCGATATTTGGAGCGCTACCCTAGCTTTTGCCTTCCAACAAATTTTACAACATTGTCCTAGACATGCCCGCCTTCCATTCTAACCTTTTTGTAACTCATAATTATGGTCTCTTGTGCTTCATTTTAGCCGCACAATATTCGTCGCCGACTTTTATTTAATTTCTAAATAAATTTCAATTTTATATCGTTGTGCGTTACAATCGAAATTGGAGGCAATCTTGACCCATTTTTCGTGCAACCCAAATTAGGGTATTATTCTGTTCTGAGTCTTCTTCACTAATGATATTTGTGACCCAACCTAATTTTGGCCCCATGTACTCCTAATTAATTTTAGAACACCGCTTGCATTTATTTCTAATTAAATTGGAGATACCAACTTTGACTAATTCCGTTTAATCCCGATTTAATCTAATACCCCATTAATTAAGCCCATACAAAACACACAATACCCCCTCACCCTACAAAACACCAAACACCAAATCGCCCACCAAATTTTTATCATTTCATGTGTCTGTGCAAATACCCAAATTTAAGGGGGCTAATTTACAAATATTGCATTAGGTGTCAACACCCTATTGGTTCAAACCAAATGGAGAGCCCAAATATTGACTAGCCAATACCAACCCTCATCCTTACATGAAAGAATTCTACATGTCAAATTCTGACCACCCATTCAAAATGGGCGCATCAAGACCACTCATTTCCCACTCAACATCCTATTTAATGTCCCCTCAAGGCCCTCTTCCCAACCATGACCTAATCCCCAAACCTAGGGAAGCCTCCATCTTCTCTCTCCTCCCTCCTCACAAGCCCCCAACCGTATGTCTGTTCATTTTTCCTTTCTTCTTCTCTTCTTCTTCTTCCTTTCTTCTCCTTCTCCTTTGTTTTTTAAATTTTATAAAGGGGGGGAATCATCAACCATCACCACTGTTCACCCGGAGATCACCCCGGCCCCCTTCTCCGGCCGACCTGCCAGAGGACCCGTTCTCCATCACCAGCCAACACTCCCCCGTCCACCATGATCTCCTCCATCATCTTTCCTGCATCTGGCAGCCCGCAGCAACTGCTCCACTGCCCCATCCCGAGCTCCGACATCCCGCTCGACCACACACAGCCGACCTTCTCCTCCCTGCATCCTACTCCGTCTCCGGCCAACAGTCGAGCCTGCACCCCGACTCCGGCCCGGCGACCCGAAGCTCCTCCCCTCTTCACGACTCTGGCGACCTATTCCACCACCACCACGACATATTCAACCACCTCCCTACACCGGGCGAGAACCCAGCACCTCCCCGCCTGTAGCTCCGGCCTCCCCGGCTACTGCTGCAATCTGCATCCCCGATCCTGCTCTCCTCCCAACTCCCCTCAAGCGGCCACCCGGCGAGCCGTTCCCCTAACCACCACCACTGCCACCTCCGCAGCTGCAGCCCGAGCTCCCCGCACCTTCGTTTATCCACTTCCCGACCTCCCATTCTCCCTCTTGACCACCATCAGAACCACCAGCTCCTCTCCTTTTCTCCGAGCAGCGCCACCCCGACTCCGGCCAGCTTCCTTTCCGGCTGCTACATCGAACCACCACCCTCCACCGTGAGCCTCTCTCTCCTCTCCCTCTTCCCTCCTTCATTGATAGAGCATATAGCTTAGTGTATATATGTATGTATGGTACATATAATTTACGTGTATATGTATTCATATATATACATGTATGTATTGGTATATTTTCATATAGAATATGTGTATTAAATACGTATTTTTTTGGTATATATATATATATATATATATATATATATATATATATATATATATATGTATGTATGTATGTATTTTGGTATGTATATATATGTAGCATATATATATTTGTAATTTGGTATTGATATATGTACATATATACGTATATGTTAAATATATTATTTTGGTATATATATATATATATATATATATATATATATAAACATATATATATAATCAGTATATATATATTCCTCGTATATGTATAAATATTGGTTGTATTTATATATAAATATGGTATGTATATTTTTAAACACATATATATATATGTTATATAATTCTATTAGTGTATATGCACTTATACATATTTTGTACGTAATTATTGGTATATACATATATATGTATTGTATTGTATTGTAGGCGACCCGAGTGTAATTACGGATGCCCCGTATTTACATGGACCTGTAACCCTGTTAATTAATAGAAGGCTTCCATATGTACACTCACGTATTGGCGAGACCCGCATCACCGACTGTCTGAATTCACAGAAATTACAGACGCGACGCCCGTGCAACTTGACGCACTTGACCCTAGTTGACTAGTGTCATACCTGGCATAGCCCCTGAGTTCGATGTATTTTGATTGTGTGTTAGTGTAGCATCTGATACAAATGTTATATTTATGATATGTCTATAGGACTGTTGGTTCATCCAGGCGATACTCTGGAACAGGACATTGGTATTACCAGCTAAGGACCCAAGGCAAGTATATTCTCTGATAATTTCCAATTATTTGATAATTTCTATAAGTTCAGTATCTAAAAATGTTACATCTGATCCTTGACACTGTGCTACACGAACTAGTATATAGATTGGATCTGCAGTCATGAGATGTTACATTGATTATCGTATTGACATTATACACGACATTGATATTTAGACCTCGTACATGATATATTCGACATTGATCGTGTATCATGACGTGTCATCATAGGATCCACTATACTAGTTGGGGGCGGGAAAGTAGTTAGTGAGAAATGTGATCATATCCCTATTATACAAGTATATAACAATGTAAGTGTTAATAATGCTCCTCACATATGATTAGCCAGGCCATATAGCTCTCGTACATATTCCCAAGCCGATCACATATCGAAGCTACTATTTCAAACACTTAGAATAGATTACAGTTCTCTATTTTAGATCATATACTACATCACCCGTATATGATATTGTACCTTGTTCTCTTCATATATGCACTGACTGTATCATATTGCCTATATTGCTTGTCTTTTTACATTGCCTGTCTTTTTATTTTGCCATTGCATTTATTCAATGTCTTCTCTCAGTATCTAGCATCATCTGTTTATTGCTTTATAGTCCTTATTAATTAAATGGAACTATTATTTGATATGTACTTTGCTCCTTCCTGACTGAAAATATTTTTCCAAACTATGCCTTAGAGGACTGGTATCCAACACTTTATGGACCACAGGGTGAGTAGCTGCAGACTTGGACTTGGTAGTTCAGTTGTGATTTCGAGAGGTCTAGCCGGAATCACTAGTTATCTAGTTAGTTCTTTTAGTAGATCTTTTGGTACCGGATTTGTCTCCGACATACTTGTTGAGACATGGATATTTGTTAAGTTAGATTATTTATATTTAGACTTATGTTGTATTATATTTTATTTCTTCAATATCTTATCGTGTTGTAGTTATGTGATTGAGTATGTTGTTCATATTATATTGTGTCATTCGTGCCTCCTTATGAAGATTGGATGCTCGTGAGAGATTGCTTAGATAGTATCATGACCTTGACAGCGTTCTACCGCCGATGCTGCGGCATAGGCTGGACGTACCCGCGTACTCGTGCCCCAATTCCGGGTGCGGATCGTGACAACCTGGTTGGGCGTTAAGGCTTGGCTCAAGCATAACATGGTCTCCAGATTCGGAGGCAACTTCGGCTAGGTCAACCCTAAATGGTTGGTCATAGTTGGAATGATTATGTAGGCAAAGGTTGACCATAATAGGCAAAGTACCAAGTTCTGTGGTGGAGACATCGACTTCGCATGGTTGGTCAACCTTCAACTTGTGAGGGTTTACCATAAAGGGCTCTTTTTCTTGGGGTCGTCCTTAAGGTTAATGACCAGGGAACTCTCCTGGGATGGATCATCTTTGGCTCCACCTTCGGTGTTGTTGACATTTTCCTTCTCAGAGTGATGTTGTTTATACAGTATTGAGTCAGAATAGTATGATCCGATGCATTTGAATGGATCGACATCCGCAAACTCTGTCCGAACAACCTCACCCATGTCCATGTATTTAAAGCACTGGTATAGGATAGAGGGTACTATCGTATTTTTGTGTATCCAGGGTAACCCAGCAAGACATTGTAGGATACCTCTGAATCAATGACGTAGCCACTGACCTCAGTATGAATATCTCCTATTTGATATTTAAGGAAGATCTTTCCTAAGGGGTGGCTCCTCCCAACGTTGAAGACAATGATGGTGGTGTTCATGGCTACAAGTCGATGCATCGGAACTCCCAAGATCGGTAGAAAACTTCGTAGAATGATGCTAAGAGACAAGATGGGATCGATATGCATGTGATCTACTATGATAGCACTGATATAGCCAGTATAGTACAGTGGTATATCATGGCGATTATTCTTCAACAGCATATCCTCTTGCGAAAAGGTTATGTTGGGCATGCCTTCTGTTACGTTGTGACAACAGGGATATGCGAACAATTCCTCAGTTGGTTCCTTGATCTGTGTTAGGAATGGTCGGCATGTAGCATAGCCTCACTCAATGCATCTCAGGTCTCTTTGGAGAGGCAAAGGAGCTCATAAAGGGATAGTTAGGCTGGTATATTGGCAAATTGGGCAAGTATATCAAAGTTGTATGGCTTGTCTAGTCCCTACAGACGGTCCTTCAAAGGATTGCCGAAGCGTACTTCCTTCTGTCTAGCCTTGTCCGTCGTTGTTTGTTTTGACGAACCTGCTTCGGGAGTAACAGGTGTAGAAGTAGGAGGGGTTGTAGAAGCTTCCTCTTGGTCCCAGTCATGAGTCCATGTATAGGTCTTGTCGAACCTAGTTTCTCCAGAGAGTGCCTCCTCAACGACCTGAGGAGCAGGAAGTATCCTATAACACGGCTTGCCATTCTTTTACCTTTGTCAGGAGCCGGAGAAAGATGTCTCATGATTCATCTCCTGGACGAGGTCGGTATGAACCTATATGACTTCACCACACAGAGTAGTGAGTGGAATCAATCCCTTAGCCTAGTTGTGGGCCGACGGAAGGTTTGTGATCGTTATTTTGGCTCTTGGTATCAGAACGACATTGTCTTGGACTTCCAACTTCGGAAAGTTGTTATACTATAAAGACACCACATTGTCAATGATCGTCTTTTGATCAATGTGGAGCATGGTAGACTTAGAATCTATCAGTTGCTGGAATGGAGAAGTAAACCAGGTTATGATATATATATATATATATATATATATATATATATATATATATATATATATATATATATATATATATATATATATATATATATATATATATATTCTGTCTCGTAGTTTTGGTTCATAGCCTATCGTGAAACAACAATCTAACCCTATAACCAAACAAGGACAAGGGTTAGACCATCGCACCATAATAGTCCATGTCCCTAGACTATTTGACAGCAGATACAATTCACAAACAAGCTCAGTTACATAATTGGCCAATCACTTGTACGACTTACTAGGTGGAGTCTGGGTTATCCCAGAGGTATTATGCATATAATAGGAATCCTCAGATCGAACCATATTCTAGCAGGGGCTAGCCGAGCTAAGAATCTTCGCATAGCACATAGTAGTATACACCGATCCCTCATTAGGCCACTGTGTTAAGATCGCATAGAACACATAGTATAATATAATAGTCAGATATTGCCATCCACTAATGAGGATTTAAACAATATCCATGGGGGCCAGCCTTCACTCCCCATATAATGATTGAGAGTGGTTAGTTAAGCACGATATCGGGATTCCGTCCCTCCCAATGCTCTACATATTTTAGTTGCCTAGTTAACCCTACGGTTAGCTGAAATCACATGGCGTGGTCACATGTTACTCCCCTTATATGTCGTACCGTAGTACGGCACGCTAATACGAATCCACTTTGTCACTATGCAGTTCAATTTGGATTCACCCCAGTATGATGCAATAGTCAAACGAATCCTAGCCACGCTTGGTTATTGACCAACTATCATATCCATGCTAGAGAAATTTATTACATCACATGTCACTTAGCACGTAGGCACACCTCGGTGTGAAACATGTAACATAATCACGTAAAAATACTTAGCACATAGGAAAACATAACATGTAGTAAGTATATCAGCACGGATACCAATAGTCGAGTCAAGTTACCAATCATTGATAAACCACATGAGTTCTAGCACATAGTCAGGTCTAACACATGGTCACGTAGTTCATATAAATTAGCAATCATTAAAATCACACATGCAATCCCAAAACTCAATAAAGTATCCAAACCAAGCAAAACAGTAAAATATGCGCATAGGCCGCATGAGGATCAGGGACACATAGGAAGTCGGTCGCATATGGGTCGGGCTGCATGGGTCGCATGGGTCGGGTCACATGGGTCGCATGAGTCGGGCTGCATGGCCGCATGGATCGCATAGGTCGGTCTGTATGGCCTCAGGCCTCATGGGTCGCATGGGTCAGGCTGCATGGGCTCAGGCCGTATGGGTCGCATGAGTCACTTGGGTTGGGCCGCATGGGTCGCATGAATCGGGTCGCATGGGTCACATGGGTCAGGCCACATGGGTCGCATGGGCTCAGGCCGTATGGGTTGCATGAGTCATATGGGAAGTTTGCCTCCCCCAACAGTAGGTTCAGGCATGGCAGAAAGCTCCAAAAACTGAAATATTATTTTTTTTCATAAAAACTTTATTTCAACTCCAAATCAAGTGAATCAAAAGTCAAAACGCCTGAAATGGAATGCTCAATCACCCATAAAAAATAGTTTTCTAAAATACCATGTTTTAATAGATCAAAACCAAAAAAAACTTTGGGAACCCATAAAAACCTTTAACTTCAAATATAGATCTACTCAAATCCACTCGTTAAAACCGAAAACTCCAAGTACTAAAAGTGTTTAGAATCATAACGTGCACATATTAGGCTAATAAATGTAAGAAAAATACAAGAATCAAAAATCAAAAGATTTTTTCATATAGTGCAAGGTGTACTTGCCTAAATGAAGGAAGGAAAAAAATAAGAGAATGAGGGAAGAGAGAGAAAGAAGTTAACTTATATAGCTAGAGTTTGAGGTTTAGACCATGGGTTCAACTCATGACCAAACCAACCCAACAATTAAACCATGAGTCTAATTAAACCAAAGAATGGGTCTAGTCTCTATGACATGCAACCTAATTAACATGCAAGCAATAATTAATATAAGCAGAAAAACTAATATGTTCCAAATACGTATATCGGGAACAGGGAGTGACACCCCTTTAGCGACGGGTAGCGAGCCCCCTAAATATTTTTGACCGGACTCTTCCATTTTGAGTAGTTAGTCCCATTGAAGGTCTCACAATATCTTATACTATTACGTCATCATAGCACCAATGTTCCCCCTAGGCTGAACCGGTTTCGGTGCCCCCGCAACCATTTGAGAAATCAAAAACTTGTGCACAAGTTGTTCATGACTATACAAATATATGAACAGTTAACTATAAAATATATGCATGGTACAGAAACTAAAATGAAGCAATATAAATCTCTACAGTATAACACTTTATACTTGAAATATCCAAACTTCTATTTGATATTCCAATTGGCAACCTATTGGTCCCAAATATTATGTGGTACCATACCATATCCATACTGATTCATAGTTTTGAGATCTCTACATTGGAGACTCAATGTGCCAAACCTTTCACCACAAATTCTATCTCTGAAACAACAGTACCACATACCACAAGATAACATAACATCAGCAATTTATTCTATATGATAATATAATAACATCAATATATTAACTACTAAAATACACTGTTTTAGCGAAAAAATTATCCGTCGCCAAAATGTATTTTTTGTTACTATTTAATTTTAGCGACGGATTAATGACAAAAATATTCCGTTAGAATAACTAATGTTTCTACGGAAATTTTGTCGCTAATTAGTCGCTCAATCGATGGATTAGCGACGGACAAGGCGACATAAAAGCAGCGACGGATCAACGACGTACTAATTACGTCGCTGAACTTTCTGACTACTTACCGACGGATTAGCAACGAATTATGTGGGCAAAAATTTGCCAAATTTTCCAGAAGATTTTGCACATTCAGGGCACACAGTGTTCATGGCTAATCTGTCACTCTTCGTGACGGATTAGCGATGGATTATAGTGACAAATTCGGATACATGTTTGGCATATTTGTATGTATCAGACGTTTTAGCGATAAAATTTTTCGTCGTTGGGTAATCGCTGTCCTGAGAATTTCTAGATTTTTTGTCAGAAATCCGTCGCTGACTTGAGAAATTTTAGATTTATCGTCGCTATTACATCACCCGTCCGTCGCTAAAGGTAATATTTTTCCCAGAAATCAATTTCTGCTGAGCATATACCTATTATAAATTTACCAATTTTTACACAAATAAATTTCACACAAACTAATAAAATCCATACAAACATATACAAATGTTATATATACATCGAAATAATATAGTAGAGTAATCCAAACATGTACAAGTAACTGTTATACAATCTCACAAAGTCAAATAAATACAATCAAGTCAAAAAAATACAACCAACTAAAACAAATTCTACAAACTCAAAAAATCAATCAAGTCGACGGTGGAGGCGGAGGCGGCGGAGGCTGTCTGCTAGCCATGTACTGCACCACAACCATAGCGATGATATCCTGTAGATCATTAGGAGAAACGGCAGATGCAACAGTGGCAGAAGCCATCGAAAGAGCTGGAGGACCCAACGATGTCGTCGAAGGAGCTAGAGTCGTCGGAGTAGTTGGAGGACCCAACGTAGTATCCTTCGGAGGAGCCGTCAGAGGAGCAAGTGTTGTAGCATCACGAGTGTCTATCAACTGTCGGACCAGCCCATGTAGCTCATGCACAGTCGTCATGAGCTACTCCAGAGATATCGCACCAGAAGGAACGCCGGAGCCGGGCACTGATGGAGCTGTAGTAGCCGTCGGAGGAGCTCTGGAAAGAACCGACAGCATCGATGCCAACGATCAGGTACCGTACATGTTGCCGCCTTTCCTTCTCCCAACAGCTTATACCCATCGATCATTTTTCTCAGTCGGTGTACTACTCTCAGCTCCCCCCTCTAACGTCTCATATGTCTCATATATTTATTTATATAAATAGGTTTAGAGTTAAGAATTTTAGAGTTATATGTGCTATATTTGATTTTGGTTAGAGTATCATATTAGATACTAGATATCATAGTATATGTATATAATTTGAGTTATATTGCTATATTTGATTTTCATGATATCTTAAAATAGGATATTAACCAAGGTTTAAAGTATCGGAATCGGTATCGGACCATTCCTATGAGGTTTGAAGTAAATTGAATAAAATTATAATTTTAAGTATTTATAGTATTTACAGTGTTGTTTCTTAAAATAGGATATTAACAAAGGTGCATAATTTTAAGTATTTACAATATTGTTTCTTAGTATTTTTGAAATTGAATGACCTAAAGTTGACCTAGTTTGACTGTTTTGACCTAGAAACCTAAAATCTAATTAAATTATAAAAATAATCTAATTAAATTGATAAAATTTTATAAAGATAACTTACATATGTTTTGGTGGCCCGCTCATCTACGAGCTTCTCATCCTTCTATCTTTTATGGGTCCGCTGGAAGATTGCTGGGAAGTCGACGGTCTTGGAGTTTTCTCGGCTCTGGCGGTCTCGTCGCACTGCAAAAATTAAGAAATTAATAAATAAGCAAAAAAAATTAGAATTACAAAAAAACTGATCTAGCAGAAAATTTTAATACAAACCATCCGTCGAAAATGCTCGACGGTCGGAATGGATCCACCAGTATGGAGAACACCCTTAGCACGGGCAATATTCGCCTTCTCGCACTTGTACTTGTAGGCTGGGGTGTCCATCTGTAAACCCCCTCAACCAATCTAGGGATTAAATTGAATTAAAGCTAGAGACTAGGGATAATTGGATTTAATTAGGATTAATGTGCGACAATTATATGTCTTATTACACCGCACTGTTGCTACGAGGTTGGAATGCCACACTAGCAATTACCTTCAACCCTAGGTCACAAACACCTCCTAGACATGCCAGACTACCCATCTGACCATAGTGTGACATTAAATATTCGTTAGTTCGTCGCATCTTAGCTACGCAATGCATTCATTAATAAGAATGCCTTGCAATTATTAATCTAATTAAAGTTGAGGCCAATTTCACCCTAAAATAGGACCTAACCAGGCCCACATGCACATTCTCATATGGACCAGCCCCACCCCATTGAGCAGGGAGGACGACTAGTAGGCATATGGGACACCCCACTCCTTTATACTGACACCGCACTCGACGGAGTGATACGGACGTGTATATATATTACTGATACCACGTTCTGTAGAGTGTTGGACGTTACTTGGTAATATTACATATACCATACTCTATAGAATGTTGGACGTTATTGTATTCATGCGCCCGTGTTATAGGGGGCATGTGTGGCATATACTAGCCGGTTGTCACGACTGGTGAATTATGTCAGCATATGTCTAGCCTACACCTTCCCATATACTCACAGTTGTCCTCACATTGCATTCACTTAGATGGTAGCACACCCCTTTATTGTATTTATTTTATTCAGTATTTATATATGGCATGCTTCTATGTATTTTGTTACGTCCCTCTGAGGACCTGGTACCTTTCCAGATTTGGATGAGGCATATTATCCCACAGTGTACGGCCCAAGACAGGAGACGAGGTTCGATACCGCAGAGGAGTTGAAGGTATTACCGTCAGAGTTTCTGTGATCACTTGGTAGGCCTTCCGCCTAGGATTGGGTGCATCATTATCTAGTCAGCCGATGCCCTAGTCATTACTCTTATCTATCATTTCAGTACATTTATTCCGTCATAGTAGTGGGTTTGTTCCCATCAGACATTATTGGTTGTACTATGATATCTTGAGACTGGTGTTTATCTTCCAGCAGTTTATTTAGTACTTCTTGCTATTTTATATTGTGGATGAGATTAGTTTACTTGTTGTTGACTGATAGTGGACATGTTAGTATTTTAGGACAGCGTAGCACTCTTCGTTAGGATCTATTAAATTGGGATATCCTCGAAGATGTGACAGCTGGCTATTGTCACGTAGCCTAGTTCCGTATATTTTGGGACTGGGGCGTGACATGGTTTTAGTGGTGGCCCATGCAGGTCAACTTTATCGCTTGTGGTATGATAACATGCCCAGCGAGCCTGCAATAGGATAGAAATTACTAGGTCTCATCCACTCTGATTACGTTTTTTAGCTTCCTTCGTGTTACTTCTATATATCTGCATCCTGTTTGTTTGATTTTGTCCTCTTTTTGATGAAATCTTGTCTCTTGCAGCAAGATGAACTTACGCAGTGGACGAGGAGCACCCAGTGCCTCGGTGCCAGACAACACCACCCGACGAGAGGAGGAACCCCAAGGGCAACCCCCGCTACAGACCTCGCTGATACATTGGCACGAGACTTCTCAAGGCGATCCTATACCGCAGCCCGAGGGACAGACTTCCCAGACGATTCCTATGCAGCATTTTGAGGGACAAACCTCAGGAGCCACACTGATGCCGCAAACTGAGAGGCCGACATCTGAAAAGATGCCTACTACATAGCCGGAGGTTCCATTACCACCACCTCCACCCTACACATCCCAGATGCCATAGCTAGATGGACAGCCACAGATGCTTCAGTTCTTTCAGACCATGATGCAAGCACAGTGGCATCAGACAGAGACATTAAAATAGAGTTTGATGGCAGTACTAGAGAGGACACATGTCCCAGCACCCGTACCAGCACCCCTACCAGCCCAGACAGGTGGCACAGTTAGATGGTTCCGACAGATGGGACCAGATACTTTCTCAGGCAATGTGACTGCAGAATAGATCTCTGATTGGGTCGCCAACACGAAGATGCTATTAGAGGCTTCACAACTGCATCCAGACCTTTGGATGACCGCAGTGAGGGCCCAACTAAAAGGCAACGCCCATCACTGATGGGATTCCTTTGAGCGCGGTATAGGCAAGAACCAGACTTGGGAACAGTTCTTAGAGTACTTCAATGCGAAGTATTTCCCAGCTACAGTCAGAAATGCCCTGTACTCCCAGTTCCTACATCTAAAGCAGAGAAATATGACTGTTGACGCCTATGACGCGGAGTTCAGCCGCCTTAGCAGATTTGGTGCCGTCCTGATACCCAATGATCTCGAGAAAGCCCAGAGATTTCATCACGGCCTCAATTTTGAGCTACAGAGGTATACCACCACACAGGCGAGGATTTCTTATGAAGAGGTTCTTGTAGAGGCAAGAATCCAGGAGGCCATCATCAGAGGAGCTAGACGTTCCAGCATGACTACACCAGCCAGAGCCCAGCCCAGAGCAGGAGGACCGATCCGACGTCCCGGAGCACAGACACAGCAGAGGACAGTACCATACCAGCCGAAGGAGCTCCCGACTTGTCACCATTATGGCAAGAAGGGACACGTCATTAAAGATTGTCGGAAGAAGTTGGGATTGTGCATGATTTGTGGAGCAAGTCAGTACCTTGTCAGAGATTGCCCGCAGCACAGAGAGGCAGCACTGCAGACAGGGCAGAGGCCAGCAGCACCAGTCCCAAGGATACTACCCCCACCAGGAGGCCAGCGCCCACCAGCACCCAGAGGATTTCAGAGGGGCCACCCTTGGCCCGACAGGAGGTACAGTTCGATCGGACCCGAAAGCAAATAGGAGGACAGAGGCACGGACAGGCCTTTGCATTAGCAGCTACTGAGGAGGAAACAGAAGGGAAAGCTATCACAGGTACCATTTTAGTTGCATCATTACCTACAACTGCATTATTTGATTCTGGAGCTACATTATTGTTTATATCTAGTAGATTTGTAGCAATGCATAGAGTAGCGACTTCCCCATACCTAAGAGTTGGAAGATTCTTACCGGAGGAGGTATCGTGCCGGTTACCAGCACTATTAGAACGTGTTCGGTAGTCGTATGCGGTAGAGAGATGAGAGCGCGATTCTTGGTATTATCCATGCCATACTTTGATGTTGTACTTGGCATGGACTGATTAAGCTAGTATAATATCATACTGAATTGCCGGAAGGGTAGCGTCACCTTTAGACCGTCAGATCAACCAGAGTTCGAGTACATGCGAGGGACCGTCGAACAAGGAGTAGGACAGATAGCTGGAACTTGCATGGCTATGGAAATGGTATCCCCACCCATAGTTGCTGAATTCGAGGATGTTTTTTTGGAAGAATTGCCAGGCTTACCGCCAGATAGGGACGTGGAGTTCACTATTGAGCTAGTACCCGGAGCAGCACCAGTATCTTCTAATGTATACTAATTGGCGAAGAAGGAGCTCGATGAACTGAAGCAACAATTAGAGGAGTTGCAGAGCAAGGGATTTATCTATCCTAGTGCATCACCTTGGGGAGCACCAGTACTGTTTGTACCTAAGAAGGATGGAACGGTACGTATGTGCATTGATTACAGAGCCCTTAATGCTTTGACTATCAAGAACAAGTACCCCCTGCCGCGGATTGGTGATTTATTCGACCAATTAACAGGAGCAGTGGTGTTCACAAAGATTGACCTGAGATCGGGTTATCATCAAGTGAAGGTGCGAAGAGAAGACAGCATTCAGGACTCGTTATGGTCACTACGAGTTCTTAGTGATGCCTTTTGGACTGACAAATGTGCCAGCTATATTTATGAACTTGATGAACAGAGTATTCCACTAATACTTAGACCGGTTCATGGTAGTCTTCATCGACGATATCTTAGTGTATTCGAAGAGCCACGAGGAGCACTCGAGACTAGTGTTAGAGATGCTGAGGAGAGAGAGGCTTTATGCCAAGCTGAGCAAGTACGAGTTTCTTCTAGATCGTGTCGCTTTTCTTGGACACGTCATCTCAGGAGACGGTATTTCAGTAGATCCGGCGAAGATTTCATCAGTAGAGACATGGCCAACCCCTACCAATGTCTCAGAGGTGAGGAGTTTTCTAGGACTTGCCGGATATTACCGGAGGTTCGTGGAGAACTTTGAAAAGATTGCAGAGCCGATGACCCGCTTGACCCGTAAAGATCAGGAGTTCAACTGGACAGAGGAATGTCAGAAGGCATTCGATGAACTAAAGAAGCGTTTGACTACATCCCCTATCTTGACCATACCATTTAGACCCGGAGGATTCATGATCTATAGTGATGCATCCGAGAAAGGACTAGGATACGTCTTGATGCAGCATGGGAAGGTTGTAGCCTATGCCTCAAGACAGTTGAGGACCCATGAGAAGAACTATCCCACTCATGACTTGGAGCTTGCAGCAGTGATCTTTGCTTTGAAGCTTTGGAGACACTACCTATATGGAGAAAGAGTAGAGATATTCACTGATCATAAAAGCCTAAAGTACGTCTACACCCAGAAGGACCTTAATCAGAGGCAGAGACGTTGGCTCGAGGTGATGACAGACTTCGAGATTGAGCTGCAGTACCACCCGGGAAAGGCTAACGTAGTAGCTGACGCGTTGAGCAGAAGACCCATGGCATTCTTCTTGACTACCCAACAACATCTGTTGAGAGATCTAGAACAGATGGGTATAGAAATCGTTATGCCCAGAGTGGACGGACAGTTGTCGAGTTTACAGTTACAGTCGACATTAGTGGAGAGGATCAAAGTTGCTTTGCCAATAGACGCCATATTTCAGAGGCTTAGACAGAGGACAGAGGCTGGCATACAGACAGGACTGCATATACATGAAGACGGAACTTTGTGATGTGGAGATCGCCTCTATGTTCTAAATGGAGAACTTCATCAGGAGTTGATGATAGAAGCACACAGTTCAACCTACTCCATTCATCCAGGAGGCACGAAGATGTACAGAGACTTGAGACAGTACTACTGGTGGCATGGAATGAAGAGGGAGATAGCACGCTTTGTGGCCAGTACCTGGTATGTCAGCAAGTCAAGGCTGAGCATCTGAGATCTGCAGGATTGCTTCAACCGCTCCCTATACCGGAGTGGAAATGGGAGCACATCACTATGGACTTTGTTACGGGCTTCCCGAGGAGTCCTAGTGGTCGCAATGCAGTATGGGTAATCGTAGATAGACTCACCAAGTCAGCTCACTTTTTACCTTTTAGAGCTGGGCAATCTACAGAGGCCTTAGCAGATATATACATGAGAGATATTGTACGACTGCACGGAGTGCCAATTAGTATCGTGTCTTATAGGGATACGAGATTTACATCTTACTTTTGGCGGAGTATGCAAGAGAGTCTCGGTACTCGCCTGAAGTTTAGCACAGCGTATCACCCACAAACAGATGGCCAATCGGAGCGCACCATTCAGACATTGGAAGACATGTTAAGAGCGTGCATGCTTGACTTCGGAGGATCATGGGAGGACCATTTGCATTTGGTCGAGTTTTCTTACAATAACAGCTATCAAGCAAGCATCCAGATGGCTCCCTATGAAGCGTTGTATGGCAGAAAGTGTTGTTCACCCGTATGTTAGAGCGATATAGGCGAGAGACAGATTCTTGGCCCCGAGTTGGTTGTTCGTACAGTAGAGAAGGTGAAAAAGATCCAAGGACACCTACGAGCAGCACAGGACCGACAGAAACATTGGGCGAATGCGCATCGATGACCCTTAGAGTTCCAGGTTGGAGACCACGTATTTCTAAAGATCTCACCTACTTGAGGGACTATCAGATTTGGAGGCAAAGGAAAGCTGAGTCCAAGGTACATCGGACCATTCAATGTGTTAGAACGCATCGGAGAGGTTGCTTACAGGTTATCCTTGCCGCAGACTTTAGAAGGAGTCCATGACGTCTTCCATGTGTCTCAGCTGAGAAGATACAGACCAGATCCGAGTCACGTGCTTGACCATTCAGAAATCACAGTCGGCCCAAGTTTATCATACCAAGAGAAGCCTGTTGAGATCCTGGACAGTAGCGAGAAGGTACTGCGAAGCCAGACTATCCCCCTAGTTCATGTCGCATGGAGACATCATGCACCAGGAGAGTCGACTTGGGAACGCGAGGAGGATATTAGACAGCGCTATCCCCGTCTCTTCGAAGGACTATGTACGTATTGGCATTTTAAATTCAGTCAGTATTTCTTACCATGCGTATGTTTTAATTTCGAGGACGAAATGCTCTAAGGAGGGTAGATTGTAAATCCCCTCAACCAATCTACGGATTAAATTGAATTAAAGCTAGAGACTAGGGATAATTGGATTTAATTAGGATTAATGTGCGACAACTATATATCTTATTGCACCGTACTGTTGCTACGAGGTTGGAACGCCACACTAGCAATTACCTTCAACCCAAGGTCACAAACACCTCCTAGACATGCCAGACTACCCATCTGACCATAGTGTGACTTTAAATATTCGTTAGTTCGTCGCATCTTAGCTACGATATGCATTCATTAATAAGAACACCTTGCAATTATTAATCTAATTAAAGTTGAGGCCAATTTCACCCTAAAACAGGACCTAACCAGGCCCACATTAACATTCTCATGTGGACCAGCCCCACCCTCATTGAGCCCTAATAGGCCCAAGTCCCGAGGCCAACCCATGAATTCTCTCCCATATAAATACATATTTTTCCCTAACAGTGAAACCCTAAGCTTTCATTCTCATCACCACCTCCAACAAGTAAACCCTAGCCGAACCCCACCTTATAACCTAAAACTCCCTAGCCGTCGGGTCATCACCTCAGTTCGCCCCCTCGACGTCAGACCACCCCAAGCCGCCTGCACAACTGTCGTCCCCTCTCATCAACTATCCACCTCAACCCTCTCGAACTCGTGCCCCTCCTTTTCCGACCAGACACCCGCCTCAAGCCACCACCATCCCAACCCTCGACGCCGGACCACCCTTCCCGGCTGACTGCACCACCGCCTAGTAACTGTCGCCATAGCCATCATCAACCATTCCCCTCACCAAATATCGACCACTACCAGCCCGGCCAAACCGACCGGACACCAACCAACACCGTCGCCCGCCTGCCATCGACCCTGCCCACTCGACTCCGACCTTTCACGAGACCTAACCTCCCTCCCAGCGCCATCCCCGCCAATCCAGACCGTTGCCGTCGCTGCTGCGACTGCAACAGTGCTGCCGCCGCCGCTGCTGCCTTGCTAGCTGCCATCAGCCGGAGTTCCACATACGCCGGAGCATAGCCGCGGACGAACCAGACCCCACTCGACCACGACCAGGTAATAAGTATCGTTCAATGGTTAACTTCATTATGCCGTCGTGTCGTGTCCTTACATGGACACGAGTTAACTAATTGAAAACCCTAAATTTTGGATATGTGAAGGCCTAATCATATTGCTTAGACGACTAATAAGTAGTAATTAATAACACAGTAAATGTCCTTATAACAGAAATTGTTATTAATGACTTGTAAGCCCATAAATAAAAACCTGGACAAACCAAGTATGCTGAATATGGAAAGGTAAAGACCAAAATTTGTACTAGACGTAATACACTTTTCGTAAAACCATAAATTAGAACTAATGTCTCGAGGTACACGAACCGAGGACAGAACGCGTGTACACCTTAGCTACGTGCACACGTGACGCTGTATTCGATCAACCGTGAACTTGCGACAACACCCAAGAGTAGCATCGTAGTAGTGTGTATATATATTTCTTAGTGTCTGATGTCAGTATTTGCTATATTGTATTGTGTGTTTAGGGTCACTGGACCAGCCAGGAGACACTGCAGGAACAGGCTATTGGCATTCACATCTTGAGGACTCAGGTAGGATACCTTGCCATATTTACTGTCTAATTTAAATTATGCATATGTTGTATTGTATTCTTGTTGCTTTCCTTTTATACAACTGTGCGCGTCCGAGATTGACTCGGGTGCTATCGACGGATACGTCGATGATTAGTATACTTGACCTAGTTCGTAGTGACTCACCCCATTGGAGGATACTCTGATATCTTCTGAGACCTGACACTTCTATACGTTCGTGGTGACAATTTTATGTTGGGATGCGGGTTCGCGTGCTCGACTAGCTATCGGCGCGTGTGACGTGCATCACGGTTAGTAAGTAATTCAGGATTATTTCAGTATAGAGACTTGGCATTTAAATACGGAGTATGCACGTCGAGTATTCGACTTGGATATATACATTGGGCAGGGAGGACGACTAGTAGGCATATGGGACACCCCACTCCTTTATACTGACACCGCACTCGACGGAGTGATACGGACGTATATATATTACTGATACCACGTTCTGTAGAGTGTTGGACGTCACTTGGTGATATTATAGATACCACACTCTATAGGACGTTGGACGTTATTGTATTCTTGCGCCCGTGTTATAGGGGGCATGTGTGGCATATACTAGCTGGTTGTCACGACTGGTGAATTACGTCAGCATATGTCTAGCCTACACCTTCCCATATACTCACAGTTGTTCTCATATTGCATTCACTTAGATGGTAGCACACCCGTTTATTGTATTTATTTTATTCAGTATTTATATATGGCATGCTTTTATGTATCTTGTTACGTCCCTCTGAGGACCTGGTACCTTTTCAGATTTGGACGAGGCATATTACCCCACAGTGTACGGCCCAGGACAGGAGACGAGGTTCGCTATCGCAGAGGAGTTGGAGGTGTTACCGTCAGAGTTTCCTTGATCACTTGGTAGGCCTTCCGCCTAGGATTGGGTGCATCATTATCTAATCAGCCGATGTCCTAGTCATTACTCTTATCTATCATTTCAGTACATTTATTCCGTCATAGTAGTGGGTTTGTTCCCATCAGACATTATTGGTTGTACTATGATATCTTGAGACTGGTGTTTATCTTCCAGTAGTTTATTTAGTACTTCTTGCTATTTTATATTGTGGATGAGATTAGTTTACTTGCTGTTGACTGATAGTGGACATGTTAGTATTTTAGGACAGCGTAGCACTCTTCGTTAGGATCCATTAAATTGGGATATCCTCGGAGATGTGACAGCTAGCTATTGTCACGTAGCCTAGTTCCGTATATTTTGGGACTGGGGCGTGACACCATCTTCTTCTTCATCTCCTCTCAGTACTCCGCCTTCAGCCACTCCTTGCAGTGATCTGATCCAAGTGTCGCCAGCTCCATCTGGTCATTGATTATATCTCTCAACCTCTTGTTGGCGATGGTCTTGTAGCACTTTCGGATATTACTATCTTTATGATCCGACCACCAGTACAACCTATGCAAATTAGAAAAATATTTTTTATCATTGTAATCAAAAAATTATATATTATTATAAATAAAATTTATATACATACCCCGAGCTTCTCCAACCAAGTGAATCGTCGATCAAGCGGGATGTCACTGAAGTTGATATAAGGGCCATCAAAGTAGCCCCGCATGATCTCCCCCAGATCATTCCCAGCCTTGATCAGAAAGAATCTGAAATAAGTAGACAATATACAATTAGAATAAAAGATATAAAATAAATGTATGAATTGACAAATAAATACTTACGTCTCTCCATCGGCCCATAGCTCGGGACGATAGATATTGGTTGGCCGCTCTGGTAGAGTAGGGGTTTGCAAATCCTGGACGGCGGACATATACTCCGTTGTCCACAAGAAGGCCTAGAAATGGATATTCTCCTGTGGGAGCAACTGATGGAGTAGCCTGTGTAATAGTGCCAGTAGTGGCTGGAGTAGAAGAAGGGGTAGCAGCTGTAGAAGCATAAAAAATACGCTGGGAGGAGCTACACAGCATACTGATGCAGAGCAGCGTAAACAGAGGCCTTCAGAGCCATCAAGAGTACAAGCTCAAAGGACCATCCGCGTAAGTGCAGTACGTCCAGGCCGCTCCAGCGTAAATGGGGTTCTTCATCGCCTCCATGGCATAAAACTCATCCGCTATCAAAGCAGCGTTAAAGCGTATGAGGAACGCTTCGTCTTCCCCGAAATGAACCTGTCAAGTCACGCAGTGAACCTGACCTCTGACTCCTGACAAAAAGTGCTGCACGGCTACCCAGACGACGGCTAAAAACGAGGTCAGACCCCTCGGGACGCGCACCACAGTATGATGGCGGATCTCTGCATTTAATGCAGAGGATTTGGTTAAAATATCGCCAAACCGTCGTTTACTGACGCCCCCTCAGCATAAACTGCACTTTCGCGTACAAAGGGATACGATGCCTTGTTGTACACAGGCAAACATGAGCTATTTTATGCTCCGCAGTAGACAAACCGTCTGCCACGTCAAAAGCTGCACTTCGTACGGGGCTCGAGGCACGTCTCTACGTCTAAATTGCACAGAGCGGTGACAGTTTCTCTGGAGGCACGTCTCTGCGACAGTTGCACAGAAGGGCTGCAGACCTTCAAAACACGCCTCCGCATTTAATGCACAAGATGATGGCAAATCTCTGCAAGAGATTTGATTATATCTTCAAAAGCCGTAATTCCGGCTAAAGACGTCCACATCAGCACTCTGGCACGATACGCAGCGGCTTCTATGCCCATTCAAGATCTGTGCTCATTCGGCTTCTACGCCCATTCGGCTTCAAACGCCCACTCAGTCTCTACGACCATTCGGCTTCAAACGCCCACTCAGTCTCTACGACCATTCGGCTTCTACGCCTACTCGGCTTCTATGCCCATTCGGCTTCTACGCCTACTCGTCTTCTATGCCTATTTGGCTTCTACGCCAGGGTGACAGTCATTTGGCTTCTACGCCAACCTCTTCTACACAAGGGATACCTACCTACGTGGCTTCTACGCCGTGATCTTCATAGCAGATATACGTATTTTGTCCCCTTAGTTGGACACACGTCACATGCTCACTCAAAAGGTCACCTATACGCAGGCATTGGTTATTTTAACCGTTGTGTAAAAGGGTGTTGTACTTTTCACTCCTCGATTTTTACACCGACAGAGTGGTCACTGTCACCAAAACTCTATAAATAGAGACCCCTATCAATGGGGAACAAGGTCGAAAAACTTAAAACTTGAAGATCGAACAAGGTCGAACTTCCCAGAAAGATCGAACCGGAGGTCAAGAGAGAGAGAGAGAGAGAGAGAGAATCCGGAGCTCAGGCAAAGAGCAGGGATCGAGGACTTTGGCATCGTGCACCCACCCTCTTCTGCAACCTTCGAAGCTGCTACCTGTCTTCCACGGCACTTCTTCAACATTATGTGGTCAAAGGGATAAAGTGATCGACTGCAGATCAGACACCTATAGCAATTTATACCCAGATTAAATAAATTGTACTCCCACATCCTCGTATAGGATTAAATTGTATAAGTTTGTTTGTAAACCAAAGGGCGTGGGTTTCGTATAAACCCCGTCATTGAAATACATTTTCATTCTTTCGTTTAATACCACAAACAAGATGGCGACTCTGCTGGGGAGATGACCTTTTGCCTCTATCGGAGGCGGAGATCATGATGCCATTGTCGCGCGCGGTACAGACCAAACTTCTGATGATACCTCAGTGCCAAGTCAGAAGTACAAATCATGCTCCGTGCGCAAGACAACATCTGACCTCTACGGGAGCCAGATGAGCACCATGATTTCCGCAGGGGGGAGCAAGCGGTGGGGTACTCAACTTCTCAGCCGTTACGCCAGCAAAGAAGCAATCTACCTACCCTCTGGATTACGCGGGAAGCCGACGGCCGACTGAGAACCTCTTCAGCTTTACGCCAGTCTGAGCAAATCTCCAAATTACGCCAGGCGAAGTCCCACGACGTAAATCATGCTCAGGCTACGGGAAGGCACCCTCCCCGGGGATTATCCGCCACCCAGATGGCCAATCTGTTGTGCACAGGTGGCGTAGGGAAAACCATGGTGCCCAATCTCCCCATCTTGTTTGTGGTATTAAACGAAAGAATGAAAGTGTATTTCAATGACGGGGTTTATACGAAACCCGTGCCCTTTGGTTTACAAACAAACTTGTACAATTTAATCCTATACGATGATGTGGGAGTACAATTTATTTAATCTGGGTATAAATTGCTATAGGTGTCTGATCTGCAGTCGATCATTTTAGCCCTTGGAGCACACGATGTTGAAGAAGTGTCGGGGAAGACAGGTAGCAGCTTCGAAGGTTGCAGAAGAGGGTGGGTGCACGATGCCAAAGTCGTCGATCCCTGCTCTTTGCCTGAGCTCCAGATTCTCTCTTTCTCTCTCTCTCTCTCTCTCTCTCTCTCTTGACCTCCGGTTCGATCTTTCTGGGAAGTTTGACCTTGTTCGATCTTCAAGTTTTAAGTTTTTTGACCTTGTTCCCCATTGATAGGGGTCTCTATTTATAGAGTTTTGGTGACAGTGACCACTCTGTCGGTGTAAAAACCGAGGAGTGGAAAGTACAGCACCCTTTTATACAACGGTTAAAATAACCAATGCCTGCGTATAGGTGACCTTTTGAGTGAGCATGTGACGCGTGTCCAACTAAGGGGACAAAACGCGTATATCTGCTGCGAAGATCACGGCGTAGAAGCCACGTAGGTAGGTATCCCTTGTGTAGAAAAGGTTGGCGTAGAAGCCAAATGACTGTCACCCTGGCGTAGAAGCCAAATAGGCATAAAAGCCGAGTAGGCGTAGAAGCCGAATGGGCATAGAAGCCGAGTAGGCGTAGAAGCCGAATGGTCGTAGAGACTGAGTGGGCGTTTGAAGCCGAATGGTCGTAGAGACTGAGTGGGCGTTTAAAGCCGAATGGGCGTAGAAGCCGAATGAGCACAGATCTTGAATGGGCGTAGAAGCCGCTGCGTATCGTGCCAGAGTGCTGATGTGGACGTCTTTAGCCGGAATTATGACTTTTGAAGATATAATCAAATCTCTTGCAGAGATTTGCCATCATCTTGTGCATTAAATACGGAGGCGTATTTTTGAAGGTCTGCAGCCCTTCTGTGCAACTGTCGCAGAGACGTGCCTCCAGAGAAACTGTCACCGCTCTGTGCAATTTAGACGTAGAGACGTGCCTCGAGCCCCGTACGAAGTGCAGCTTTTGACGTGGCAGGCGGTTTGTCTACTGCGGAGCGTAAAACAGCTCATGTTTGCCTGTGTAAAATAAGGCAGCGTATCCCCTTGTACGCGAGAGCAGTTTATGCTGAGGGGGCGTCAGTAAACGACGGTTCGGCGATATTTTAACCAAATCCTCTGCATTAAATGCAGAGATCCGCCATCATACCGCGGTGCGCGTCCCGAGGGGTCTATCCTCGTTTCCAGCCGTCGTTTGGGTAGCCGTGCAGCACTTTTTGTCAGGAGTCAGAGGTCAGGTTCACTGCGTGACTTGACAGGTTCATTTCGGGGAAGACGAAGCGTTCCTCGTACGCTTTAACGCTGCTTTGAGAGCGGATGAGTTTTATGCCATGGAGGCGATGAAGAATCCCGTTTACGCTGGAGTGGCCTGGACGTACTGCACTTACGCGGATGGTCCTTTGAGCTTGTACTCTTGATGGCTCTGAAGGCCTCTGTTTACGCTGCTCTGCATCAGTATGCTGCGTAGCTCCTCCCAGCGTATTTTTCATGCTTCTACAGCAGCTGATGGTAATCCGGGAGATAGGGTAGCTCCTCCTATTGAAGAACGAGTATATGGCGAAGATAAACCATCCGTCGCATCTACGAACTCGTCCTCAGGTTGTGTGTGAGAATCTGGGGTAGCAGGCGTAGTGGACGGAGAATGCAGAGAAGATGAACCTCTCTGAACTTGTCGTCATCATCGTCCTCGTCCTGCCATACTATTGGTAAATCTGCATCAAATAAAAAAATGGTGTCATCAAACAGATAATCACAAAGTAATGGTGTTGTGAAATAAGTAAATACTAGTGTGATAATAAAATAAATAATAATTGTGTCATAAAATAATTAAATAAATATCTAACCTAGTGCATATGTATATATGTACTAATCTTCTTCATCTTCCGAATCGTCATCGTCTTCCGAATTATTTTTCGAATCATCTTCATCTTCTACTTCTTCATTTTTATTTTTACTTCCACTATCACTATCATCTTTATCTTATAATTCTTGTTCATCGCTCGATACCTCCATATCATAGTTCTCCTCTATATGAGGTAAATCTTATATCTCAATCTCTTCGTCAACTCTCTCATCCTCTACGGTAACGTCAACCCACATACCATCAACACCGGCCGAATTCATATATGCAAGTTGGAGGCATGACCACCTCATCCTCTTGGTATTGTAGATCCCCAACATTATATGTATTTTGTAAACCCCCTCACCCAAAATAGATATTATGTGTGTATTTTATATTATTATATTTATTATAGATTATTTTAAATATTGCATTACTTTAGAGTATTCTCTTAGTTAATTAGAAAATAAATTTCTTAGTATATTTAATTATGTAAATATTTATTTAGAATCATTTTTAGGCTATTTTAGATTTTTTGGAGATTTTTCTAAAATTGTTAGGTAATTAAAACATAGGGAACCTAAATTTCTAGGACTTTTATGATTTACTACGAGTCCATACTTGCATATTATTTCTACCAAATATTTATTTTAGTTTAAAATATTTAATTATATTTTTCTGTAATTTATTTAGAATTTTAAGGAATTTATTTAGATTTTTGAAATTATTTAGGATTTATTTGGATATATATAGTCTTAATATTAGATAGATGCTAATTTAGTGTTAATAGATATTAATAAGATTATATATAAATTATTTGAATTATCTTTAATTTTATTTAAGATTATAAATTATTGAGATAAATTCAAACTCTATTTTAAATTAATTCAAATCCTGAACCTACTAGGAAATCAACTTCATGCATATCCTATCCTTATTTAAATTCATCATAATCCTATCCAAATTAACCAATCCTAGTCCTATTTAATTAAGTAGTGTCCACCATTATAAATACCTCATCCTTCATATTTTTCTTCCCCAAATTCCTCTCTTTTTCGTCCAAAAAAATAGTCAAAATTCGTCATAAATTCAGCCTCATTTTTCACTAGTTATGACGAATTAAAAAGACGATATCTCCTAGCTCCGGACTCCAAACATGCTCCAGTTTTTTTTGTTAGAACGATAATGAGGTTAGATTTCTGATTATATAAATTGTTTTTCTAAATTATGAGTATTAAATTCTGTAAAATTCGTAGAGCACAGCATGTCCGAAAATAGACGTGTTTCGATGTTTTCGTGATTCCGGGAGAACCAGGAGTCAGAATCATGAACCGTTGAAAGTTTCGGAAAGCTAATGTCGAGATCATCGACATAAATTTTACCTAGAATTTAATTCGAATTATTTATATACTGTTAATTCTGTAGAACTTCTAGGTTAGAATTTAACCATCGGTGCACAATACAAAATTTGTATGTGCCATAATTCCCAAACGAATTTGAATTCGGACGAGCCGTAAATTCCAGCATATTTTTGACGCTGAAATCTACAGAAAATCATGCATGAAAGTTGAGTTTGTGTCGGTTGACTTTTTGGTCAACAGATCGCCTCGATTTGCGTGCCATGAGATCCGAGTTGATAAAATTCAGTTTCTTTGGACAAAATTTAGGAATTAACATAAAAATAAGAATAATAAGATTAAAATAGGATTTTAGAGTAATTATTCCAGAATTAAATAAATTAAATAAATTAAAATAAATTATCTTTTGACGTGATAAATTTGTAATACATAGGCTATTTGGACTGTGACTTGGACTCTGATTCATACCAGCAGCAGGACCCCAGGCAAGATACCTTACCAAATTGTTTACAGTACTTTGCATGCTATTTATATTTCTTTTTATTTATTTCATTTCTGTATAGTTCTTGCATGTGTAGTTTTTCTCCAGTCATTACTATGTATTAGATATGTTGACACACACATGGCACCTAGTATCATGGGAGGACAATCATTAGGCGTATGGGCTTTTAACCACTCTGGTAAACCGTAGTATATAGTTCGCACTACGGGCGTGTGTCGCGCTGGTCGCTACCCCAGAGGTATGTCGATTTCTGTAGAGTCGCGCTGGTCGCTACCCCAGAGGTATGTCAATTTCTGATGTTCTAGACGGGTGTGTGAGTTGTGAGGCTTAGATCGAGTAGACTACCCTTGCCCATACGTCGAAAAGTTGTCCTCATTTGCATTCATATAGATTGTCTTGTACAGCGTACTTATTTATTTTCAAACCATATGCATGTTTACTGTATTCAAATTGGCTCGTATTTTCTGTATCTTGTTACGTCCCTCTGAGGACCTGGTCCGCTGCCAGGTGTATCTTTTCTTGAGTATTTGCAGGAGCGCAGATTTGGATGGTTACATGTGATCCGAGGATATCTTCTCTTCGAGCTGTGATGGATAGTTGGTATTCTTATATTGTGTTGTGGTGTTGTACTCATATTGTATTTGCTCTTATATTCGAGTTGGTAGTGGATTTGTTTCCATCCAACTATCATCCTTAGATACTTCTTATTGAGATCTAGTTTCATAGATACTGGTTATTTATTTCTATATGATTTTGGTGGATGAGATTTAGATTTTACCCTGTAACTTGTATTACATTTTATACCACTTGTGGATTTTATATTCATATTACAGCGTACGTATGGATTTGGTTTCCATATATTGGAGTTGCCATATTCATGCGGCTGGCATGCTTACGTGTCCTAGTCCTACGTATTTTTAGGACTGGGGCGTGACATATTTTTGTGGTGGCCCATGCAGGTCGAGACCATATTGTCTCGGTTACGTTACTGTACCGAGCAAGCCTGCACCTAGGAATAGAGTATAGGATCTCATCCATAATTGACTATGATCCGCTCTCCTTCCAATCCATTTTGTCTGAATAATTGTATCCTGCTTGATTCTTGTACTTCCCTAATAATTCTTTGAGTATAGCCTTCTGCTATAATATAGGAACCCCTATTATTAGGATGATAATTATGGTAGCACGCCTATTAAGAATATAACGAGAATATAGACACACCACTAAGTTTAGAATATCTAGTGAACCCTAGAATTCCTTATCTATAGATTGGTTTATCATTACCCCTTGATGTATTATGAAGACTTGAGAGTAGTATAGACGCTACTAGAGTTAGTTAGAAGTTTTACCATAATGTTTGACCCTAGTATTGAGGAACCAATAGAAAACCAAAATTGAATATTAGGACTGAACCTAACCTTCATAGTTAGATAAGTAGTAGAGAACTATAAACTTAGATCATTGTCTTATTATTAGTAGACAGCACCTTAGGAAGCCTAGAGGATTGTGAACAATACTTTTTCCTTAATCATACCTCGAACATAGCAACTAGCATACCACTCCCTCTTAGAAAACTATGATGCTATCTAGAGCCCTCTATTTTAATTTCATATATTATTCCTTTGCGACCTTAGCGTTCGCTAATTGCGCGACGACTAAATTTTGTTCTTCTATTCTTCATTTTTTAAACTCGTGCCATCTGAAACCTCTGCTTATAGACCAAGTGTTTTTATTCTATGATTAGTATATATAGCCGGCTAGGATTATAGTTGTAATTTTGAAATTTTGAAATTGTGTGCTTAGTAGTTAGAACTTGATAGTTTAAGTTATTCTTGTAGATTGAGACATGGTGCTTATCCCTTAGTTTTAAATTGCGTAACTTGTACCACACCTCAATACGAGTTATATTCCCTTTCCCTTGAGGCCAGTAACTGTTCCATTCTTACTATTGACACTTGCACTATGACTAAGATGTAAGATGACCATGACCTATGTAATAGAAGAGGATACCCCAATAAAGTACCAAGACCCTTTCTCATAGACCTTAACAGGAGCTTTTACGGTATCCTTAAGACAATAAAATAGTAGTTAAATTATTTTAAGTTGGGTAGTATACCTCACCACCTAGTATCATATAGTCCTTGTGATCCATTGATAAAGTGTAACTAAATGACATTAATTGTATGCTAGCAAAGACACAGTGTTTATTCAGACAATAGAATTTAGAGGTCCTTGCCCCCATTTGGTCGACTAGCGACATAGACAAGGAGGTTGTATGATAACTATAGATATTTGTAGAGTCTTTATTATTATTGCTTATTTTGTTTTTTTGTTTTTGTTTTTGTGAACTTGAATTGACTTGTACCTCCTTTCATCATCATCTAGCGTACTTATAATTGTTGTACCACCTTGACTTATGCCGCTATTATAGCCTAGTTTTGCAAGCTTATTCTTTCATCAAGCTTGTTCACTATATATGTATTAGTGGATGCATACATTAATACATTTCAGAATCAGTGTACTACGGTCTGATCAACCATAGTGCGCGTGGTTCGCCCTTCGTATAACTACTTTACGTGGATTGAGATATCTAGTGATTAGTAGATGAATATACTTACCCTCTGGATACGACAAAGCATATCATATCAAGTACATAACTGCACCGATGTGAGCATGCGAATAAGAAATTACCAAATAGTGTTTCAATCCACAACTGCCTTGACAATTCCTATCTGAATCCTTTAAATGCTTTGATTCCCATACTTCCATTCTATTACCCCTCCTTGAACTCTTTACCATTGTTTTCCGTCTTCCCTTATTTCGGAAAGACGAAACCTCGTGCTTGGAAATAAGTGATACACTGATAGTGCTAGGTACACCCCATAGGCTAATCATATGACTTGGTGACTCTCTGTTATAAATGATTAAGGGCATATCATAGATGATATGTTTGGTGTTAAAAACTTTGAGGATTCAATAACATGATTAAATAATTTGGGGCATAGCTTTCTTAGATGTATAGCCTTAGATGATAGATGGGTAAATTCTAAGTTGGTTAGAGACCGCAATGTTCACTTGAGAGGAACTCTTTAGACTGTAATCAAGTGAGATTTGATAGAGAGACCATACCCTAGTTTAATTTCGAGGACGAAATTGTTTTAAGTTGGGTAGATTGTAAACCCCCTCACCCAAAATAGATATTATGTGTGTATTTTATATTATTATATTTATTATAGATTATTTTAAATATTGCATTACTTTAGAGTATTCTCTTAGTTAATTAGAAAATAAATTTCTTAGTATATTTAATTATGTAAATATTTATTTAGAATCATTTTTAGGCTATTTTAGATTTTTTGGAGATTTTTCTAAAATTGTTAGGTAATTAAAACATAGGGAACCTAAATTTCTAGGACTTTTATGATTTACTACGAGTCCATACTTGCATATTATTTCTACCAAATATTTATTTTAGTTTAAAATATTTAATTATATTTTTCTGTAATTTATTTAGAATTTTAAGGAATTTATTTAGATTTTTGAAATTATTTAGGATTTATTTGGATATATATAGTCTTAATATTAGATAGATGCTAATTTAATGTTAATAGATATTAATAAGATTATATATAAATTATTTGAATTATCTTTAATTTTATTTAAGATTATAAATTATTGAGATAAATTCAAACTCTATTTTAAATTAATTCAAATCCTGAACCTACTAGGAAATCAACTTCATGCATATCCTATCCTTATTTAAATTCATCATAATCCTATCCAAATTAACCAATCCTAGTCCTATTTAATTAAGTAGTGTCCACCATTATAAATACCTCATCCTTCATATTTTTCTTCCCCAAATTCCTCTCTTTTTCGTCCAAAAAATAGTCAAAATTCGTCATAAATTCAGCCTCATTTTTCACTAGTTATGACGAATTAAAAAGACGATATCTCCTAGCTCCGGACTCCAAACACGCTCCAGTTTTTTTTGTTAGAACGATAATGAGGTTAGATTTCTGATTATATAAATTGTTTTTCTAAATTATGAGTATTAAATTCTGTAAAATTCGTAGAGCACAGCATGTCCGAAAATAGACGTGTTTCGATGTTTTCGTGATTCCGGGAGAACCAGGAGTCAGAATCATGAACCGTTGAAAGTTTCGGAAAGCTAATGTCGAGATCATCGACATAAATTTTTCCTAGAATTTAATTCGAATTATTTATATACTGTTAATTCTATAGAACTTCTAGGTTAGAATTTAACCATCGGTGCACAATACAAAATTTGTATGTGCCATAATTCCCAAACGAATTTGAATTCGGACGAGCCGTAAATTCCAGCATATTTTTGACGCTGAAATCTACAGAAAATCATGCATGAAAGTTGAGTTTGTGTCGGTTGACTTTTTGGTCAACAGATCGCCTCGATTTGCGTGCCATGAGATCCGAGTTGATAAAATTCAGTTTCTTTGGACAAAATTTAGGAATTAACATAAAAATAAGAATAATAAGATTAAAATAGAATTTTAGAGTAATTATTCCAGAATTAAATAAATTAAATAAATTAAAATAAATTATCTTTTGACGTGATAAATTTGTAATACATAGGCTATTTGGACTGTGACTTGGACTCTGATTCATACCAGCAGCAGGACCCCAGGCAAGATACCTTACCAAATTGTTTACAGTACTTTGCATGCTATTTATATTTCTTTTTATTTATTTCATTTCTGTATAGTTCTTGCATGTGTAGTTTTTCTCCAGTCATTACTATGTATTAGATATGTTGACACACACATGGCACCTAGTATCATGGGAGGACAATCATTAGGCGTATGGACTTTTAACCACTCTGGTAAACCGTAGTATATAGTTCGCACTACGGGCGTGTGTCGCGCTGGTCGCTACCCCAGAGGTATGTCGATTTCTGTAGAGTCGCGCTGGTCGCTACCCCAGAGGTATGTCAATTTCTGATGTTCTAGACGGGTGTGTGAGTTGTGAGGCTTAGATCGAGTAGACTACCCTTGCCCATACGTCGAAAAGTTGTCCTCATTTGCATTCATATAGATTGTCTTGTACAGCGTACTTATTTATTTTCAAACCATATGCATGTTTACTGTATTCAAATTGGCTCGTATTTTCTGTATCTTGTTACGTCCCTCTGAGGACCTGGTCCGCTGCCAGGTGTATCTTTTCTTGAGTATTTGCAGGAGCGCAGATTTGGATGGTTACATGTGATCCGAGGATATCTTCTCTTCGAGCTGTGATGGATAGTTGGTATTCTTATATTGTGTTGTGGTGTTGTACTCATATTGTATTTGCTCTTATATTCGAGTTGGTAGTGGATTTGTTTCCATCCAACTATCATCCTTAGATACTTCTTATTGAGATCTAGTTTCATAGATACTGGTTATTTATTTCTATATGATTTTGGTGGATGAGATTTAGATTTTACCCTGTAACTTGTATTACATTTTATACCACTTGTGGATTTTATATTCATATTACAGCGTACGTATGGATTTGGTTTCCATATATTGGAGTTGCCATATTCATGCGGCTGGCATGCTTACGTGTCCTAGTCCTACGTATTTTTAGGACTGGGGCGTGACATATTTCTAGCTTTAGTTTTGCATACAGCCCACCAATCTTTATTGTTGCGTCGTTGACTAGGATAGCTCGTATAATACACTTAAACCATTTGACTAGCCAACACAAATGGTTCAAAATCTATATATTTTTTCCATATTTTATATCAACAAACTCAAATTATTTATCAATTTTTTATCCTTGCTTGGGAGTTGTGTCGAACCAATCACATTTAAACAGCATAATATTTGTCTCATAAGAGTAATCCAGCTCCACGATATCTCTTAGTACACCGTAATAGTCGAATTATGGATCGGCATCATAAACTGAACCCCTCACACATACTCCAGAATTCTTTGTATAATTAGCCTCATCGTCGACAAATTATTGATTAATAGACTTATCAGTAGTTCTAAATTTGAAGCCATTGATGGTGTATCCATCCAACATTTTTTTCTCTTGCTTGGTCCGATAGCTAATGCTCGAAGTCGTTCGTTCTGTAAGTTTGTACCATGACAAAAAATTTGAAACATCATCATATAGACATTAGACAAAGATTGGTATGAATGCTTAATGTTTAGGATCCGTACATAATTATGGAACCACGATGGAAATTTTCTATCAACCTCTCTAGTAAGATCATCTTCATTAATATTAGGTCTCTCTATTTTTACCTCAGCTCTAAAAGTACTATGATAATAAGGAGAACAGTTAAAGAAATTATTTTCCAAGTATATACAAAATTAAAATATCTAGAAAAGATGTGTCGCTTACTTCTTAATATCTTGCATCTCTTTTATACCACTATTTAACAATATATACAGATGAGCGGCTTCATACTCATCGTTTTTTAACCAACGTACTTTAGTAGCACTTGTAAGCTTCCCTCCCATATTGAAGATAGTGTAGATTACACTATTTGGGGCATCAACCCTACCGTCATCATTCTTTGGGGCTCTATTACGATTTATTTTGACATTAGTATCAAAGTAGATGGAGCAGAAGTTTGAAACCTCCTCAATGATATATGTTTCACATATTGAAGCTTCTACATAAGCCTTATTGCCAAACTTCTTCTTCAGATGATGTAGATACCTATAGATAATATATTGAATCTTAGAATTATTTGAATAAAGAAATTATTAGTATAAAGAATTTATACCTCTCAAATGGATACATCCATCGGACGGGAGCACCGACGCATACTTCGTATGCAAGATGAATCGACAAATGCTCCATACTATAAAAAAAATGGGAGGGAGCACCCTTTCTAACTTACACAATGCCAATACAATATTCTTCTCAAGTTCTATTATATGTTGCACCATCAACTTTCTTGAACACAAATCTCTAAAGAATATAGATAATTTGATCAACGGAGTCCATACTTGATAAGGCAACATCTCTCTCAGAGCAATAGGTAGTAATCTCTCCATAAACACATAAAAATCGTGACTCTTCATCCATGTCATCGTGCGTTCATTGAGATCAACACATCTTGCCAGATTTGACACGTAGCCGTCAAAAATCTCAACTTTGAAATCCAGTTGCATATTATCAATTTATCCTTCCTACTCAATGTAAATGGCGCTAGAGGCTTGACCCAATTGCCGTTGCCACTTCGTTTTAGGGGCAAATCTGAACGCCTGCAAATAATTTCCAAGTTCTTTCTTGCTTTAACATTATCTTTCATTTTCGCCTTGATATCCATCGTCGTATTGAAGATGTTGTCGAATACGTTCTTTTCGATATGTATGACATCAAGATTGTGCCTTATGAGATTATCCTTCCAATAAGGCAAGTCCCAAAAGATACTCTGCTTCGTCCAATTATGCCTACGTCTGAACCCTTCAAAGTGATCGGCCGATATCGGATCTTCCATCACCGTCGGCAATACATCTACCTCTTTCGTCTTCTGTCAGTCTCAATGGGGAAGGAGATAGTTCATGTTTATCAGCTCTAAAGGCATCTTTGTTCCTTCTCCACGGATGCGACGCAGGAAGGAACTGACGGTGACAATCAAAAAAGTATGCTTTTTCTCCATTCTGGAGACGGAATGCCTTACTCTTTTCCATACATATCGGACAAGACAAAGTACCATAAGTACTCCACCCCGATAAAATCCCATATGCTGGAAAATTGTTGATGGTCCATATGAGAGACACTCTCATCTGAAAGTTCTGCTCCTTCGATATATCATATGTCTGAACGCCGAATAACCATAATTATTTTAACTCATCTACCAACGGCTGTAAGTAGATATCGTTCTTCTTTAGATTTTTTGGACCGGGTATAATAAGTGTCAAGAACATGTAAGGAGTCTCCATACACATCCACGGTGGTATATTGGAAGGAGTCAAAATAACCGGCCAATAAGAGTACTGAGATCTTGACTATCCAACAGGAGTGAATCCATTAGAACATAAATCCAACCGGATATTCCTGGACTCCGCAGCAAATTCAGGATGACACAGATCGAAATATTTTTATGCCTTTCTATCGGAAGGATGAGATAATTCTCCTTCATCCATCTTTCGTTCCTTGCTATGTCATGTCATGTGTTATGCTATATTTGCAGACATATACATCCTTTGCAGCCTCTTTGTGATCGACAAAAACTGCATGTACTTGTAGGGACACAACCTTGCTCGGGCAGTTGACTTTTCTTTACCCCAAATTGGCTTGTATCATTGTGCATGACAGAAAATATATTTATCTTTATCATTATTCTCCTTGTAGTACAACATGCAACCGTTTCGATAATATCTATCTTTTCGTAGCCTAATCCGAGTTTTCGTATCATTATCTTCGACTTGTAAAAGTTTTCAGGCAACTCCTTCGATCCTTTTGGCAATAACTCTCTAACAACTTAATTATCCGGTTGTAGCATTCCTGCGGCAAGTTAAAATTAGACTTTAGGTTCAATATCCACATCACCACCGATAGGATAGAATGAGAATCACAATCCTGGTATAACGGAGTATCGACATTCTTGAACATATCATAGAATTTTTTTGCACCAGGATTAGGATCCTCCGGATCAAAACTTGGACCGGGCGCATCAAATACCAACTCATGCGCCAGGTTTCGCGATTGATATTCAAAGTTATCTCCGAGAGTTGACTCTTCTAACTCTGTATTGAAGGAGGAATGATGATATTGCGAAAACAAAGGTTCTCCTTGAGCCGTCCACTCCTTGTAGTTCAGTACAAAAGCCTTCTTGTAGAGATGCTCCATCACGAAACCTACCTCTTTGAATGGTATATTATGACATTTGACACAAGGACACTTGATGAGCCTCATATCCATAAAATAAGGTTGACTACGGCCGTATTTGAGAAATTTCTCAACGTCCGTCATGAAATCATCTGTCAAACTAATCCTACTCTCATGCCGTCGATTGTACATCCATGATCAGTCAACTAAGTATCGACTTATTGATTCTGCATGTACCATATATATTAATTCAAATAATATGGATTAATTAGATTCAAGATGAGTTAAGATTACTGAGATCATCTAAGATATGCTTGCAACAATCAACATTAGATTATTAGACTTTTCACATGACATGGAACCTAAGCTAAGATATTGAAAGCTAGTTGTATATTCAAAGTTCTTAATGTCCACTGTGAAAAGTGAGCAAAATTGTCCACAAAGACGCAATTTATAGTAAAAATTCACTAATTAGACAGCCCTAAAATAAATTAAGAAGAAAATATATTGGTTTGAGCAAATACCATTAACAATAATAAACCAGAAATTGAAGTGTGCGTGTACATACACTCTTTTTTATAGTATCTAATTCTATCTTATTATAGATTATATACTATTTATTATTGTGTGTGTGTATACACACACTATTTTTAATATTATCGATGCCAAAAATTTCTATACAAGTCCGGTCTGATACCTCTGATACTGCCAATAGCGATACTCATACAAAATAACCGATACCGATACTTTGAACCTTGATTATAACTACATTATCAATTATCCTTGATTATAATTTCTAATTACCCTAATGGATTTATTAACATAGCCAATTGACCAAGTGTATTGCTAACCATCAGATATTAATTTTTTACGTACAGTGTATTACAAACTTAGGATGTTTAGAAATTAACTATACATATAAACAAGTAATACTTTTATGACTTTAAAATTGAAAAACGACTTTCCATGAAGGCCAACAAACTAGCATATCATGTCCGTATCCAGCGTATCGCGCGTGTCTGTACGTGTTCGTGTCCAGCATATCATGTCCGTGTCCAGCGTATCAAAAATATCAAACTATTTATTTTCTTTTCGTGTCCATGTCTAGTGTAACGTGTCTGTACGTGTGTCCAGACCACCAAAATCAAAATACAATAATTAACCAAATCGAAATGAGGGTTAGGATTACCTTAGCCAGAGGAGAAGGTGATCTAACGGAGGCGGAGGGGGTCAGGGTGGAGGATCAGGAGGGCTTGGGGATCGGACGTCGGAGAAGGAGGAGAGGGGGTCGGGAGTCAGTTGAGGAGAAGGATGAGAGAGGGTCGGACGCCGGAGGAGGGGGAGGAGGAGGAGGAGAGGGCGAGTCATAAGGAGGGGCTGCCGGAGTTGGGGAGTGAGGGGGAGGGGCTGCCGGTGAGGGGGGTGAGGATGAGGGGCTGCCGGAGAGGGGGATGTCGCCGGAGAGGGGGAGGGGGTCGGGGGGGTGGGGAGAGAGAGAGAGAGAGTGTGTGTGTGTGTGTGTGTGTGTGTGTGTGTGTGTGTGTGTGTGTGTGAGAGAGAGAGAGAGAGAGAGAGAGAGAGAGAGAGAGAGAGAATGGGAGAAAATAAAATGCGGCTGAGAATTTTAATTTTTCGCATCGACGGATATTTTTGTCGCTGAAATAACAGCGACGGATTAGCGACGAATTTGTGATCAAAAATAATATATTTTGTTTACATAAATAACTTAGTCATTTTTTCGTCGAATTTTTGTCGCTGACTCAGCTATGAATTATTTTTCGTCGCTGAGATTCGTCGCTATTTAGCAGTATTTCTGTAGTGATTACACTAGTCTAACAATATTACTACATTCCATATTTCTATTACAACATTTTAATATTTCATGTTCTATAATAGCAAGTTAACAGCAATGATATTACTCTTTTTTATCTTGGTTCTTTTTACTATCATTAACGATCTGGTATATAGAAACAAAGAGTAGTAACATATTTTTCATTAAGTGTGAAGTTAAAGGAGGAAGAATCAAAACCACCCACCATTGAAGAATAGATTTTATCTCGAACACCAAGATCTTTGCATGATCCCTCTGCATATATACAAGTCCAACCAAGCCCTTCGAGCCAATAAACCAGTCCAATAACACCATATGGAGCAAGGAATTACACAATGAGATGTTATATCTTGTCCTACTTATATTTTTTTATTTTATGTGCAGATACTTCTGTAGTTGGTAAATGGTCGTAGCATAAATTAGGTATAGGATTGTGGATTAATTTTTGCATGTACGCTCAGGATGAACTTAGGTTGAAACCCTCGGGAACCAATCCAGATTCGAACCTATCATACCCATACTCTAGTACAACATCTAGGATGGATGGTCGTGAGTCTATAACACGGGTTCCTCGAAAAATGGTAGGATTAATTAACTAGCTTTAAAACATAGATCATTGGGAGGGAAAGGATCCTGATTTTGTATATTTTTACTACTCAGCCACGAGATGTTGTGGTATATCATCCTCCTACATAGAGTGCAAAAACTGACACTTATACGGTTACCGACCCATGTCTACCTTATTGGAGCGCTAGGAATGTTATTTATAATGTTATCTACCTAGTGGCAGTCGCCTTAGAGGGGAACTATAGACTGTTACTATATATATAGGGGAACTATAGACTGTTACTATATATATATATATATATATATATGTGTGTGTGTGTGTGTGTGTGTGTGTGTGTGTGTGTGTGTGTGTGTGTAGTTTTGCCATCCCTGCTTAGGCAGCGCATGGTTGACAAATCCTTATTACATCTTAAGTGGGATAACCCAGATACTAACTAACAAGTCGTAGGAACTAATTGGCTACTCTATTAAACCGTTGATGCTATATTATACTACCTATCAGTATTCTTGGGTACGTACGATGTCTCGTCGTAGTAATGCATCACTTGTCCTTGTTTAGTGTAGGGGTATATTATTGTCTCAACGATGGACTACGAATCAAGGCTACAACACAGGTTCATATGTACTGTTTATTGTTGGGTTTTCTATATGATTCACTCGTGCTTTCTTGTGGTACTTGCTATTAGGGGTTGACCCCTCTGATTTTGTTTGGCCAGATTTAATAGCAGATTCCGAGGATATATCGTAACTCCAATTCTATGGCATGTACTAGGAGGATGACCGTTGCAGATTGTGAGTAGGCTTCATCTCGACCATTGTGATATCATTTTGCTTTTTATGGTGTTTAACCATCGGACATTGTTTAGCATGTATATTCTGGGAGCATGTTCCTCGGGTTTTTTTGCAGCATAATTGTATATATATCAAGCTGCAGCTAATGATCTGATCTTATATGACTTGATATTGTGCTAGCTTTCCATTTTGTGAGAGTGTTGTGATATCATTTTGCTTTTTATGGCATTTAACCATTGGGCACTGTTTAGCATGTGTATTCTGGGAGCATGTTCCTCGGTCTTTTTTGCAGCATAATTGTATATACATCAGGCTGCAGCTAATGATATGATCATATATGACTTGATATTGTGCTAGCTTTCCATTTTGTAAGAGCGTTGGGTCGCCTTACTACTTTATCTTATATGTTCTTTCTTACTACTACTTATTTGACTGATTGAGACGGTATATTTCGTGAGACCATAACAGACTTGTATAATAGTAGATACCCCCTTGTCTATGTATATTCGTGATCGTACTACAGGATACTAGTGTATATCGTAGTGCATAGCTGGACGAGTCATACCCCCATTCTTCATATTCTAGTACTGAAGAGTGACAAGTCAGTTGGAAGTCGACCCTTCAGATATTGTGGCTCTCTCAACTACGAAATACATGGCAGCAGTGGTGACATTGAAAGAAAGCATTGTGGTTAAAAGGTTTAGTTGGCGAATTTGGATTCGAGAAGGTGTTAGTTTCATTATTTTGTGATAATCAAAGTGCGAGTCATCTCACGAAGAATTAGGTATAGCATAGTTGGATGAAAACAACGACGTACGGTAGCAAAAGATGGGTGATTAGTGACGTCAGAAAATTGATCTTACAAAGATCGATATTTTGGTATCTGGAGACATGCCAACATAAGTAATTCCTATAGAGAAGTTCATGTCAGTTTTGACTACTATTCATGTACGAATGTATGAGGAAGATGCGACCTCGGTAGGAGGGTCGTAACAGTTTTATAGTTCTTGTTGAAGACGGTTACAGTAGGCAAGGTGGCAAATAAAGGAGACATTGGAGGTTAAAGGAGCATAAATTCAATTTGTAATATTTTCAAAATGTGCCTTATTTAACTTAAGTCGAGGTGGACTATTGTAGTATAGCTCGTGTTCAACAAAGGAGCGACGAGCGTCGTTCGGTGATCAAAAAAGCACGAAAGGAATTGAAGATACAAATGATGATCAAAATAAGAGCAAAGCTCCCAAGTGCTTTAGTAATAGGTACATCTCTTTTGTAACCGGTATACCTCTTTTCCAACCCGTAGTTAGCACTTTGTGCTCACTAGGAACAGAACTCCAATTCCCAAAGCGAGAATCCAGTTCTGATGGTTTTGGATAAAATTTTGTAAGTCTTAGACGGTTCGGATTGCTCCTTTGAAAATTTTACAACAAGTATATTAGGGGATTTCTAACCCTAATTTTGGGGCAAACACTTTTGATGCAGAAGAAAAACTAAGGGAACAAAGAGAAAAGAAGATAGTGATCTCGTTGGAGACATCGTAAGATGGATATTTGTTATCCCATATTCAGTTGTACGAATTCATGTACAATTTTCTCTCCATACTCAATAAAGATACTATCTCTTGCCCCGTGGACATAAGCGAATTTTTGGTTGAACCACGTTTGATGTTATGTTTGCCATTGTGTTCGGTTTTATCTTTGGCTACTCATGGTTAAAGAGACCTCTCAATTTATGCATATTCGTTAGAAAAGTATGATCACTCTATGCATTCGGTTAGGCAAGATTAATGGGATATATTGTGCTCTTTCGACGATCAATAGGACTTTCGTAAAGCGTCAACGATCAGAAGACCAAGCCTTGGTTTGAGATTGTTACCACACATAAGCAGGGGAAAAAAGGAACTTTTGAAAATAGTCACCCCTTTTTTTTTTAAATTGCACAAAAATGAACTATTTTTTCAACAACAAAAAATCAGAAAGTGTTGTTATTAAACAGTTTTAGGGGCTCTTGTTAAAACAAAAAGAAAAGAAACAAAAACAGACATGATAAGCAACGCAAATCCAAAAAAGAATCAGAGGTTTACAATCAATTATTCAGAAACTAATTGTGTGCAACTAGTTTGAAGTAAAAAATAATGACCATGTAAATAAGTAAATTGGGGGTCTACAATCAATTATTCTCACTGCACTTGATGGCTGGTGTAGACAATTCTCAAGTTGGTCAATCAATAATCTTTCCAATTACTTCCAAACATGGATCTGAATTTGAATACAGGGGTTAGTTTTTTTCTCAGCATCAGCAAGACTTTTGAACTTGGGATACGATCAAAGTAAAGATTGTACTTCAACTTTTAAAAAGAAACAAATCCGAGGTCTAAAAGGTGTACCGACAGCCAAAAGAAACATTGTCGAAGCCTCCTCAGGCGTGTGATGTCAAGAATGTTGTTTATTCGTCCTCCATGGAGATGCAAATCACTTGCAGTACATTGAATAAGAGTAACACATGTTTTATCTTTACATAATTACATCCTATGTACTCTGAGGTCTCCATTTTGCCCAGACCTGGCTGGCAATGATCTGCACATTTTTCTTGATCAACAAAATGGTTGAATAATTTAATGACGAGCAAAATGGTCTTTGCACTGCTGCATACATAGATACTTGTAAAGTGGGGGTCAATCTAAACGGCAAGTGCTAGTCCATGTTATCTGCAAACTGGAGAGAAGGTCATTACACCATACGGATTCTCAAAAGATGGAGTTTCATGTGGCTTCTGTATAGATCTTCAATATCTCCATGTTTTTCCAGGTTGCTACCTAGTCAGTCTGATCACACGGAAAAACTAGGACTGTTACAGAAAAACAAACTGAAATGCCATACCAAAGTTAACAGGAACATGTCAGCTGAAATGTACTAGAAGTACACCATGATAGATACATCCAAGTCTCATCATCATTGACAAGGTGATTTTCTCATCAAAGTAGGATACATTTTTTTAGCAGGACTTTGACATCACAAATCCTCCAAAAGATGATTTAATAAGTTTTACAACATGCCAGTCAACTTGATGTCAATCTTTAGGAATTTCCACTAAATTCCTGGCCGAGGCATAATTGTATAAGAGAAGGTCATGCATCTTAAAGGCCAAGCTAGTCGGTAGTTATAGGTAGCCCTACTATTTTCGAATGAATAAAAATAAATGATGGGTTAGGAACCAATTAATTCTTACATGGAGAAGGGGGAATGTGTTTTAGGCTACACAAAATAATGCATACTCAACCATCAGATGGATAGAGAAATAGTTCGACCACTGACTGACTGGAAGATTTTCTGTAACTCCTCTTGAGGGCCAAATTACAGAAAAAAAAAATAGAAAAATCAAGTCGCAGTAACAAGCACAGTTGATAGAAAGATACATGTATACATGCAAGGACTTCCTGTCCGAGCTACTAAGAAGCATTATCAATTATTCCGTCAATATAAGAATATCAGTAAGTGGAGAAGTTCAGTTTATTAGTTACCAATGCAGGAACAAGGATATCTGCATTAGGAGGGGTTTATATTAAGTTTCAAGAAAGAAATTTTTAAGCGGCAGTTGGACCATCCTATTTCTGACATCAAAACTTCTCATTTCAAAGCTTTTGACATATCATGTTGTTTAGATGCAACTTTTTTGCTTCCTTTATATTTGTTCAATTCCCATGAAGGCGAGAGTACATACCAAGATGTACTCCCCGCAAAAATTTGGGATAAAGGCTTTTACATGCCAAGATTTTTACATAATAGCATGCTGCCCTCATTTTCTTTGGTAGAACCAGAGTTTAATCTTATGGATACGAAATACACAAAGAACATATAAGCTGACGAAACAGAAGATGATGTGACAGAATAGGATGAGGAAACGGGATGCCAAAGGTGGCAGCCACAGGCATCTTCCAATACTAAGGTTTATTATGATCCTACAGTGTATGTTATGTACAAAGCAGAGTGCGCAACCAAATATGTTGTAGGATACAACACAATAGGACGTGATATGGACATGGAGACGGAGGACACAACAACAATTTACCTTAGTGTATTTTAGTCTGACAACACCAATTTTGGAGTATTCATGCTTGATGCTTCCTAGATTCCATACCTTAAAAGCTGGCAGAAGCAATTAAGAACCCAACTTAAACAAGGGAAGCTCAAAGAAAGAATTCACTAACAGATATCACATATCCTGAATGACAAATAGAAAGTCCACATTGAAGTCTCCCTGAAGAAGGGGCCTGGAAACGCTGAAACTTTATCGTAGCAGAAAGAAAAATTGTAATGATAAAAAGTAAATCTATAATGTACTGTGTGGGGTTGTGGTTTTGTAATCCGGTGTTAGTTATTTGGGATTACAGAGTGTTAGTCAAAAATAACCCATTAGTCAATTGCGGTTCAAAATTTAAGGATTCGTAATCACACTTGTCATATATCAATTATTTATTGTTAAATGAAACACATCTTTTAAAGATGTGATTAGACGTCTCATATGTTTCTCTCTTTTTCTCTCATATGTTTCTCTCTTTTTCTCTAACATGTAGGATATCCATTCTCTCTGATTCTTTCTTTTCTTTCTCCTTTAGGTTGTGTTTGCTTTGTGAGAAAATGGGAAAAAGATATAGAAAATGAAAATGAAAGAAAAAAGAAAGAAAGGAACAAAGAGAAATTTTGTTTGGTCAGTTGATAACGATAAGAAAGCGGTGATGAAAATTGTGTGTGTGTGTGTGAGAGAGAGAGAGAGTCATGGAAACCAAAATTGAATTAGTTTATCATTTGTTTGTTAGAACTAAAAAAGAAATAATGGAAATTTTATCCTTTGGATTAGTTTGGATAGGAAGATTATCTTTCTTGGGATTATTTGTTTATCCTTTGAGTTATTTCGTATTATCTTATGGTTGAATGTATGACTATAAAAAGAGCCAAATAACTGTAGAAGAAACACAGAGATAATTAAAAAATTAAATTTTGAGTTTATATACATTGGTGCGATGTCTAAGTTAAACTTAATTTTCAAACCTTCTTTCATCAACCACAATCTCTTTCTATGCTCTCTTCATCGGCGCCTCTTCCACATTCGATTCCGGAATCTTCGGTATATTCCAAAACTCGTATCTAAGTTCATTGATATATCTTTGCATTTTGTGATATTTTTGTGAAATTATATCAATAATTTTGTTCATAATTCGAAATATCCTATAAACCCTAATTATAAATTTGGATTAGTTGAACTCAAGTCTCGGTCCCGCGTCAGTTTGGTATCAGAGCCTAGGTTTAGGTTTGTTTATACATTTACGTAGAGGAGAATTTTAGGTTCAAATATGGATGATAGTAATTTGTTTGATAAATTATCTTCATTGATAATAGATTTTAGAAAGCAAAAAATTGTTGAATTAAATCATAAGTTCAATGCACATAATGTTAGGATAGAGACTTTGAATGCTAGAGTCAAAAAAATAGAAGTGATATATGCCCTTGAACAATCCCATCAAAAAATCATACAAGATCTCTTTCATCCGGAAATTGGTACAACCGTCACTGAACCAAACACATCTCTTGACACAAATTATATTTATGTGAAAAATCATATTAGTTGTTTATCCAAAGCCTTTTATACACCTTCAGCTATCACATTACAACCAAAAAGTCTACATAGTGAGCCTATTAAAATTATTGAGCATGTCAAAACCCCAATCCCGCAAGTTCAGTTGGTGTCACAACATACGTTTGAGTTGAATCCTCGACACATAATTGTGAACAATTATTATTATATACTTGCCACAAAAAAATTTCACAAGTTGCATGATTGGACAATTGGACAAAAATGCTTATAATGACAAACAAAACACTACATCAGGAGTTGCCTCGAAGTTGCATCGACATCTTTGGGACAATCATATGCCCTTTTATTCTTTCAAGAGACGAAGCTATCATTGATCCAGGAGTCACCTTGTTTATTCCTCCACCATAACGATAAATGCTATTTTAGTATCCTTCCAAGATTCCAGAATTTCTATGGTTATCATTTTCTTCAGTACGGCTTGCAACCCCTTGGCAATCATGGATACAAAATAATTTTGTTCTCAGACTTCCAACAGTACACAATTTACCAGAAATTAAATCTTTCAAAGCGGAGGAGAATGATGGAGGACCAAGATTAAATTAGTTTATCATTTGCTTGTTAAGATTAAAAAAGAAATAATGAGAATATTATCTCTTTGGATTAGTTTGGGTAGGAAGCCTACATTCCTTAGAAATCAATAGATTATGTGTTTATCTTTATTGTTATTTGCTGGTTAGTTTGGATATGAAGCTTATCCTCCTTTGGATTATTTGTTTATCCTTTGAGTTATTTTGTATTATCTTATGGTTGAATGTATGACTATAAAAAGAGCCAAAAAATTGTAGAAGAGACCCAGAGATAAATAAACAAATTAAAAATTGACTTTATACACGTTGGTGCTATGTTTAAGTAAATTAAACTTAATTTTCAAATTTTGTTTCATATACCACAATCTTCTTCTATGCGCTCTTCATCGACGCCTTTCACATTGGATTTCGGAAAATTCGGTATATGTCAAAACTGCATCTAAGTACATTGATATATCTTTGCATCTTATAATTATTTTTATGAAATTATATAAATAAATTTGTTCATAATTTGAAATCTCCTATAACCCTGTTAGAATTATCTTACTTTGTTATTTATAATATGAGAGTATAATAGTAATTGTGGATGTATTGCATATATATATAAATAGACATGAGATGCAACATAGGGTTTGAGGCTCTTGCAATCTCCTTTCTCATATTCTCTTTTCTCCTACTTTTTTTCTTCTCTCCTCTCCATCTCCAAACTTCACTTGGTATCAGAGCATATATTTGAAAGTATTGTACATCACATCCACGACAGGGCCTATCGAACTCGGTCGTGAGTTCGATAGGGGTTCGGGGGCGGTAGCCCTGATTGCAAGGTTCAGGACGGCAGGCCCGAAAAAAAATCGGTTTTTTTCGTCTACTTTTCATGATTCGTTGTTCATCGTTCGTTGTTCGTGGTCGTTCATGGTTCGTTTATGAGATCTAGGGTTTCTACGGATCTCCGTTGGTTGTTCGTCGCCGGTCGAGATTCGTTGTGAGATCTAGGATTTCAAAGATCTCGTCTTTCTGTTGCATCTGCAAGAATGGTGGGGACCGAATCTTCTGGCGAGGTTAATAGTGGTGGTGGTAGCGGAGGTGGTTCTACTTTTACTGTTATTCATAATGACGAATTGGGAAAGTCGATTACAGCGGTGAAACTCAATGGTGTGAACTACCTTGCCTGGTCCAAGTCTCTCAAAGTGGTGTTAAGGGCGAAGAAGAAGAGTTTTTGACGGAAGAACCCCCGCCTGAAACTTCCGCTGAGTCTGAAGATTGGATGAGTGCAGATGCATACGTTATGTCGTGGTTGTGGCATAGTATGGAGTCGCATATCGCTGCTAATGTTCAGTGGTGTGAATCAAGCAAACAGATTTGGACATCTCTGGAAGAATCATATTCGCAGAAGCAAAACGTTGCCCGTATCTATGAGTTGTACGAGTTATTGTTTAATACAAAGCAAAATGGGAAGCCTGTGAATGAATATCTGGCTTCAAAGAAGGCTTTGTGGGAGGAACTGCTTCAATATCATCATGTTGCTACTAATTTGAAGGAAGCTCAGAGACAGAAGGAAGAGTTTCATGTTTCACTTATCCTAGCCGGCTTGGATCCTGCTCTCGAACCTTATAAAGCTCAAATTCTTGCTGGAGAGCAGTTACCTACGGTGGCAGATACTTTCTCCCGTCTCAATCGTTCCTTTCTAGGACAGAGTTATGTGGTGCCGAGTATTGACTCTTCTGCCCTATTTTCTAGTGTTGTTGGTCGTGGTGGTAGACGTGGTAGTGGACCTGGCGGTAGAGATAGTGGTCGTAGTTTTGGTCCAGGAGGAGGCCGTGGTGGTAGAGACAATGGTCATGGTGGTGGTCGTGGTCAACCACGAAAGTGTAACTATTGTGGAATGCTCGGTCATGTGGAAGACTATTGTTGGGACAAGTGGGACAAACCAGAATATGCACATCAAGTGCATGATAAAAATATGCAGTCCCAAGTCACCACTTCAGCTCCCAGAGATGATACTTCGAATTTCAATCAGACTTCAACGTCCGATACCTCATCTCCATTTGAACAGATCCTCCAGAAGTTGAACGCGCTTGCTAGTACCACCTCCCAACCTACAGCAACCATGGCACATATAGGTAATCCTGCTTTTGTGGCAACCCAGTCACGATCTACCTCTTGGGTCATCGACTCAGGAGCAAGCTCTCACATGTCTGGTATAACATCTCGCTTTCATAATCGTAGTCCCATGAAACATAATATTATCTTGGCTGATGGGTCTGCTCGTCCTATGCTTGGGAAATGTGTCATTCACCCTACTCGATCACTATCATTATTTAATTCATTATATGTGCCTAATTTTTTATTTAATTTGTTATCTGTGAGCCAGTTAACCAAATCTCTTCAATGTTCTGTGACATTTTTTCTCAATTCGTGTTTTTCAGGACCTCGGGACGAAGAAGATGATTGGTTCGGGACATGAAAAAGATGGACTGTACTACTTGGATCTACCTGGAAATGCCTTTACTTTTGTTTCTACTTCTCCGTTGCAGTGGCATTATCGTTTGGGACATCCGTCTTTGGCTAAGTTGCGTCAAATTGTTCCTAATTTGAGTCATGTTTCTAGTCTTGAATGTGAGGCTTGTCAGTTAGGCAAGCATCACCGTAGTTCCTTCCCTCGTCGTAGTGAGAGTCGTCAATTAGAGTCTTTTGATCTTGTCCATTCTGATATTTGGGGTATGTCTAGAGTCAAAAGTCCGAAAGGATTTCAGTATTTTATTATTTTTATTGATGATTATTTCAGAATAACTTGGTGTTATTTAATGAAAAAAATATCTGAGTTTCCAAATGTGTTATCTGTCTTTTATAATGAAGTCTATGTTCAGTTTGATAAACGTATCAAAATTATACGTTCTGATAATGCTTTGGAGTATACTCAATCTTCTGTGAACAGTTTCTGTATTGATCGTGGTATGATTCATCAAACAAGTTGTGTCCACACCTCTCAACAAAATGGTATAGCCGAACGCAAATATCGACACATTTTAGATGTGGCTCGAACTCTCATGTTCAATATGCATGTCCCTAAACAGTATTGGGCAGATGTCGTTCTTACTGCATGTTATCTAATTAATCGTATACCATCATCTGTATTAAATAACAAAGTTCTATTTTCCATATTATATACAGATGTCGCACATTTTTTCTTACCTCCTCAAGTGTTTGGGTGTGTTGCTTTTATTCATAACTTGGAACATAATCGAGATAAGTTGGCTCCTAGATCTCTGAAGTACGTCTTTCTTGGTTATCCTCGTACTCAAAAAGGTTATCGTTGTTACAGTCCACAATCACGCAAGTATTATGTCAGTGCGGATTTTACATTCTTTAAGTCTACCCCTTTCTTTCCTTCAGGAGACCGTTGTATTTCTTTTACAACAGATTTGATATCTTCCATACCACTTCGGTCATTCCTGAATCAATTTTCGTCTCCATTCCCCCCTTACAGGTTTATCAGAGATCCAATGACAGGCCAGTGGTTCTGCAGAATTCAGCCCTCAACCAACCAGCTTTCGTGCCTGAGATTTTTGCTCCCATCACCACAGATCCAGATAATCTTCCTATTGCTCTCAGAAAAAGAAAATGCCTTTGTACCACAAAGAATAAGCATCATATTTCTAACTATATTTCATTACACCGTGCTTCATCATCTTTTCATGCATTTGCTGTTTCATTTTCTATTTCCATTCCCAAAACTTACAAGCAGGCTATGTCTTCTTCTGGTTGAAAAAGTACAATGGATGAGGAGATGTATGCTTTACATCAAAATCAGACTTTGGAGCTTATACATCACTTCCTGTTGGAAAGCAGACAGTAGGTTGTAGATGGGTGTACACTGTTAAGTATTATCCCGATGGTTATGTTGAGCGCCTCAAGGCACGGTTGGTTGCCAAAGGATATACTCAGACATATGGTGTGGATTATATAGAGACTTTCTCTCCAGTGACTCGGCTGAATTCAGTTCGGATTCTTATTTCTGTGGCGGTTAATCGCCAATGGCCTATATATCAGCTGGACATAAAGAATGCTTTCTTGCATGGTGACTTACAGGAGAAGATTTATATGGATCAACCACCGGGATATGTAGTAACAGGAAATGAAAAACTCGTATGTCGATTGAAAAAAGTATTATATGGACTGAAACAGTCATCCCGGTTGGTTTGACAAGTTCAGTTCAGTTCTCATTCAGTATGGTTTTCGACACACCACATCAGATCATTCAGTATTTTGCCATTATTCCTCAGCAGTGTTGATTGTTTATGTTGATGATATCATTATATCTGGGAGTGATCATGCTGGGATTGTGGACTTGAAGGCCTACCTTAGTCGTCAGTTTCATACTAAGGATTTGGGTCTTCTTCGATATTTTCTTGGAATCGAGGTTGCTCGATCTAAGAAGGGTGTGTATCTGTCACAACGCAAGTATGTTCTAGACTTGCTCTCCGAGACTGGGATGTTGGAGTGTCGTCCACTTAAGACTCCTATAGATTATCATGACAAGCTTGATGCTGACAGCGGAGAGTTATTTGGGGATGTTGGATATTATAGACGTTTGGTTGGCAAACTTATAGTGAAGTTTGGAGATAGAGAAGAAAAGAAAAAAAAGTAGGAGAAGAAAGAATATGAGAAAGGAGATTGTTAGGGCCTTAAACCCTATGTTGCATCTCATGTCTATTTATATTGATATGCAATACACCCACAATTACTATTACCCACAATTACTATTATACCCATATGATAAATAACAAAATAAAATAATTCTAACACCCTCCCTCAAGCAGGAGCATATAGATCAGACAAGCCCAGCTTGCTACATAAATCAGAAAATGGACCACGAGCAAGTGGTTTGGTGAGGATATCACCTAATTGATCATCTGACCGAACATAAGGAGTGACAATCTGTTTCTTCAGCAACAAATCACGAACAAAATGACAATCCACATCTATATGCTTTGCGCGCTCATGAAACACCAGATTACTTGCGATAAACATTGCCGACTGATTATCACAATACATCTCCATCGGAATAGGAATCATAATCCCTATTTCATGAAGAAGAAACTGCACCCACATCATCTCAGAAGCTGTATGAGCCATCGCACGGTACTCGACCTATGCACTAGAACGAGCCACAACATTCTGCTTCTTACTACGCCACGTGACAAGATTGCCACCCACAAACGTACAATAGCCAGAAGTAGACCTCCTATCACTACGACTGCCTGCCCAATCAGCATCACTGAACCAAGTCACAGTAAGCCTGGGAAGGTTTGTACAACAAATCCTTTCCAGGTACACCCTTCAAGTATCGAAGAATGCGAGAGATAGCCTCCCAATGTGGTTGCCGAGGAGCATGCATAAACTGACTAACTATTCCAACTGCATATATGATGTCTGATCAAGTAACAGTAAGATATATAAGTTTGCCAACCAAACGTCTATAATATCCAGCATCCTCAAATAACTCTCCCATGTCAGCACCAAGCTTGTCATGATAATCCATAGGAGTCTCAATTGGCCGACACTCCAACATCCCAGTCTCGTAGAGCAAGTCTAGAACATACTTGCGTTGTGACAGATACACACCCTTCTTAGATCGAGCAACCTCGATTCCAAGAAAATATCGAAGAAGACTCAAATCCTTAGTATGAAACTGACGACTAAGGTAGGCCTTCAAGTCCACAATCCCAGCATGATCACTCCTAGATATAATGATATCATCAACATAAACAATCAACACGATAATACCTGCTGAGAAAGAATGGCAAAATATTGAATGATCTGATGTGGTGCGCCGAAAGCCTTACTGAATGAGAACGGACTGAACTTGTCAAACCAAGCACAAGGTGACTGTTTCAGTCCATATAGTGCTTTCTTCAATCGACATACGAGTTTTTTATTTCCTGCTACAACATATCCCGGTGGTTGATCCATATAAACCTCCTCTTGTAAGTCACCATGCAAGAAAGCATTTTTTATGTCCAGTTGATATATAGGCCATTTGTGATTAACCGCCACATAAATAAGAATCCGAACTTAATTCAGCCGAGCCACTGGAGAGAAAGTCTCCATATAATCTACACCATATGTCTGAGTATATCCTTTGGCAACCAACTGTGCCTTGAGGCGCTCAACAGAACCATCGGAGTGATACTTAACAGTATACACCCATCTACAACCCACTGTCTGCTTTCCAACAGGAAGTGATGTAAGCTCCTAAATCTGATTTTGATGTAAATCATACATCTCCTCATCCATTGCACTTTTTCAACCAGAATATGACATAGCCTGCTTGTAAGTTTTGAGAATGGAAATAGAAGACAATGAAACAGCAAATGCATGAAAAGATGATGAAGCACGGTGTAATAAAACATAGTTAGAAATGGGATGCTTATTCTTTGTGGTTGTTTGATAATAAATGAAAGAAATGAAACTAGGTTTATACAAAACCATTTCTTTGGTTTACAAACAAGAAGTACAATTAATCCTATACAAGGATGTTAAGTACAAAATTTAATCTGGGTAAATATTGCTATAGGAATCTGATCTGCGGTCGATCACTTTGTCCCTTGGACCACACGATGATGAAAAAGTGCTGTAGAAGAAAGAGAAGCTTCAAAGATTGCAAGAGGGAGTGGATGCTCGATGCCAAAATCGTCAATCACTACTCTCTGTCTGTGCTCTGGATTCTTCTCTCTCAAAAATCAATTTCCGACCCTTTTTCCGACCTCTTCGATTTTTCGACCTTGGACCTCCGTTGACGGAGGTCTCTATTTATAGAGTTTAGTGACAGTAACCGTCCAGTCGGCGTAGAAGCCGAACAGTGGAGAGTGTGGCACTTTTTACGCGGCGGTTATAATAACTGTCACCCACGTATAAATGATCTTCTGAATCCGCATGTGACGCGTGTCCCATTATGAGGTAACGCGTATAACTGCTGCGAAGATCACGGCATGCAAGCCACGTAGGTAATTGCCCCTCGCGTAGAAAAGGTTGGCGTAGAAGCCAATGACTGTCACCATGGCGTAGAAGCCAAATAGTTGTCAAGTTGGCGTAGAAGCCAAGTAGGCGTAGAAGCCTGATGCTGTATGGATAGGTAGCTAGCGTAAGGACAGCCGGTTATCCTTACTTGACTGAGGTCTTGAGCGTATTCTAGACAAAATAGCCTTATCACGCACCAATGCAAATATAGTCTGAGTTGGCGTATTTCGAGAAGATAGCATACGGCGTGCTCCTGTAGTTGAAAATAGCCGGGTCGGCGTATTTCAAGGAGATAGCGTACAGCGTACTCCTATAACTGAAAATAGACTGATGGCGTAATATGCAGAGGTGCTGATGTGGACGCATTAGACGTAATTATGGCTCACCCAGTCTTCGAAAGTAGAACCAAATCTCGTGCATTAAATGCGGAGATCTGCCCCCATCACGCGCATTAACTGCAGAGACGTGACTCGAGCTCTGTACGAATAGCAGCTTTTGACGTGGCGGTTCGTTTCGTCTCCTGCTGAGCGTAAAATCTCTCGTCTGCCTAGTGTAAAACTAGGCAGCGTATTTCCTTGAATGCGTAAAAGCAATTTGTATCAAGGAAATGTCACTAAACGACGGTCTGGGTCTCTGTGCAGAATCATTATTACAGCCGTCCTCTCGGTCGTCGTGTTGTACTCTTTGTCAGGAGTCAGATTCACTGCATGATCTGACAGGTTCGTTCGAAGAATACGAAGAGTTCCTCGTACAACTTTCCACTGCATTAAAAGCGATCAGGTTTTACGCCAAAGTGGCGATGTAACAACCTTTTTACGCCGAAGCAGTCTGGAAATACTGCATTACGCGGGTTGTTCTAGAGCTATATTTTACGTTGTACTAGCGATGAAGCTCTGCTGTACGCCGATGGCTCTGAAGTCATGTCTTACGCCACACAGCACCGAAACTCTGCTTTACGCGGGTTTTATGCATACTGCGTATAATTCTGCAGCGTATTTTTCATGCTTCTACAAGACACCCTTCAAAGGTTTCAAATTCCTCGTAATTTGAAACACTTTGAATGAAGCATGAAACGGTCAAGTATGACTCTTTCCTCGAGGCTGACTCGAAGATTTCTCGGCGGATTTTTGGGAGTTTGTTGGGATTCGGTGCGTTCTCCTCTGCCTATAAAAAGGCGAATGGGTTAACCTGTTTTTCCCACACTTCCTTCACCACACAGAGATGATTGCCGAACTTCGTCGGGTCGACTTGAGGAAGAAGAAGATCATGTTCTTCCAGCATGTAAGGAGCCGTAAAAAGAGGCGTCTTCGAGCAAATATCCTCTGCAACGATGGATCATGGAAGGATATCATAGCTTCCTTTGCTCGGGATGATCAACAATTTCATATGACGATTCGTCCAGGAGAGGAAGGGTCACATTCGACCACACAGCTTGCAAGCTGTATTTTCTCCCGTTACGGCACTGGCCGAGGATAGGCAGTTTGGCCCTGTCTTCCAGTATTGAGTTGGGTCTGAACACCCAACTCAATTTCTAGGGCTCTGCCTGCCATGGCGTATGGAGGATGGGCTTGAATAATTTACACAAGCCCAGTTCTGTATCCTCCTGCCATTAATCATTTTCTTGTTCATCGACTGTGGAAGTCGATGAACTGCTGTAGAAGACAGAAAAAGATCTCCACCAATACGAGAACCTGGCAGAACAGATTCTTGGTGTGATCCTAAATGAAAATGAGAAACCCTTTGTAGAGAAAGGATTTCCATCATATGTAATCATGGAGATAAAAAAACCCTTTGTAGACTGGATTTCCATCATATGTAATCATGATTAATAAAATTGTCTTCTTTTACGCATCTGATGATTTGCCATATTTGCTGTAATGAAGTCTGAATAGTGTGCAGCTTCGACACGTCTGAATATTTTAACGCCGACTCTGATAAAAGAGTATCTGAACTCGTCCTGTCTTTTACGCGTAGTAGAAGACGCGTAGCAAGCTGCTTAGCATTTAAGTCGAATATCCGAACTGTCATGGTGTTGTGGACGAGGAGTCGTGTAGAATTTTTGAACTCACTTCTCTGATGCGAAGAATTCTTGTTCAGATTATCATCTTCAAGAAATGATTTCCCGAAAATCCCTTGAAATAGGGCGAGAAATGGCCGTCAAAATAGGCCATACTTGAACTTTTGAGAAAGGATTCTGACTGGACTTGGGATGAACTTCCAATCGATCCAAGAAGAAGAGTCATCTTCAATGCTGAACTATGTATGTTTTGGGTACTTGGAATGTTTTGTGGCCAAGAAGGAGCATCTTCTGCGTAAACCCTTGTAATTGGCCGTCTGTAGCTTTCGATCGTAGATTTGTAGCCTCCGAGCGTAAAAAAGCTTCTGAGCGTGAAATCATAGATTTGTAGCCTCTGAGCGTGAAGTCGTAGGTTTGTAGCCTCTCGAGCGTAAAAGCTACCGAGCGTAAAAGCATCCGGGCGTAAAACCATAGACTTATAGCCTCTGAGCGTAAAACCGTAGATTTGTAGCTTCCCGAGCGTAAAAAGCTCCTTAGCGTAAAATCGTAGATCTATTCTGCGCTAAAATTTTGAATCCGCTGACTGCCTGTCTTGCCTAAATGATAGGTTGACGTGGTCCCAAATCATAACCAAATATTAAATATCGGATTTGGTTAGGGATTCGAGGAGTCATCCAAACTCTATAAATACCCCAAGGCCTTCAGAGAAGAAACCCTTCATCTGTCTTTTGCAAAAAACCTCCGTCTCTTTGAGAACTCTTCTTCGCTTCTTCTCTGAGCACTCTGAGTTTTAGCCATGGCACCGAAACAAACTTCCACCGCTAAGGGAAAGAAAGCTGCCTCCTCTTCTCACTCCTCTGCTCAAGCACGAGCGACTCCCATTGGGCTGAGCGAACCTCGCTCTGAACGTAGTGTCCCACCGTCAAGCTGTGCACCAGGCGTTATAGGTAAAGTTTTTGGGAAGAGAAAAACAAAACCCTTCGCACACATTGTACGTGAACGCGCAAGGTCATCTTCTGTGCTGAGAGCCTCTTCGAGGAAGATGATGCACAGAGATGTTTTATCATTACGCCCACATTCCTAATGTGTCGGCGTAAGAACTCCAAATTTTTGCAGTCTGGCGTAAAAACCCATACTGTCGAAATTTGGTGTTTTACTGCAAACCTTGAATTTTACGCGTTGGATGAATACCGGCGTAAAAATTCAAATTTTGTCAATCCAGCATAAAAGCTCAGATTGTTATCTGCTGACAACCTTTAATTTTACGCAATGGAAAAATAGATTCCGGCGTAAAAGCTCAAGTTTTTATAGTCTTGGCGTAAAAGTACAGACTGATAATCTTTGGAACAAACTGCAAGAGTGTAATGTCTAGTGCAGAAACTAACTCATTTTTCTTGTATTTTGCAGTGGTCTTGCAGATCCCTCCTTTGGCTGACGTGATGGGTTCTGCTGCTGGGATGCTGAACTCGAATTATTTGGAGGATTTGTCACATGTGACATTCCCCATTTCTGGAGCCAATTACCCTGAAGAGGGGGGAATTCTGATATCGTCCCAAGGAGAGCGTATGCTGCTGAGTATGCTCAGTGGGGAGCCCCTGACGTATATAGATGGGGCTGAATATAGGAAGCCAGCTTTCCTCTTCGGGGATATGATTGATAAACAATCCCAGACGAAGCCCAAGAAGGAAAATTGGATATGTTCCTGCCAAGGATGCCCGGAGATTACCTATCTCGACATTCTTCCATGCCACGCATCCCCGGAAGATGTCATGGACCTTGACCCCTAATCTTCACGGCCAGCCGGAGAAGATATTTTATCAGAAAGGATCAGGCCAAGGATTATTTGTGAGCCACCCTTCAGGCCCTGTCATACCTTTCAGGGGATTACTGCCGGACAGCGTCCCGAGTGAAGATACTTCACTGCTCCAGCCAGTCCAAATATCGACTTTTTGCAATGACTTCATGGGGCATGGAGGGGTATACCCCAAGGTTAATCCTCGGACCAGCGGGTGGGTTAGCCCTGAGAATCTTCAATGGGCCCGTTTAACTGCCTGGGCCCTGAAGCACTTTCAGACGGAGCTGGAGAACATTGGTCTGTTCGCGGCTGTGAGTGCTACCAGTGTTGGGTTACCTCTCAACTCCAACCTGTTTTTGGCTTTGATGGAGCAGTATATCTCGCTCACCGGGACTTTTGCCACTCCGCTGGGAGAGTTGGGCTTAGCCCTTCACGAGATGGCAGAGATTTCAAGACTGCCAATGGGGGACACTCCTTATGAAGAGTATGTCCCTACAAACAGGGAATTGAGGGATACAAACCCTCGGACAGTGGCAGTGTATCAGGAGCTGATGTGCCACTACCTTGCTTGCACCACTTTCTATCAGGAGCCGTCTGATTTGGCTCACACCAACAAGTGGGCATCATATCTCTTCTTTCATCAGGCCAGAGATGCTAAGCCAGACAAAGTTGTGGATAGTAGAGATAAACCCTTGAATCTTCTGAGCGTGCTTACTGCTCAGACGGTCGATGATCTTATTGAAGACTCTGGGGCTTCAGATCATGTTCTTGATGAGGAGATAGGGGGTTACCCTGCAGGCACTAAAGCCTACAGTTATATGAGGCATTGTCGCAAGCCTCTGTCAAGGGAAGCTCAACTGGCTGGCTTCCTCTCTGTATGGTTACGCCGATTGGTAGTACCTAGCATCGCATCTGCATATCGCATTCATCGCAACACCTTATGGCCTGCAGTGCGTTTGGTATTTGGGGCAAGACTGGGCCTGCTCCCTGCCATGGTATGCCGGATACAAGCAGGCCTGAGGGCCCTTACTGATGGGCTGCTCGCGGACGACACACGGCGTGAAGGATTTCCCAGAGTGGAGTTACCATTCCTATATCTGATGGGATGGTTAATCCTTCATAACCCCAGGGTGATGTCTCCCGGCTCTGCCAGTAGTTCAGGGGATAATTTCTTGTTGAATTACAAGAATTCCTCTTGGAACGTGGCCACCGCCGTAGACTGTCGGAGAGCATTAAATTTTGCTCACAGCTGGAAGCTCTTCTGTATCGTCCCCACTGTACATATCAATCAACATGGGACGAATCTTCAGGATTCACGTCACGGGAGGACTAGTCTTTCTCCCGAAGCCTTCTACTGGTTGGTCTGCATTAGACCTTCTCATCTGTTGTACAGGAGTGAGGACCACTGCTATCTAGAGCCGTATCTGCCTAGCCGATTCGCCAGGCAATTTGGATATGACCAGTTGCATGTGGGGAATGCTATCACCAGCTTCAAGTTCAGAGGGGGACTTATCGACGGAGCGAGAGGATGGCGGTACTTCATGATGGGTTGTACTGGAGCAACTTTTACCGTGCCCGCGACTTCTCTCTCCATGGAGTTGCGCATGCTCCATTCGTACGCCCAATTTTATGCATCCATTAATACCTTCCATCGTGATTTTGATATGCATGGAAGTTTTAGGATGCCCTCTCATAAATCCACTGGAAGAGAGGAGGTCCCATCAGTCTCCTCTGACGAGGGCGAAGACCCTGTCGGTCCAGACGAATTTTTGATGACGATACCGAGAGGCCTAATAGCTCCGCCTGCAGAGCCTCTTGTTATCCCCAGTAAGCGAAGGGCTCCTACTCTGAAAGAGCCTTCCCCTCGCAGGAAAAAGAAGACTGTCAGTGGTCCTATCAGGACTTCCAGCCATGAGGCTCCTAGGAGTGAGCCTGTTGTTTCCACTGTTGGGGATGATTTTTTGACTAGAGGTCCTTCGCCTTTTAGAGAGGGAACCTCCACAGTTCCGGCTGACAGTGCCGGAGATTCTTTGCTTGAGACTGCTGTCGCTACTACCGCTTCGGGTAGTGCTACGAGATCGCCTTTGAGGCCGAGCAAAATAAGATTGCATATACCTTTATCCAGACCAGTAACGGGAGTAACCCCTGCCGCGTCTGTAAGTATATCCAGCAAGATTCCACCCGATGAGCCTCGAGTGGATCTTGGTGAAGACCTGGAAGAATACCTGCCAGTGTCAGTTGGCGCACCCCCTTCTCCAGGTATGACAGCTCGCTTAACATTATTAAGAAATGTTGCAGACGCGACATATATATCATCGGCCATGTGTAAATGTCGTCTTTACGCCTCTTTTAGAAAAATTAACATCATGTCGATATTAACTTTCTCTTGTCTTCTTTTCAGGGAAAGACATCTACGGGGAGGGCAGCGTCGACGCAACCTTTGGCCTTGTTGCAGCTCCCGCCGATGAAACGGCGGTGCTCGACCTTGAAGAGGCAACATTTTCGGGTGCTGGCTCGCCCAATACAGTTCCGATATCTTCAGAGGAGGATGAGCCTGTCATCACGACTATGCCTCCTTTGAGTACGTCAGCCACTTCGACCGTTGTTGGTGCCTCTACTTTTGTCGCGCCATCTGCTGAAGCGACGACTGTGACGACACCCTCTACAGTCGTTCCTGGAAGGGGATTCGCCGATATTGCAGCCACTCCCAGCGTCCATTCGAATTTCGCCATGTTAGTTGAGCAGTATACTAGCATTTTCTACATCACTTTGAAAACGCTGATATCAATGGTGCTGGAGAAGAATCTAGGCTTCGAGGCTCTGAGGATGTCCTCCCAGGTTGCGATAGCGCCAATCAGAAATTTCAACGACGCTGGGAGAGCTGATGCGCTGGAGCAAATAGTTAATGGTTTAGAACAACCCATTAACAATTATTTGCAACTATCCCGAGACAGCATTGATGACCTAATTCAGGCTGAGTATGACTCCATGACTGCGGAACTTGTTGGGGAGATGGAAACTCTGAGCAAATCCATCGAGGCACAGCAGCAAGAGATGAATGAAGAGCATACCGTATTGGGGTATGTCAGCTGGCTAAATGCGAGGCCGAATATGAGGAAGAGGCAGCGAGGGTCCGCAAATTGGAAGATGAACTCGCTCAGACAAAGGAGAGGGCTCTCGCTTTATCGGCAGCTCGAGATGTGTTGAAGGACCGAATGGAAGCGGCTCAGCAGAACCTGGCACATGCGGGTGTCACCCACGCAGGTTTTGTACATGCTCGGTCTGAACTGTCTGCCTTGAACAATGAGGAGGCAAGGTTGGAGCGGGCTCGCGCTAACGTTTTGAACTCCAGGAATGAGAGGATGGCCGCTCTGGCGTAGCAGATCCGTGATTTGACTGCTCCTCCCCAATGATGTACTTTTTTGTTTCTCCTGTAATTTCTCGGAGATAATAAAGACACATTTTCTGACTTTGTGGACCCATCACTTTAGAATATGATAGGCTAAGATGAAAGTGATATCAGAGGTATCATTAACATGACATACTTTCGTTAAGGTTTTGCTGAATGTAAATCTATTCAGAGGTAATATGAACCGGATAGAATATAATCCAACTAAATTTGTAAACTAAACACTATCAGAGGTAATATGAACATGATAGGTTTACAAATTAGTTAAGTATATCCATTAAGAGGTCATACGAATCTGATAGAATATGATCCAGCTAACCTTTGTGCATGGTATCGTCAGAATAAGATCTTCATCATACTCCGTTAAACGAAGGAGCTTCAAGTATAGTACTTCTTCGGAATTTTGCAGTTGACAGTAAGGATTACCATGCAACGGTATTCGTCTGCCTTTTTCATAGTTGAGGCCTTGTTTCAACTTCAAATTGTAACCCATGTTTTGCATAATCCTCAAAACCTGCGGGCTATATCTGTGGATTTGCATTTTGCCAACATCAGACTCGCGAGATTCTTCTTGTACAATCGGTCTATTCCGCATTCGACTGAAGATTATTTGATGTTGATCGTCACGAGTTTGTGGAACAATAAAGACAGAATCTTTATGTGGCCCATATGTCATGACGACATTAGATGTTGACGCATCTTCCCACATGATCTCCCCACACTTGGTAGTCAGGGGAACTGAATCTTGATTATGACTCTTGTCTTTGCGTTTCTGGATCAAGAATTCACGCAAGTCAGGAGGATTAACAGAAGAAGAAGAAGAAGGCTTGTTCCTCCTGTTTACATCAGTTGGAATGTGGATATTGGGAACCATAACTCTCTCCCTGCCACCCGTATACAGCAGTTCAGCCATGTGGGTAGCACATGATCTACGAGGAGCGTATCTATCCGCAAACTGGACTTTCTTTACGCTGAGGGGCTTGACCTGGCGTAGTATAGAATTTTGCTCAGGCTGGCGTAAAACTGAGGAAGTCCTCAATCGGCCATCAGCTTCTCGCGTAATCTGGAGAGCGGGCAGATTCTTCTCTTGATGGCGTAAAAGCCGAGAGGTCGGAAAATCCGCCACTTGTTTTCCCTTGCGGAGATTGCAGGGACCCTCTGCCCCCTTATAGGTGGGAGAGGTATTTTTACGCGCGGGGCGCTTTTGAAATTTCTGACTCGGCGCTGAGGCCTTGCCAGAAATTATGTCAGCCACGTCAGCGACGGGAGACGAAGTTTTATGCACGGGGCGCGTTTGAAATTTCTGACTTGGCGTTGAGGCCTTGCCAGAAATTATGTCAGCCACGTCAGCGACGGGAGACGAGGTTTTACGCACAGGACGCGGAGGTTGCGATGCTACAACCTTGTTGGTCGGAGAAAGAGAGTCGGCAGGAATGGTAGGGGATGTCAGGGGCATCCACACCTTACGCAATTTCCTGTTGTCTTGGACAGAGAGGGAGTGAGAGCTACCCCCTGCTCGAAGCATGTCTTCGTAGGCGGATTGGTCGAATTGGACGACCAAGGTCTTCTTCATTGATCCTACTGATACAGCATCGTGTTGAGCAATAGTTTTCTCGTTAGATGAGAAAGTTTCCCCAGCAGAGTCGCCATCTTGTGTTTGATAATAAACGAAAGAAATGAAACTAGGTTTATACAAAACCCTTTCTTTGGTTTACAAACAAGAAGTACAATTAATCCTATACGAGGATGTTAAGTACAAAATTTAATCTGGGTAAATATTGCTATAGGAGTCTGATCTGCGGTCGATCACTTTGTCCCTTGGACCACACGATGATGAAGAAGTGCTGTAGAAGAAGGAGAAGCTTCAAAGATTGCAAGAGGGAGTGGATGCTCGATGCCAAAATCATCAATCACTACTCTCTGTCTGTGCTCTGGATTCTTCTCTCTCAAAAATCAATTTCCGACCCTTTTTTTCGACATCTCTCTTCGATTTTTCGACCTTGGACCTCCGTTGACAAAGGTCTCTATTTATAGAGTTTAGTGACACTAACCGTCCAATCGGCGTAGAAGCCGAACAGTGGAGAGTGGCACTTTTTACGCGGCGGTTATAATAACTGCCACCCACGTATAAATGATCTTCTGAATCCGCATGTGACGTGTGTCCCATTATGAGGTAACGCGTATAACTGCTGCGAAGATCACGGCATGCAAGCCACGTAGGTAACTGCCCCTCGCGTAGAAAAGGTTGGCGTAGAAGCCAATGACTGTCACCATGGCGTAGAAGCCAAATAGTTGTCAAGTTGGCGTAGAAGCCAAGTAGACGTAGAAGCCTGATGCTGTATGGATAGGTAGCTAGCGTAAGGACAGCCGGTTATCCTTGCTTGACTGAGGTCTTGAGCATATTCTAGACAAAATAGCCTTATCACGCATCAATGCAAATATAGCCTGAGTTGGCGTATTCCGAGGAGATAGCATACGGCGTGCTCCTGTAGTTGAAAATAGCCGGGTCGGCGTATTTCAAGGAGATAGCGTACAGCATACTCCTATAACTGAAAATAGCCTGATGGCGTAATATGCAGAGGTGCTGATGTGGACGCATTAGCCGTAATTATGGCTCACCCAGTCTTCGAAAGTAGAACCAAATCTCGTGCATTAAATGCGGAGATCTGCCCCCATCACGCGCATTAACTGCAGAGACGTACCTCGAGCTCTGTACGAAGAGCAGCTTTTGACGTGGCGGTTCGTTTCTTCTCCTGCTGAGCGTAAAAACTCTCGTCTGCCTGTGTAAAACTAGGCAGCGTATTTCCTTGAATGCGTAAAAGCAATTTGTATCAAGAAAATGTCACTAAACGACGGTCTGGGTCTCTGTGCAGAATCATTATTACAACCGTCCTCTCGGTCGTCGTGCTGTACTCTTTGTCAGGAGTCAGATTCACTGCATGATCTGACAGGTTCGTTCGAAGAATACGAAGAGTTCCTCGTACAACTTTCCACTGCATTAAAAGCGAGCAGGTTTTACGCCAAAGTGGCGATGTAACAACCTTTTTACGCCGAAGCAGTCTGGAAATACTGCATTACGCGGGTTGTTTTGGAGCTATATTTTACGCTGTACTAGCGATGAAGCTCTGTTGTACGCCGATGGCTCTGAAGTCATATCTTACGCCACACAGCACCGAAACTCTGCTTTACGCGGGTTTTATGCATACTGCGTATAATTCTGCAGCATATTTTTCATGCTTCTATAGTGGTACAAATGCGTTTTCTTTTTCTGAGAGCAATAGGAAGATCATCTTGATCTGTGGTGATGGGAGCGGAAACCTCAGGCACATAAGATGATTGGTTGAGGGCTGAATTCTGCAGAACCACTGGCCTGTCCTTGGATCTCTGATAAACCTGTAAATGGGGAATGGAGACAGAAATTGATTCAGGAATGACCGAAAGTGGTATGGAAGATGTCAAATCTGTTGTAAAAGGAATACAACGGTCTCCTGAAGGAAATAAAGGGGTAGACTCAAAGAATGTAACATCCTCACTGACATAATATTTGCGTGACTGTGGACTGTAACAACGATAACCTTTTTGAGTATGGGAATAACCAAGAAAGACACACTTCAGAGATCTAGGAGCCAACTTATCTCGATTAGGTTCCAAGTTATGAATAAAAGCGACACACCCAAACACTCGAGGAGATAAGAAAAAAGGTGCGACATCTGTATGTAATATGGTAAATGGAACTTTGTTATTTAATACAGATGATGACATGCGATTAATTAGATAACATGCAGTAAGAACGAAATATGCCCAATACTGTTTAGGGACATGCATATTGAACATGAGAGTTTGAGCCACATCTAAAATGTGTCGATGTTTGCGTTCGGCTATACCATTTTGTTGAGAGGTGTGGACACAACTGGTTTGATGAATCATACCACGATCAACACAGAAACTGTTCACAGAAGATTGAGTATACTCCAAAGCATTATCAGAACGTAGAATTTTGATACGTTTATCAAACTGAACATAGACTTCATTATAAAAAACAGATAACACATTTGGAAACTCAGATCTTTCTTTCATTAAATAACACCAAGTCATTCTAGAATAATCATCAATAAAATAATAAAATACTGAAATCCTTTCGGACTTTTGACTCTAGACGGACCCCAAATATCAGAATGAACAAGATCAAAAGACTCTAATTGACGACTCTCACTACGACGAGGGAAGGAACTACGGTGATGCTTGCCTAACTGACAAGCCTCACATTCAAGACTAGAAACATGACTCAAACTAGGAACAACTTGATGCAACTTAGCCAAAGACAGATGTCCCAAACGATAATGTCACTGCAACGGAGAAGTAGAAACAGAAGTGAAGGCCTTTCCAGGTAGATCCAAGTAGTACAATCCATCTTTTTCATGCCCCGAACCAATCATCTTCTTTGTCCTGAGGTCCTGAAAAACACACGAAGTGGGAGAAAATGTCACAGAACATTGAAGAGATTTGGTTAACTAGCTCACAGATAACAAATTAAATATAAAATTAGGCACATATAATGAATCAAATAATGATAGTGATTGAGTAGGGTGAATGACACATTTCCCAAGCACAGGACGACTAGACCCATCAGCCAAGATAATATTATGTTTCATGGAACTACGATTATAAAAGAGAGATGTTATACCAGACATGTGAGAGCTTGCTCCTGTGTCGATGACCCAAGAGGTGGATGGTGACTGGGTTGCCACAAAAGCAGGATTACCTATATGTATCATAGTTGCAGTAGGTTGGGAGGTGGTACTAGCAAGCGCGTTCAACTTTTGGAGGATCTATTCAAATGGAGATGAGGTATTGGACGTTGAAGTCTGATTGCAACCCGAAGTATCATCTCTGGGAACTGAAGTGGTGACCTGGGACTGCATATTTTCATCATGCAATTGATGTGCATATTCTAGTTTGCCCCACTTGTCCCAACAATAGTCTTCCACATGACCGAGCATTCCACAATAGTTACACTTCCGTGGTTGACCACGGCCACCACCACCACCACCGCGGCCACCACCACGACCATTGTCTCTACCACCACGGCCTCCTCCTCGACCAAAACTACGACCACTATCTCTACCGCCACATCCACTACCACGTCCACCACCACGACCAACAGCACTAGAAACTAGGACAGAAGAGTCAGTACTCGGCACCACAGAACTGTCCCAGAAAGGAACGATTGAGACGGAAGAAAGTATCTGTCACCGTAGGTAACTGCTCTCCAACAAGGATTTGAGCTTTATAAGGTTCGAGCGCATGATCCAAGCCGGCTAGGATAAGTGAAACATGAAACTCTTCCTTCTGTCTCCGAGCTTTCTTCAAATCAGTAGTAACAGGATGATATTGGAACAGTTCCCCCCACAAAGCCTTCTTGGAAGCCAGATATTCGTTCACAGGCTTCCCATTTTGCTTTGTATTAAACAATAACTCGTACAACTCATAGATACGGACAACGTTTCGCTTCTACGAATATGATTCTTCCAGAGATGCCTAAATCTGTTTGCTTGATTCACACCACTGAACATTAGCAGCAATATGTGGTTCCATATTATGCCACAACTACGACATAACGTATGCATCTGCACTCATCTAATCTTCATACTCAGCGGAAGTTTCAGGCGGGGGTTCTTCCGTCAAAAACTCCAACTTCTTCTTCGCCCTTAACACCACTTTGATAGATTTTGACCAGGCAAGGTAGTTCGCACCATTGAATTTCACCGTTGTAATCGACTTTTCCAATTCATCATTATGAATAACAGTAAAAGGAGAACCACCTCCGCTACCACCACCACTATTAACCTCGCCAGAAGATTCGGTCTCCACCATACTTGCAGATGCAACAGAAAGACGAGATCTTTGAAACCCTAGATCTCACAACGAACCTCAACCGACGACGAATAACCAACGGAGATCTGTAGAAACCCTAGATCTCATAAACGAACTACGAACAACGAACGGCGAACAGCGAATCATTAAAAGTAGAAAAACAACCGAAAAAAATTTGGAGATGGAGAAGAAAAGGAAAAAAAGTAGTTAGTGGAGATGGCGAACAACGAATCATAAAAAGTAGACGAAAAACAACAGCGAACGGCGACAATTCGATCGGCCATGTCGTGGATGGGATGTACAGTACTTTCAAATATAAGCTCTGATACCAAGTGAAGTTTGGAGATGGAGAAGAAAAGAAAAAAAGTATGAGAAGAGAGAATATGAGAAAGGAGATTGCTAGGGCTTTAAAACCTAGGTTGCATTTCATGTCTATTTATATTGATATGCAATACACCCACAATTACTATCATACCCTCATATGATAAATAACAAAATAAAATAACTCTAACACTTATATATCTTACTGTTACTCGACCAGATATCACATATGCAGTTGGAGTAGTTAGTCAGTTTATGCATGCCCTTCGGCAACCACATTGGGAGACTATCTCTCGCATTCTTCGATACTTGAAGGGTGCACCTGGAAAGGTTTGTTGTACAAACCTTCCCAGTTGCTTACGATGACAAGGTTCAGTGATGTTGATTGGGCAGGCAGTCGCACTGATAGGAGGTCTACTTCTGGCTATTGTACGTTTGTGGGTGGCAATCTTGTCACGTGGCGTAATAAGAAGCAGAATATTGTGGCTCGTTCTAGTGCAGAGGCCGAGTATCATGCGATGGCTCATACAGCTTCTGAGATGATGTGGGTGCAGCCTTGTCTTCATGAAATGGGGATTATAATTCATATTACGATGGAGATGTATTGTGATAATCAGTCGGCAATGTTTACCGCAAGTAATCCGGTGTTTCATGAGCGCACGAAGAATATCGAGGTGGATTATCATTTTTTCGTGATTTGTTACTGAAGAAACAGATTGTCACTCCTTATGTTCGGTCAGAGGATCAATTAGGTGATATCCTCATCAAACCACTTGCTCGTGGTCTATTTTTTGATTTATGTAGCAAGCTGGACATATCTGATCTATATGCTCTTACTTGAGAGAGTGTGTTAGAGTTATTTTATTTTGTTATTTATCATATGAGGGTATAATAGTAATTGTGGGTGTATTGCATATCAATATAAATAGACATGATATGCAACCTAGGATTTGAGGCCCTTGCAATCTTATTTCTCATATTCACTCTTCTCCTACTTTTTTCCTTCTCTCATCTCCATCTCCAAACTTCACTAACCCTAATTGTATAATTAGATTAGTTGAACTTGTCCCATCCCGCATCATAAAGAGAGAGCAAGAGACTTGTGGAGCGAGATAGAGAGATGTGTGGACAAGAATCAGGAGGAGAGGGGCAGATTGATAAAGAGAAATTGGAGGTAACCAGATATTTTGGAAAGGAAATGATAAGAAAATTTTGTTTTCATTACTTTCTCTTACTTCCCTTTTCCTTTTTATTTTCTTTCATAACCAAACATCACAAATATATTTTCTCTTCCATTTTCTTTTTCTTTCCTTCACTCTCTCAAACTAAACTAAACCTTAATACCCGATTAAAAAATCTCATTCTTCCAAAACCTTCACGACTATTTTGGTTAGAAAGGGACATGATTCAACACCATTAATGGAGTACTACATCTTGCACCAGATTTGCAACAATCGAAAGGCCTATCCCTACTATAAATCAAGAAAATTACTCCTAGTGGCACACTTGTTCCACCTAAGCCTTCTGGAGAAACGTACCCCACGGTCCCCGTTCCTTACCAAGTGGCATACAATGTTGCCATTTTCGTTTCATGTTCCATAAAGTTCCACATTGTAGGTAACCTTGCGGCTTACCCCATTCCCAAGCCTTTACCATGGCACAGGACATACCGACTTTATCTTTTCTGACTGAATGTTGCCAGACACCATTTTCTGCCACTGCTCTCAATCAGTCCTCGCCAGTTGCATTAGGTTTTGAGGAAATGAAGGCAGATGAGGTAGACAAGCAGAAAGAAGGGCGGAACTGAGAATGGCAGGAAAGGCACATTTTTGGAAGAAAAAAAGAATAGGTTAAGATATTTGGGTAGGTTGGGTTCCTTTGAATAGGTGCGACCTTAGCAAAAACCTAATTCGAGTCTGGTCTGCTTTGCAATATGCCTTGCCCAAGCATGGCCCATCTGTTTGGACAAAGTTTCGTTAGGCCAACTAATTTGCAGCACAGTTAACATTGATCCAGGCCATTTTCCAAATCTCCGACCTAGTTTTTATTTTGTGACAATACCCTAACCCCTCTCCTCGTTGCATTAGGTTTTAAGAAGTGAACACAGATGAGTTAAAGAACGACAAATATAGGATAAAGTTAAGAGTGGCAGCTAGGTTTTACTGGCAAAATGGGGTTAAGATATTTGGGGAGATTGAACATTGAAGTGGCTTGGCAGCTTGAAAGTTCAACCTGACCCCTGAACTTCCTTGGAAGTCGGGTTAACTTACATCAACTATTTGATTTTTATATAGCCTTCCCAGGCCTAGTCCACTTCAGTTGGTACGGCAGAGTTCAGGTTGGGCCCCATTATGCAAACCATGAACTCCATTACAAACAATAAACAAAAAAGGCTTTCTACAAAAACTTTGGGGTTTGCTACATGAATCATTTTTCTTCTATTTTGCTCCTATGGGGTCACATTCCTTAACCTTACCTAATGACAACCTCTTTCATAGCCTCAATCCATGTTCTCGATAAACCGTTACCTCATGACAACCTCTTTCATAGCCTCAATCCAAGTTCTCGATAAACCGTTACCGAATGACAGTGTTCTAAAAATCGGGCTAGGCGGCCGTCCGCCGCACCGAATTCGGCCAATTCGGCCTCCTAGGCGCCTGTTCGGGCCTAGGCGGGCCAGTTCGCCCAGTTCGGCCAATTCGGCCCTGTTCGGTCAAGGCAAAAATTTTAAAATTCAAAATTTGAAATTTGAAAATTCAGATTTGAAATTGCAAAAAAAATATTCAAAAAAAGTTCAAATTCCAAAAAAAAATTCAAATTTCAAAAAAAATAAAAGAAATGCAATAACAATTCAAAATATCAGGAAAAAAAATCTCAATATTAAAAAAAATTCAAATTTTTTTTAAAAATTTAAAACTAAAAATTCATATTTTCAAAAAAAAAAATTTGTTCGGCCGCCTAGGCGGCCTAGGCGCTAGGAGGCGGCCCTTTGACGCACCGATTCCGCCTAGCGCAATTTATAACATTGCCGAATGACAACCTCTTTCGTAGCCTCAATCCAAGTTCGTTAGGTTTATCGTAGTTCTAGGTAGTGGTGTGCATTATATGGTTTCAGTGTTGTCAAGGCACAAGGCGCATAACGAGGTACAAGGTACGCATAATGCTCGAGGCACAAGACGTGTATCTCGTTGAAGTGATTGTAATATCATAATCAATCATTTATTCTATAGATAGTTTCGAAAATTACAAATTTTAAAAAACTAACCCGAGATGCTGCTGGACTAGACAATGGCACGCAGTATGTAAAAGAATATTAGTGTTAGCCTAACGATGAATTGTTTGATGTGGTAAAAGAAGAAAAAAGATATAAAATAATTCACAAGAAATAAGTTGCAAAATAAAACAGTCCACTTGAGGAAGATAACTACACTTTGGTAGAGGACTTTCATGATGCAGGAAAATCATCGGCAAAGACTAAATTCAAGTTAAAAAAAAAGAATACAAGAAAAAAGAATAAATAAATAAAACTTGCAATTAAAAAATAACGTGAATCATTTGGCTGAAAATAAGTTGTTGGCAATCAAGGGATGAGGGTCAACAACGATTGTTGAAGAATTAAAAGAGGGGCAAAAAATAAAAAAGAAGTAAAGATAGAATTTTGAAAGTAGAAAGTCAAAATGTTCTAGTGGGGTAGTAGCTTTGAGTAGGGATAAGTTGCAAAATAAAATGTCAACAATCTCTTGCCATGGCACGGCTCAGACGTGCGCCTCAATGAAGCGCAGCGCCTCGCGCCAATAGCGCACGCTTTGATGCGTCATTGACAATATTGTATGGTTTTAACTTTAAAACAAGCCAAATTGAATCGAATTAGCCAACTCGCTTCAGTTGTATGGTGCACATTTCGCTTTACAGTCCAACTTTCCGTTTTGGAACTTGAAACCGATTTCAATAAACCGTAACTTCTAGATATTTACAAGTTTTCCCTCCCATATATAAGATATAAAGGAGAGAGAAAAATAGTAATAGTAAACACAATCACCTCTCTCTCTCTCTCTCTCCTCTCCTCTCCTCTCCTCTCAATCCACAACTGATGGATACCGCCGAGCCACCTCGATAAGATCTCCATCTTGAAGCCCCACCTCAACGAGGTGACACCTTCTCGAAGCCCCGTATTGTTGGAAACTAAGGGGCGGATGAGCAGCTCCGATGACCGCAACAAGCATTCATGAGCTCCTCGAATGCCTCGTCTGAACCAACTCCATATACCCTCTAATCAATCAACTGGTATTTTGATTTTGTTGTTTTGATATTCTTGGAATAAGGTATGTGAATTTAAAATTGGTCAGTTTTGGATGTCTAGGGTTATTTTGGTTTATAGATTGTTGACATTTGTGCCCATTTGGTTTTGTCGGGGATGGTTTCCTGTATTGGGTTCTTATTTTGGAATTCGTTAAAATTTTGGCTATTAAGGGAGAGGAAGAACATTCTTTCCTATATCAGCCGGCATGATTGATATACAAGTCAATATCAGTTTAAAAGGCATTACAGTTTGCCTAAGCAGTTTTTAAAAATCAGTAATTGGACCATACCAGATTATCAGGTATATTTAGCATACAACCAGATACAAACCCTTTTAATAGCTACTGGAAAAACCTAATCTCAACTCATGGTTTAAAAAGGAAGAAGCAATGTTGCTTACCTATCCGGCAACAGTAATTTGACAGTCCCGACTCCTCGTCTCCGGGTCTCTCTCCTTCAGCTCGTCCACATCCTCATTCTCCTTCTCCTTCACTCCACTTCACTTCACTTCTTTTCCCCTTCTCTTCTCCTTCTCCTTCTCCTTCCTCGATTTTAAGGATAACTTTATAAAACAATCAACTTTGTTGTTCTTATTAGAATTGTTTAAGGACCCTTATTTGATTTACATTAATGCTTTGATTCTTGCCATGCATATCATATTTAAAGTGAATTATTATCCTATACAACCATGGGGTCATATCTCCTGTGTCCCGATATAACTGGAATATACTACGATATCAGCTTTTCAGTATGGCAACCTTTCAACGTTTCGGTATGGCAACCTCTCAACTTGTATGGGACCGTATTAGATATAAAGAACCTTAGGAAGAGGGTTCTTGGAGGAGAGAGGATGTAGAAGGAGGAGAGGAAACGATATACGGCAGCGGCCAAGATGTTGATGGGAACCAATAGCCAAGTAGAAAAACTTAGTATTAGGGTGGGTGTGGGCTTCGCTTAGGGTCAGACTGCAGACCATTTAAATTGGGGAAAATATTGGTCTTGCTTAAGACGTTAGACTAGTCAAACTTCAAAACCGCATTAAGCCAACGGAAATCAAGTATGGTTCGGTTTCTTTCGATTTATGTTAATGTCGTTAAGTTGGGTTCTAGGTATTCAGGTTTGTGGTTGGATACCGTATTGCTAAAATATTGTTAGGTTGAGCTAAATAGACTAAAAGCACATACCAAGTTCTAGAAACTCACTAAAGTAAGATCATGACACTTTTAACAGGTGCATCAATCGGCCTCCTTTACAAATGTCCAAATCATCTTAAACGGATTCCTTTCATCTTATCCTCAACTAGTACCATCTCCAACTTTCCATGTGCACGATTCTGTCTTGTCTTTTAATGTATTCCTACTTTCACTCTTAGAACCACGGGCCGACTTATGCATAAAGCTCATATGCACCAACAATGGGCTTGTATTTCCAAGGAGGTAACACTCTCGCCAAATCACGCTTAAGTGCGAAGTTTTGATGTGTTCCACTTGCTGAAAGATAAGATGGTAAACATAAAACTAAAGCACTTCTATATATGTTTATCAAATCCTCACTTATTAATGTAGGACTATTTATTTTGGGGTTTTTGTGTTTTATAGTCACCCATTTCATTTATCTCAACATTCTCGTTTCCTATAGACATATTTTACTTGCATGCACGCCACACACACACACACTATATATATATATATATATATATATATATATATATATATATATATATATATATATATATACACTACAATTTCAAAACACTCTTAGAGAACTCAACTTCAACCATCTTGTTTTAATTCACGAGAAACACCATTCTCAGCCTCCAAATGAATGAAATGATTTCAAGTAAAAATAATTGCATTAATGTATCTCTTTTATGGAATTGTCTTTCTTTTACGTACTTTGGTTTAATGCATCATAGAGATTAATGCAATCCCCTATAGCAAATTGTATCTTCTTAACTCTTCGTCTATACTCTTTATGGTCTAGAGGAATTCGAAGGGTTACCCTTGGATGCATAAGCTTAAACATCATAATCAAAAGGTAGGACTACCTACCACCAGCCAACTAGAAACCTAGGTTTTCTGGTACGATACTCTCGTGCTCGTAGCTACCTTGGCTAAAAATTTGGTACCAATATAGAGGGTTGACGTTAGCACGACAATCGATCATAGAAACTTTGTTAAATCCTTTATGGATATTTTTTATGCTCGATACCGAACCCCATTTTGATGGGAGAATATTTGGATGAGGATAAAGGCATCTCTTAGCAATTAATATGAAATGCTCCCTTGTTTTTCATCTTGTACTTTTGCTACAAGCTATAGCTCATCCACCAACTCTAAACATTTTAGACTCCCTATTCTCTTCCAAATAATAATCATTTTTAATCTACTAACATAATAACATTAGTAAACAACAAACACTATGGAACCAAATCCTGAATAGGCCTAGTAAGTTCATCTATGTCTAGCGCAAGGAGTAAAGATTCAACATTGATCCTTGATGAAAGCCTCTTGTGAAGGAAAACATATATGTATTCGGTCAAATGTTCTTAAATTAGTCGTACTTGTACTCTATTGAAGGTATACTTAATAATCTATATATAGCTACCGAAGATATGATAAAAAGGATGCAAGCAACAAGCTTTAACAGGCCCCTCTTATAATCTCCTTTCTCAGTATATTTTTCCTCTTTATAGTAAGTTATAAATTTCATATTATATCTCCCGTGCGTAAAATATAATATGCAACTTAGTTGTAAGGATTTGGTTAACAAATGAGTTACCAGCTAGAAAACTCAAATGACGAAACCCTAAGTTTGTCTTTGGAACTTGAAACTTTCAGATGTGTTAAAGCAACATACAGAAAAGAAATTTTTCTTGTTTTCAAGATTTTAACAAGGATAAGTTGAGCTTTAGTTAAGCAATAACTTGAAGTGCACACTATATACGTACACAGTCACAAGGTACGGAAGGTCCCTTCACGTAATTACTAGGTATTATCCCAAACGAAAAAGTGAGCAACTTAAACTTAGGCAAGTGGCACCTAACAGGCTAACACCCCTCTAGTATGACCACTGGCATAGCCCTTAGGAAACTATCCATTTAATAGTCCTATTCTATTTTTAAATAGGATTATATGTACTCGGATACACCACAAGTTCTATGTGCAATTTCCGGAACAGATTTTATTTTAGCCTATGATGTCAAATGATTCATACCGTAAGTTCATAACCCTAAACAAGTAAGATCTAGTCTGGCAATGGACCTACCTCAATGGAAGTGGCTTTTTTGAAACTTCAAAAAAATTGAAAATACGATCCTTTTGGATCAAACTTTAAGGGCTTTTATGGTTTTGGAGTCAAAACTCCACTAAAGTGGAGTTTCAACAATTTAATGGACAAAAAACTTTGAGAACTACAAAAACACAAAAAAAAAACATCATATGGCTGATAACAACAGGGTAAATTTGAGCACCCAACCCCATTCTAGACTTTGACCCACTTTCTTCATTTTGGATCAAACTTTAAGGGCTTTCTATGGTTTTGGAGTCAAAACACCACTAAAGTAGAGTTTCAACAATCGAAACTCCAGAAACACAAAAAATACATCATATGGTTGATACAACAGGGTACATTTGAGCACCCAAACCCAATCTAGACTACGACCGGCTTTCTTGCCTGGCATGCAAATATAATGTGACATTTGAAGAAGAGAGTGCATATGTTTTCTAATTGTGGAACTTCATTTTCAAATTCCATTGCCAAATGGTTATAAAGCTGTCATTAACTCGAATTGGAGCTTAAGTTTTGAAAATAGAGTTTTAAAACCAGAAAGTCCTTGCATTCAAACACTAAACCATGTTTGGGAGTTAACATTTCTTTACCTAATAATACCAATTAGGATCATGGTGTTGGGTGGCCGGGGTGGGCCGACCCGACCCGGGCCCGAGTTTGATCGAGTTCGGTCCAGGTCTGGCCCGGTTTTGACCGAAATATTGAAACCTAGCACGAAACCACGGCCCGGTAGAATCGATCCAGGCTGGACCGTGGGGCCCATTCATTTGGTAAAAAAAAATTAGAAATTTATACTATATGGCATAATAGTATATATATCATATATGCTGTAATTACATACCATTTGGTGTTCGGACCTTGAGACCAACTGGTAAAGGGTTTGGGGTTTGTTACTACTAGAAAGGTTCAAGGTTCAATTAATAGCAGAGTCCCATTTGCTAATATATATATATACATATATATATATATATATATATATATATATATATATATATAAGATTTGGACCGGACCTTGACTGGGCCGGACTACCGAATTTCAAAAGGTAAACCCGATCCGACCAGGAACCAGGCAAGGCTTTGACAGGACCGGCCCCTGGGACTGACCTAGCACGGGTTTGACCGGACTAGCCCTGATCCCGGGCCGGTTCCTGTGCCAACCCTGGGACCAGCCCAGCACGGGTTTGACCGGACAAGGCCCGGCCGATTTCCGAGCTGCCCGGCCCAAGGAACACATATAAATTAGGGTTGTTGAGTAAGCAATATGTAATTGTCACAACAAAACAAGAAAGATGAAATGATAGGAACTTATGCCATAATTTGAGTAATAATGACAAAACAATGTAAATCTAATTCTTGCTGCAATACTTACCGCAATCCGTCATTCAAATATAGCCATCCCCCTCATCCTCACTGTCCCACAAAAAATCGTCTTCCAAGTCCTCCTTGCCCAGCATCTCCTCCTCCGAGAAGGCAGAAATCCGAACATTCCCAAATGTAGAAGAACTTCTAACCACAATTTCATCGGCCGCAGCTTCGAGCTCATAATCATCCACATCGCCCCCCTCGTAAAAGCTCGCCACTGAAAACAACCCCTCCTCCTCCTCTTCCCGATAATCCCCCACGTCATCCCTCCCTGCCACAAGCACCTCCTCCCCGACCTCCCCGCTCTCCACCCTTCCCCACGAGGCCCACAAGTCCGCATTCCGCCCGAGCGAGTTCCTCCCGTCCCCGACCACCACGGTCCTCAGGTCAGCGCCCCGTGCCCTCCTCACCATCTCTGTGAAGTCCGAGTCGTCCGACACGAGGAACATCCAGTCGATCCCCCGCGCCATCGAGTGCTGCATCTGCCGCTTGAGCAAGGAGTCCGCGGCCTGCGGGCGGTCCTCGACAGTCTTGACGAACACCCCGGCCCTCCGCAGCTCGGACGCGAGGCCGTACCCGGTCTTCGGCTTCAGCAGCTCCCTCGCGGCCTCCTCGTATTTCGTGTTCCCGGAAATGTACCTCTCCTTGTACTTCTGCCGCTTCTTCCCCTTCAGGCTTCTCATTCGGGACAGCTTCTTGTTGCGCTCGCGCTCGTGGAGCTGGCGGAAGTGCTTCTTGAGGTCGAGGTTGGTGCGGCACTTGCGGCCGCAGACGGAGCAGAGGTAGGGGGCGGGGGGCGGGGGGACGATGCCCTTGCGCTCGAGGATGTCGGTCTGGCGCTGCTGGCGGCGCTGGTGGAGGACCCAGGAGGGGAGGTGTAGGAAGGCGTGGCGGTTGGCGTAGGCGGAGAAGTCGACGACGCGGCCGAAGGGCTCGGCGAGGCGGCGGAGGGAGAGGGCCGCATCGAAGGGTGGGCCCCGGGGGGGCTTGTTGTCGAGGTCCCACAGGATTACGACCTTGGGGAGGTGGGGGAGGTAGACGCCGTTGGGGCCAAGGGACATCTCCACGGGGGCGGTGGAGGAGGAAGAGCACGGAAGTGGGGGGAGGTGGACGTGGGTGCAGGGGAAGTGGAGGGAAGTGGGGGGAGGTGGGAAGAGCGAAGGTGATGGTTTTGGAGGGAACAGGAGGGAAGGGAAGGGATTCATCGTCATCGTCATTTCTTTGGTGTGTGCGTGTGTCGGGGGATTGGGGTTGGATGGGGGTGCATGGGAAAAAAATAATATTTTTGGGGTAATTATAAGGGCACTACACATTTTACTCGGAGCTGGTCCATTAAAAATTAGAAAAAATTACAAGTTTGCCATCATGAAAGTTACTCGGGGCTAGCCCACTGTTATAATCAGGACTGTCAAAATTTTGACAGTCCTACCACTTGGAAGAACTGTCAAAATTTTGACAGTCCCATTTCTCAAAATTACAAGTTACTCGGGGCTAGCCCACTGTTATAATCAGGACTGTCAAAATTTTGACAGTCCTACCACTTGGAAGGACTGTCAAAATTTTGACAGTCCCATTTCCCAAAATTACAAGTTACTTGGGGCTAGCCCAAATTGTTATAATCAGGACTGTCAAAATTTTGACAGTCCTATAAATTATTAGGACTGTCATAATTTTGACAGTCCCACAAGCTATGTGGACTGTCAAAATTTTGACAGTCCTAATTTTAACCCACTGAAAATTTTATGTAAAACTAGAACTGTCAGGATTTTGACAGTCCCACAAACAATGAGAACTGTCAAAATTTTGACAGTCCTCATTTTAATTGTCAGGATTTTTTTTTAAGTTTATTTCTATTTAGTTACTTTTGGATTTTGATTTTTTTTATTTAGTTTAACATCCAAAATAAAATATGTTATCATTGAACCCAAAAAAAAAAAATCTACCGTACGAATATTACGTCTGCCGTCGATCAGACTTCAAATGGCCATAACTATTTGTTTTCAAATCGTTTTTCGTCACACAATCGGTCTATTTGTATGTTTTCGGCGAGAGTAACACAATTCGTGTAGAGAGAATTTTCATCCGAAGTAAGACGTACATATTACAGGCAAAAATATAAAATATAAAACTTTAAAGTATCATAACTTTTGACTGGGAGATCGAAACAAGCTCCAGTTTGAGCCAAAATGACCGTATGGAAAAGTACTTCGGGATAAACCGTTTCACCGTTTGACGGACTTTCCAAATTTTTAGAATCGCAAAAAAACGATGTTTCGACCTCCAAATTTTACTTTTGGTAAAAAAAAAAAATTATAAAATATTTAATGTACTAATAATAAATTTACTATTTTAAATAACAGAATACTTTAACAAATTTTAAGGATAGAAATTTTAAGGATATTTTGAAATTGCCCCCCCCCCCCAACAATTAACAAAAAAAATTAACAGAAAAAAAAAATTTAGGACTGTCAAAATTTTGACAGTCCTACCAATTTGTAGGACTGTCAAAATTTTGACAGTCCTAAAAATTCAACATACATTTTTATGACTGTCAAAATTTTGACAATCCTTCCAATTGGTAGGACTGTCAAAAGTTTGACAGTCCTAAAAATATATGTTGAATTTTTAGGACTGTCAAAATTTTGACAGTACTTCCAATTGGTAGGACTGTCAAAATTTTGACAGTCCTAAAAATCAACATATATGTCAAATTTTGACAGTTCTTCTATTTTTTCATTTTCTTTTTTGGTTTTGACGGCGACGACGACGGGAGGCGCGGCGACGGGAGGCTGCGGTGGAGGACGGGGGAGGAGGCGGAGGAGGACGACGGGAGGGGGGAGGGCTCCAGTCGGGTGGGGAGGGTTTGGGAGGGTTTGGAAATAGTGGGCTAGTATGAGTAAAATATTGGGTTAGTATAAGTAAAAGTTCCTCTTTAGTGGCTAGCCCCAATCCTGGGCTAGCCCCAAGTAAATATGATAGTGCCCTTATAATTTGCCTATTTTTGCTGAGATAAATGATATTTGTTGTAATCCTATAATTTAACTACAATATTATTATTTTTAGTACCACAACTCAATAAATAATGTCACGACCGGCGTCCGAAATGGGCACGAGTAGTGAATAACATACAGCCTACACCGCAGCATCGGTAGTAGAACGATGTCTTGATCATCAATACCATCTAAACATCTCACACAAAATATATAATGTACCTGTCATGGCATCTCAACTCCAAATGGAAGAACAATATGATAATATGATAAGGTAAACCGTACTCAATCACAATATAAAAAACTAAAGGAAGATATGGCACGATATGGAATAAAAGGAATGGAAGTCACAAGTCACAAATACAACTCATCTCCAAGTCCAATAGACTAGTACAACAATCTCAAATATAATACATGCCAAAAAGTCTAAATGAGACAATCTAATACAGAGTCTAACTATCTGCAGCTAGCTGGTCAACTCCAGGTATCGGCTCCTCCCAAGCCACCGTCTCCAACTCTACACCAACTACATCATGTGGTCCATAGTGTGTAGGATATCAGTCGTCTAAATCATTTAAAAAATATATCCAATCAGGATGGAGTGAAGCACACCTCTAATAGCAGTTCCAATCAATGATAAAGACTATATAACAGTAAATAGAGAGAAAGACTAAATAAATAGAGCAAAGGCAAGAAATATACAAGATATGATATGTTGTAAATAAATACTAAGGTAAAAAGCATCATATACCAAAGTCAAGAAATACAACTAGCTAAGTGAGTGAGTACTAGTTTCAACATGTGATCGGCTTGGGAGCTTGATACAAGAATTATGGCCTGGTTAATCATATGTGCGGTGTATGATTAACAGTATTCAAGAACTATACATGATACAAGGAGGGTATGATCATATATCTACACTAACACTCTCCGTCCCCGACTGGTATAGTGGATCCAACCACAGCATGCTACGACACAGGATTCTTCGAGAAGGTAGTTAGTCTCCTCAAGCATCAGTGTCCATACAAGTACAAGAAGAACAAAGCTTGTACAAGATACGCCAAGATATACAAGAAATAACATCTCATGACGGGATCCGAAAATATCAATCTGTGTAACCAACGTGTCAAGAAATTAAGGATATCTACAATAGATACAAGAAACATAGAAGATATCATAAATAGAAACTATCAGAGAATGTACTCGCCTCTGGTCCTGAGCAAGTGATGTAACTCGGTGCTTAAGCTGGCATCACACAATCCTATATAGAAAATATTATGTCACTGGGTGTAATGAAGTGATAATATGCTAAAATGAGTCAAAACATACTTTCTAGGTCATTTCTAAGTCAAAATAGTCAAACTATGTCAAACTAGTCAAACTTGGTTAAACTAGCTATTTCAAGGTTGTATAAGTCTATATCTAGGTTATTGGGTCCATACACTACTTATCTAAGCTATACTAGCTATATTAGGATACTAAAGTATTATAGCTATATAGTATCACAAGATACACAATAATACATTATATACTAGTTACCCTATAGTTAATACAACTCTATATGATTACCTTGGCTTTGAGCCAAACCTTAGTAATTACCTTAGCACCTTGACACTAACTCATATCACCCTCAAAATATCCTGATACCCAATTATAATACCTATTATCACTCCACCTCACTTACTGATACACAGTATATCACAACCCACCGATACAAATGGGTATCACACACCTTGCACACACACACGGGCACTGGACAGAGCTCACCATCATGTATTACTACCACTGCTACTTCCCTCATTCTAATTCACCTGCAGCCTCCATCCATTTGCTGCAACTGTGCAGTGCATCTATCTTATATAGCACTGTTGTTGTTAAGTTTTTACAGCTTATAGCATCTGTTGCTACTACTAGCAACATGGGTTATCTGTTGTTACAGATCTGCTTCTACTACAGAGCAATCCATCCAGTACGGAGGTATGTACTACAGGCTTGCCTGCAAACCAAATAACCTCATACTTACTGCCTGGAGCCACTCCTCCCTGTATTCTACCTACTGTAGAAATTATCGTGGGCCGAACCCAGTCTACCCTCACATACTGCTAACAACTATCCCTTTCTAACAGTCACACAACACTCCCTTAAGAATGATTATCCACCACACTGAGCTACACTCATGAATACACAATATACTCTACACATACATCACTCTATATCACAACACGAGATACAAAAGAGTATCCCCTATCCATAACACCAACACCATAACACAACACACCCTAACGTAGTACACCAACATCTGATCACTCACACATGTGCAACAAACACAGCAAGTAGGGAACACTCTACCTGCAGTCACCAACAATTCCATTCTACCTGTGCATTTGCTCCTACTGCAAACAGCTTGTTTCCCCCTCTAGGTCTGCACACTCCCAAGAACACCACACCATACATATTTTCAAGTACTAAGCTCAGCACAGACACACACACATAATCAAAACAATAAACACCTTGTGTGCATAAGTTAAGTATCACACTAAATACACCGATACACACTCTTCATTAAGAAGCTAAAACCCCAAATGCTCTACAATAATCCTTCACACATATCAAATATACTATTATATAACTAATACAACTTGTTACAATAAGAATTAAAGGAAAATCACACAAATCACCCAAATTGGGCCCCGTATCACACTGTATTGTGATACGGTCTACTCATATCCATTTGTGGACACGTAGCTAGTTTTTCAACCCCGATCTAAGTCTAATTAGACTAAAATAGTCTTATGACACACACTTGATGTGTCAATCTCGTAATTCTCCCAAAATACACACAAAATCCTATGTAGAGGTCACATTTGGAGTCTAATTGGCCTAGTTCTTCTTCCTATAGGTAGTCCTATGTCATATGGTGGTTCCTAAAGGTCCAATGCATGATTTAGAAGCTAGAAAGAAGGAGAATTCAGATCTATACCTATTGGGAGATGGATTTCCAATGAGTTGCTCACTAGGACACGATCCGGACACGATTTTATTGCCACATGCTTCTTCTCCAAGTGCTCATTGCAACTCCAATGCTCCTTCCTTGACGAAAATAAGAGAGAATTAGTGAAAATGAGGGTAAATTGGTGGAGGGATGAGGTGAATTGGGGATCTAAATAAAATAAAATAAATGAAGATGAGAGAGAATTTTCCTTCTCTATACGGGTCGGCCCCTTGCTTGGCCTCCAAGCAATGGTGCAAAGTCCAAACTACCCCTAATTGGTTTGTCATGAGGAATAATTAAGAAGGTCTTTATGGGAAAGGTTCTAAACTAAAGCAATTAATTCTAATTCTCCTAATTAACTAAAGGGAATGGGTTTAATGGGCCTAGTCCATGTTGGGCTCACTATTGTCATGACAAGTCTAATTGGGTTCACTAGTGTCAAGTCTAAATAATTAGGCTAGCCCACTAACTATAAATAAATAATACAAAGCACCAGTAATTATATAGCACACTAAATAATACTTAATTCCTAAAAATAAAAATAACTAGACCAAATTACTATATTATCCCTATTTGGAAAAGTGGGGGTGACAAATAAGCTCTTTGACAAAGGCACTACAAAAAAGACTCAGGACAGCCCAAATTTTTACCCTTAATAATTACAAGTTTGCCACTCCCAAAAATTACTCACGAGCTGTCCACTTTTAATTGATTCTTTTTATAATCAGGACTCTCAAAATTTTGGCAATTATATAAATTGGAAGGACGTAGGGGGACGGAGGAGCGGGAGAAGGATGAGAGGATCCAGAGAGGAGGAGGATGTTGGTGTAGCGCCCCGTTCCCTCGGTGCGGGGAGCGCGGCTAAGAAACACAAACGGTATCGTTCGATCGGGATAGATTGAATTAAGAACTCGTCCTCGTTATGGATTTGTTTCTTCGGAATCGATTCCCATAATCAGTGGACCGCGCCCCAAGGATCGGCTTAGCGGCAGAGTCAGGAGGGACCTCTCCGCTGTTATCTTTTATTGCCTCGGTTTTTGATGTCGCTTGTTGCTTTCGTGCTTTGAGTTGGTTTTGGGATTTGCTTGTTTTCCTTGAACGGTTTCGATGGTTTTCATTATTTTCGTTCATTGAACTACACTTCAATTCCGAGATTGGAAAGAGAGGAAGAAGTATTGATCAAGCTGTTCGTGTGCAGGTGAACGAGCAGTAGGTGGCTTGCGAGCAGAGTCGTGAAGCGCCTATTTCCTTCTCCCTTCCAAAATCTAAGTGAGTAGCTACCAACCCGATTAGCTAGCCCTGCTTCCAAGCTTCACACCCTAAAATCTATATTCTTCTTTGCCCCGATCAAACGATACCAAGAATAATAAAAGAAACCAAGATAAAAGGGAATAGACTTGAATTGTATTGCTTGTCAATTAAACTTATGAACGATTATATCTTTGCATGCTTGTTCGTTCGGAATGTTTATCATATGCATAGATACAAGTTTGAATGTACAAAGCTATATCCTGAATGCATGAATTTAACGTAGATGCAATGTAAATGAATCATGCAATACTGCTTGTCTTGTACTCATGTAGCCTCAAGGTGAATTACGTAGCCTCCGGGCGAATGCTTGTTAACGTAGCCTCCGGGCGAATGATTGTTAGTGTGCGATCACGGACAACTTGTGCACAAGGTATAGTTCCTGCGGGCGGCTGCTGGGGCACTGGCACCGTTCTGGCTCCAGACGGAACTAACATTTAGTCTCACGTACTAGGACAGGGTGGTATACGGCGCCTCACGTTCTTGCACGTAGCAAACCATCTTCGTCACAGACTAGTGTCCATTATGGCAATCAAGCCAGTGATCATCTTGTATATTTAAACCTGTTGTAAACTAACTTGTGTCTTCGTGGCAGGGAAGGCATGGTAAGTATTGTGCAGGTAATTCAGACGGTCAGGTAAAATCTACCGAACGGTGGCACGTTCATTTCAGTAAATTCTATATGCTGCTTACTTGTAAATAAACTAAGGCAAGATAGAAACCCACAAAATATGCATGCTTCATTAAAACAACGTGTTGATTGGCATAGTCAGGCTAGCTCGCCTTTACCAGTATGTTTTGACATGCTGACCCTCGTTGAAACAGGTTCTCCGCACCAAGGCGAACCGAGCGAGGAGCCGAAGTCGTCTTCCCGATCCAGTTCAGCTGTTGGCGCATCTTCACCGCGTCCCTTGAAGCATTTTGAAGCCAGAAGCTGCAACTCTTCATACACAAATGCAGCTTCGTGGCAAAGCTGTCCTCCAGCCTGGAGGTCTTTATCATTTTGAGTTTATAAAGGGATGTAATGTACAGGACTGCTATCTCATTTTGAGTCAACTCTTTTGTAAGCCCGTACGGCATATTAGTTGACTCGTTCAAGAGTTTGTAATAGATGTTCATTATCAATAAAGAGAACTTTTCCATGTTTCAAATTTGTGTTGCAATTTATCTGTGTACTCTGAATATGTGCTCGTTATGCAAAACTAGAAAGCCTTGTGCGGGCGCAACCCCAGGCCCGCACGACGGTCACGCCGGGGGACGCCCCTACGATTCGACGAAATCGGGACGTGACATAGTGGTATCAGAGCACAGATTCAAGTTCCTTAGACTCTCGCACTGGAAAAGTTCCTTTAACGATCAAATTCCTGTGCGAACTCTTGAACTCGCTAGGCCAAAATAAGATACGTTCATGCAATAAGTCCATAATACATTATGATCCTAATGTAATTTACCTTCTTTTGAAGGAATAGTTCCAGCGCAATCTGCAGCGCAAGAACCAGACGAAACCCGAGGGCAACAAAATAGTTTGGGCACTTCGGGAAGTTCAGAGAGCCAGCGAGCCATGCCAAGCATCGATCCCGTCCAACGAATGTTGCAGATATTGGAGGCAAACCAACAAAGGGACGAGGCTCACTATGAACGGGCCGAGAAGCGGGCGGAGGAGAGTCAGCTCAAGTTTCAAGACAATATAGAAGCTCGATTCTTAGTCCAGCAAAAGCAGGTGGATGCCCTGCAACAGATCGTTCAGACTTTGGCTTCCAACCATTCTACCGGAACAGCAACGACTCCGGTGGAACAGCCCGTGCTTGAAGTAGAGACGCCGCAAATTCCAAGGACGAGGGACGTGACTGCCTTCGACTTTGGCCACTTCAAGAAAGTCTGCAACACCCCATTCAACGGGACTGAGGACGCAATCATAGCTCTAGATTGGTTGGCCGAACTTGAAGATCACTTCGCTCTGCTAGAGGTCCCCAAAGAAAAGTGCGTCGCCTGCGCGCAACTACAGCTCCGCCTCAACGCACACGATTGGTGGGACGTGCATCGACGATCTCTCCAATTTGATCACGGAGAGGAGGCGATCTCGTGGACGACTTTTCGTGCCGCATTTGAAGAAGAGTTTGTACCCCCTTTAGTACAACGTCGGATGGAGAACGAGTTCGTGCAACTGAGGCAGGGCAGTATGACAGTGAAGCAATACTCCGCCGAATTCAACCGACTCTCCAAATTCGCTAGGGCCTATTTACCTGATGCAGCGAGTCAAGCTAGAAGGTTTGAAGGAGGTTTGCGCCCTGCCATCCATGCTCACGTGGTCAATAATCAGTATGGAATAATGCGTGAAGTCATGAATCACGCCTTATCGCTTGAACCACAGTATCCTCATGTTGTTGTCGGTGCTGTGCATACATCCAGTCACAAACGCCAAAGCAACGAAGGAGAAAACACCGCTGCAAAGTGCCACAACAATGGTGGTCCGCATAGAGGGCAGCTATGTCACTTCTGCAAGAAGCCAGGGCACTTGGCCAACGAATGTCGTCTGAAACAAGGATTATGCCTCATCTGTGGCGATGCAAACCACAGAATTCGTGACTGCCCCAAATACTCGGGTAAACATCCTCAACATAACGTTCCCTGATGGTAGGTCCTGTTCTTAAGTTTCGGGACGAAACTTCCAATTAGTTGGGTAGGATGTAGCGCCCCGTTCCCCCGGTGCGGGAAGCGCGGCTAAGAAACACAAACAGTATCGTTCGATCGGGATAGATTGAATTAAGAACTCGTCCTTGTTATGGATTTGTTTCTTCGGAATCGATTCCCATAATCAGTGGACCGCGCCCCAAGGATCGGCTTAGCGGCAGAGTCAGGAGGGACCTCTCCGCTGCTATCTTTTATTGTCTCGATTTTCGATGTCGCTTGTTGCTTTCGTGCTTTGAGTTGGTTTTGGGATTTGCTTGTTTTCCTTGAACGGTTTCGATGGTTTTCATTGTTTTCGTTCATTGAACTGCTCTTCAATTCCGAGATTGGAAAGAGAGGAAGAAGTATTGATCAAGATGTTCGTGTGCAGGTGAACGAGCAGTAGGCGGCTTGCGAGCGGAGTCGTGAAGCACCTCTTTCCTTCTTCCTTCCAAAATTTAAGTGAGTGGCTACCAACCCGATTAGCTAGCCCTGCTTCCAAGCTTCACACCCTAAAATCTGCATTCTTCTTTGCCCCGATCAAACAATACCAAGAATAATAAAAGAAACCAAGATAAAAGGGAATAGACTTGAATTGTATTGCTTGTCAATTAAACTTGTGAACGGTTATATCTTTGCATGCTTGTTCGTTCGAAATGTTTATCATATGCATAGATACAAGTTTGAATGTTCAAAGCTATATCCTGAATGCATGAATTTAACGTAGATGCAATGTAAATGAATCATGCAATACTGCTTGTCTTGTACTCATGTAGCCTCAAGGCGAATCACGTAGCCTCCGGGCGAATGCTTGTTAACGTAGCCTCCAGGCGAATGATTGTTAGTGTGCGATCACGGACAACTTGTGCACAAGGTATAGTTCCTGCGGGCGGCTGCTAGGGCACTGGCACCATTCCGGCTCCGGACGGAACTAACATTTAGTCTCACGTACTAGGACAGGGTGGTATACGGTGCCTCACGTTCTTGCACGTAGCAAACCATCTTCGTCACAGACTAGTGTCCATTATGGCAATCAAGCCAGTGATCATCTTGTATATTTAAACATGTTGTAAACTAACTTATGTCTTCGTGGCAGGGAAGGCATGGTAAGTATTGTGCAGGTAATTCAGACGGTCAGGTAAAATCCACCGAACGGTGGCACGTTCATTTCAGTAAATTCTATATGCTTCTTACTTGTAAATAAACTAAGGCAAGATAGAAACCCACAAAATATGCATGCTTCATTAAAACAATGTGTTGATTGGCATAGTCAGGCTAGCTCGCCTTCACCAGTATATTTTGACATGCTGACCCTCGTTGAAACAGGTTCTCCGCACCAAGGCGAACCGAGTGAGGAGCCGAAGTCATCTTCCTGATCCAGTCCAGCTGTTGGCGCATCTTCACCGTGCCCCTTGAAGTATTTTGAAGCCAGAAGCTGCAACTCTTCATACACAAATGCAGCTCCGTGGCAAAGCCGTCCTCCAGCCTGGAGGTCTTTATCATTTTGAGTTTATAAAGGGATGTAATGTACATGACTGCTATCTCAGTTTGAGTCAACTCTTTTGTAAGCCCGTGCGGCATATTAGCTGACTCGTTCAAGAGTTTGTAATAGATGTTCATTATCAATAAAGAGAACTTTTCCATGTTTCAAATCTGTGTTGTAATTTATCTGCGTACTCTGAATATGTGCTCGTTATGCAAAACTAGAAAGCCTTGTGCGGGCGCAACCCCAGGCCCGCACGGCGGTCACGCCAGGGGACGCCCCTACGATTCGACGAAATCGGGGCATGACAGTTGGAGGGGGGCGGAGGAGCGAGAGAAGGAGGAGAGGATCCAGAGAGGAGGAGGAGGAGGAGGAGGATGTTGGAGGGGTAGGGGCGACGGAGCCGACGGAAGATGACCTCGCCTGCCTCCGTCGTCCCTCCGAGGAGGACTCCAGCGGTGTCGGAGCCGACGGAAAGGTGCGCTAGGTGCGACTCGACGGTGGCGACGCGGTCGATGGCGAGGTCGACAACGCGGAGAGGCAGAGAATCGCGGGAGGAAGGAGAAGGAGAGGCCAGAGGGGTGGGGGAGGAGCAGGAGGAGGGAGGTGAAGAGGGTGGGCAGCCCTAGTAAATTTTGGGCTAAACTGAGTAAATATTCTTCCTAACTGGGCTAGCACCAATACTGGGCTAGCCCAGAGTCATTTTTGTAGTGCCTTTATCGTAGGCCATAAATAATATACATTAATTTTCATGGATGATCGCATTTATTGCCATTTTTTAAGTAGAGAAATATTAGAAAGTAAGATGGATAATTCTATAAAGAGATGGAGACAGAAAAACGAGATAATTGTTTCTTCGTACACTTATCAATCAACTAGAGAAGAGCCATTTATATAGGCTTACAATGGAGGTTACTATCATAATGACAATTAAGAGAAGAAATACCAAAAAACATTGTAAATCCCCTAATTTTAAATAGTAATTATTTAATTAATTATTAAATAGTATTTCTTAGTTAATTAGGAAAATAGAATTTATTGAATTTAATTACTAGGTAACTATGCATCTAGAAATTATGGAGCAAAACTATTATTTTATCTTATTTTATTTTATGTAGAATATTGTTGTAGAAGGATGAAAGATTATTTTTATGTACTAATGTAAATTTCTAGAATTTTATACCGTATATATATGTATATATAAATATATCTAATAAAAGAAATAATAAATAGAAGAAAAAGAAGAAAAAAAAGAAACCTTAAATCTTAATAATTCCTTAATCCTAATAATTTCCTAACCCTAAGCCCTAAGCCCCAGACCGGCGCGAAATTCCACCCCCCCCCCCCCCCCCGCTCCTTCGCTATATATATATATATATATATATATATATATATATATATATATATATATACATATATATATATATACATATATATATATATACATATATATATATATACATATATATATATATATATCCCATTGTAAAACCCTAAACCTAAACCCTTACTCACCTCCAACCCGACGCCGACCTCCAGCCCAGCACCTCGCCGCCAACCTGAGACCACCGCGCAGCCACCGCGCAACCCGCCGGCCGGCCGCACACCCGCGTGAACGCCGCACAGAATCTGACTGCGACGACCCCGACTTCCCGTGCTGATTCCTGCTTCATCTTGCGACCGAATTCTAATTCGTCTTCACCGGTATGTTCACGACCTATCCCTCTTCCAACTTTGTACAATAGTTTCCATCGAACGACATTATTAACAAGGTAGAAATCGACGCCAAGTTGGAAAAAAAACCACGACTTTTGAACTGCAGAAAACTGTTACGATGACCCATGTTTAGAGACCAATATCTTCCACCACAGACATCTAAACTTAAATTTTCTTTTTGCTATGTGAAGACCATATAACCAAGATCATTTTCTTCGGAATCGATTCCCATAATCAGTGGACCGCGCCCCAAGGATCGGCTTAGCGGCAGAGTCAGGAGGGACCTCTCCGCTGCTATCTTTTATTGCCTCGATTTTCGATGTCGCTTGTTGCTTTCGTGCTTTGAGTTAGTTTTGGGATTTGCTTGTTTTCCTTGAACGGTTTCGATGGTTTTCATTGTTTTCGTTCATTGAACTGCACTTCAATTCCGAGATTGGAAAGAGAGGAAGAAGTATTGATCAAGATGTTCGTGTGCAGGTGAACGAGCAGTAGGCGGCTTGCGAGCGGAGTCGTGAAGCACCTCTTTCCTTCTTCCTTCCAAAATCTAAGTGAGTGGCTACCAACCCGATTAGCTAGCCCTGCTTCCAAGCTTCACACCCTAAAATCTGCATTCTTCTTTGCCCCGATCAAACAATACCAAGAATAATAAAAGAAACCAAGATAAAAGGGAATAAACTTGAATTGTATTGCTTGTTAATTAAACTTGTGAACGGTTATATCTTTGCATGCTTGTTCATTCGAAATGTTTATCATATGCATAGATACAAGTTTGAATGTACAAAGCTATATCCTGAATGCATGAATTTAACGTAGATGCAATGTAAATGAACCATGCAATACTGCTTGTCTTGTACTCATGTAGCCTCAAGGCGAATCACGTAGCCTCCGGGCGAATGCTTGTTAACGTAGCCTCCAGGCGAATGATTGTTAGTGTGCGATCACGGACAACTTGTGCACAAGGTATAGTTCCTGTGGGCGGCTGCTAGGGCACTGGCACCATTCCGGCTCCGGACGGAACTAACATTTAGTCTCACGTACTAGGACAGGGTGGTATACGGTGCCTCACGTTCTTGCACGTAGCAAACCATCTTCGTCACAGACTAGTGTCCATTATGGCAATCAAGCCAGTGATCATCTTGTATATTTAAACATGTTGTAAACTAACTTGTGTCTTCGTGGCAGGGAAGACATGGTAAGTATTGTGCAGGTAATTCAGACGGTCAGGTAAAATCCACCGAACGGTGGCACGTTCATTTCAGTAAATTCTATATGCTTCTTACTTGTAAATAAACTAAGGCAAGATAGAAACCCACAAAATATGCATGCTTCATTAAAACAATGTGTTGATTGGCATAGTCAGGCTAGCTCGCCTTCACCAGTATATTTCGACATGCTGACCCTCGTTGAAACAGGTTCTCCGCACCAAGGCGAACCGAGTGAGGAGCCGAAGTCATCTTCCTGATCCAGTCCAGCTGTTGGCGCATCTTCACCGTGCCCCTTGAAGCATTTTGAAGCCAGAAGCTGCAACTCTTCATACACAAATGCAGCTCCGTGGCAAAGCCGTCCTCCAGCCTGGAGGTCTTTATCATTTTGAGTTTATAAAGGGATGTAATGTACAGGACTGCTATCTCATTTTGAGTCAACTCTTTTGTAAGCCCGTGCGGCATATTAGCTGACTCGTTCAAGAGTTTGTAATAGATGTTCATTATCAATAAAGAGAACTTTTCCATGTTTCAAATCTGTGTTGCAATTTATCTGCGTACTCTGAATATGTGCTCGTTATGCAAAACTAGAAAGCCTTGTGCGGGCGCAACCCCAGGCCCGCACGGCGGTCACGCCAGGGGACGCCCCTACGATTCGACGAAATTGGGGCATGACAGTTGGAGGGGGGCGGAGGAGCGAGAGAAGGAGGAGAGGATCCAGAGAGGAGGAGGAGGAGGAGGATGTTGGAGGGGGTAGGGGCGACGGAGCCGACGGAAGATGACCTCGCCTGCCTCCGCCGTCCCTCCGAGGAGGACTCCAGCGGTGTCGGAGCCGACGGAAAGGTGCGCTAGGTGCGACTCGACGGTGGCGACGCGGTCGATGGCGAGGTCGACAACGCGGAGAGGCAAAGAATCGCGGGAGGAAGGAGAAGGAGAGGCCAGAGGGGTGGGGGAGGAGCAGGAGGAGGGAGGTGAAGAGGGTGGGCAGCCCTAGTAAATTTTGGGCTAAACTGAGTAAATATTCTTCCTAACTGGGCTAGCACCAATACTGGGCTAGCCCAGAGTCATTTTTGTAGTGCCTTTATCGTAGGCCATAAATAATATACATTAATTTTCATGGATGATCGCATTTATTGCCATTTTTTAAGTAGAGAAATATTAGAAAGTAAGATGGATAATTCTATAAAGAGATGGAGACAGAAAAACGAGATAATTGTTTCTTCGTACACTTATCAATCAACTAGAGAAGAGCCATTTATATAGGCTTACAATGGAGGTTACAATCATAATGACAATTAAGAGAAGAAATACCAAAAAATATTGTAAATCCCCTAATTTTAAATAGTAATTATTTAATTAATTATTAAATAGTATTTCTTAGTTAATTAGGAAAATAGAATTTATTGAATTTAATTACTAGGTAACTATGCATCTAGAAATTATGGAGCAAAACTATTATTTTATCTTATTTTATTTTATGTAGAATATCGTTGTAGAAGGATGAAAGATTATTTTTATGTACTAATGTAAATTTCTAGAATTTTATACCGTATATATATGTATATATAAATATATCTAATAAAAGAAATAATAAATAGAAGAAAAAGAAGAAAAAAAAGAAACCTTAAATCTTAATAATTCCTTAATCCTAATAATTTCCTAACCCTAAGCCCTAAGCCCCGCGGCCAGAGCCCCAGACCGGCGCGAAATTCCACCCCCCCCCCCGCTCCTTCGCTATATATATATATATATATATATATATATATATATATATATATATATATATATATATATATATATATATATATATATATATATATATATCCCATTGTAAAACCCTAAACCTAAACCCTTACTCACCTCCAACCCGACGCCGACCTCCAGCCCAGCACCTCGCCGCCAACCTGAGACCACCGCGCAGCCACCGCGCAACCCGCCGGCCGGCCGCACACCCGCGTGAACGCCGCACAGAATCTGACTGCGACGACCCCGACTTCCCGTGCTGATTCCCGCTTCATCTTGCGACCGAATTCTAATTCGTCTTCACCGGTATGTTCACGACCTATCCCTCTTCCAACTTTGTACAATAGTTTCCATCGAACGACATTATTAACAAGGTAGAAATCGACGCCAAGTTGGAAAAAAAACCACGACTTTTGAACTGCAGAAAACTGTTACGATGACCCATGTTTAGAGACCAATATCTTCCACCACAGACATCTAAACTTAAATTTTCTTTTTGCTATGTGAAGATCATATAACCAAGATTATTTTTTGTTAATTACATTATTTTATTTTGTGTTATATACAGAGATAAACTGGATTAAAAATCAGGAAAAACTTGTTCTTAAAACTCTAGAATTTGCGATACGGAGCACACCCCACCAAACGGGACTGCCCATTACGTACCAATTGCATCGAAAGGCACGTATGGTATATCCTGACATATGAGCTTTCGCAAAAACTGATTTGAACGTGTGTGCACGTCAAAATCAACCCGTATCCGTAAAAAGTTCCCGTATCGCGACTTTTACAAAATATCGCACCATTTAGTGTACGCACGTCGGAATATGACAAAACTTATGCCATTGGATTCGTGGTATCACGTTGGTCCTGTGACCCAAGTTTCATACGATTTAGAGACAGTTGACCAAGTCGCCTATTTGCGGGCCCCCACTGTTGACTTTTTGGACGAATTTGTGTTCGGCTCACCGGAATCCAAAATTGGACATGCCGTTGAGTTCGTATTAACGTTTAAAAATTGTTTGACCTATAATTTGTCCCATTTAGAGATCTTTACCCCTGGCACACTTTTTGGTGCAAAGTGGGCCACGGGTGGACCCCGCTTTGACCCGAAATTACCGTTTTGCCCCTGTGTCCAAATTGGACAAAAATGGTAGCATTTTTTAGCTATCTTGCTAATTCCGGGAATGTTGGTGATGTTTATTTCAGCATCCGGAGACGTTTATTCGGAGGCCTTAGTTCCTGATCTTGTACTTGACATTGGGACGCTTACACTATACAGATTGCTTGCCAGGCAAGTATACCTTGCCATTGTATTATGATTTATATTCTATATGATGCATGTAGTTATTTCTTTTATTTAGTTTATTTATTTTAACTGCTATATAAATTGTGCGTCCAAGAATAACTTGGGTGCAACGACGGTAGCGTCGTATTATATTTTTATTATGTATATACATGTTGACCTAGTTCATGAGACCACCCCATTATCATGATGCATTCTTATGTTTCATTAGCCATGACACTGTTGTTACACGAGTGTGAGTCTCATGTAGGACACGGCCTTGCGTACTCGGCTGGCCACTGGTACGTATAGGTCGTGCGACGGATAGGGACAACTGCTGATAGAAATTTTGCATGCTAGAAGACATGGCAGTTATTTAGAGGTATCATCGTGTCATGGATATGACATGCTTAGAGCATGGGGTAGGGAGAACAACAAGTAAGACGTTTGGGCTCATTTGCACTTTCCTTGTGTAACCTGTACGCTCCGCCGGAGATGCACGATCATGATGACCACTATATATTATATATTATCAGGCGGCCTCTGAGGTTCAAAAGACGTCATGCTTTTTAGGCCCCTGAATCTCCGAGAGAATCATGCCAGTCCTATTTTAGCCAGATAGCCCACTTGTTGGAAAGTTGTTCTCAAACTGCATTCACATAGATGGTTAGGCGGCCCTTGGATGTTTATTTTTAGTACTTTATTGGCATGCTTCTATGTATCTTGTTATGTCCCTCTGAGGACCTGGCCCCTTTCCAGGTATAGACTTGCAGGAGTATCCACAGGAGTACGGACCCGGACCTGACGTTTCATACCAGACTGAGGAGGTCTTATCTTCAGAGTACCTTTGATTCATCGTAGTTGATGGATATTCTAGTTGCTATTTTCTTTATTGACATTTATCTTATATTAGAGTTTGATCCCTTCTCTCATTTAGTACTTTTTAGTATAGTCGATTTGCAGTGGATTTGTGTCCACCCGACTATCATAATATGAGACTTCATATTTGATATTCAGTTATCTATTCCTATTTCTTTATTTGTGCTGTAGGTGAGATATAGATTGTGTGTGACTTGTTGACAATATATTACCACTAGTTGATTTAATATTCATAATACAGCGTACGTGTGTGTATAGTTTCCATATATTGGAGTTCGTATACATACGGCTGGCGTGTTACGTGTTCCTAGTCCTACGTATTTTAGGACTGGGGCGTGACATATTTTTGTGATGGCCCATATAGGTCAAAAATATATTGTCTCGGTTACGTTACTGTACCGAGCAAGCCTGCGTATAGGAATAGAGTATAGGATCTCATCCACGCTTGACTAAAACTCATCTTCCCTTGTCAACTTCCTATTTAAATATTGTATCATGTTTGATTCATGTACTCCTTCTAATCGTTTCGTCCACCTCTTGTGGAGAGATGGATTCACGTAGTGGATGTATTACCGTCGGAGGTGACACACTTTCAGGAGTCAACGGCCAAACTCGAGGGGATACCTCGACGACTCCTAGACTTCCGGGGCCGGATAGACAAACTCATAATCCAGTCCCACCTGACCTTTCCGCATCACCTAATAGAATTTTTTGGCTTCATCGACACCACAGGATGGCCAGACACAACTGTTCTAATTCTTCCAAATAATGATGCAGGAACAGAGACAGCAGGCGGCGGCACTAGCTGCAGAGCAAAGGCAGCAAGCGGTAGAGCAGGGGCAAGAATTTTTGGCAGCACTTGAGAGAATGGCTGCACAGGCAACTATACCAGCCCAGGCACTAGTTCTAGTACCACGAGCTAGAGTTGGTTCAGTCAAGGACTTTATACAGATGGGCCCCAAGCCGTATAAAGGCACTAAGAGCCCAGAGGAGACCACAAACTGGATTACCCACACCCAAAAATTATTAAAAGCATCACAGCTACCTAAAGATCTATGGATGACGGGCGTAAGGACGCAACTAGATGGTAATGCCCATCACTGGTGGGAATCAATGGAGCACCAGTTGGGTATGTATCAGACTTGGGAATAATTCTTGGAGTGCTTTGAGAGGAAGTACTTCCCAGACACTGTAAGGGATGCGTTGTACGATCAGTTTCTTCATCTGGAGCAGGGAAAAAGATAATTGACGAGTATGATGCAGAGTTTAGTCGCCTTAGTAAATATAGCGCTGCCCTGATACCGAATGACTTGGTGAAGGCTAAGAGGTTTCACCGCGGGCTGACTGTAAAACCCCATATCTTTAAATATTGTATTTATTTAATTAATTAATTATTAAATTTATTTATATTATTACGTAGTTATTTAGATAATATATACGAAGTGATTTAATTACCTAGATAAATATTCATTTAAAGTCATTGCACAAAATCTATTATTTTGATTTTAGGAATATTTGTGGAAGAGTAATAGATTTTTTAGAATCTATTTTAGGTACAAATGTATTTTTATATATACCTTAATGATATATGTAAATAATATATAGTCGTAATAATAATAAATAATAAGTATTATTAGTATTTATAATAATAATAATAATAATAATAGTAAGAATAATAATTATAGTAATAATAATAAAAACAAAATAGAAAAGAAAAAGAAAAGAAATAGAAATAGAAATAGAAATAGAAAATAAAAAGAAGTAAAAAGAAATAGAAAAGAGTAAAAAAAAAAGGAAAAGAAAAGAAAAGAAAAAGAAGCTAAAAAAAGCCTTAATCTAATTCCCAGAACCCCTAGCCCACACAATCTAACCCACAGGCAATCCCCTGAATCCCAGCCCCCGCTGCCCAGAGCACTCATCCGCGCGACTTTCCCCCCTCTCCCTCGATCTATATATATATATATATATGTGTGTATATATATTACAACTATACTCTAAACCCTAACCCTAGCCATGATACCTCCACGCCCTCGACCGCGCTGACCGAGCGCCGCCCCGCACAGCCACCGCCAGCCGGCCGCACACCCACGTCACCCGCGTAACGCTGTAGCAGATTCGCAGCAACGTACCCCTATTCACACGCTGATTCCCGCCTCCTCGCTCGACCAAATTCGATCCCGTCTTCACCGGTATGTTCACGACCTATCCCCCTTCCAAATCTGTGTATTAGTTTCCTTCGATCAGCGCGTAACCCTAGACGAAAATCGAGCCCAAGTTGGAGAAAAACCACGTCCTTTAAATTTCAAAAAAACTGTTGCAACCACCGCTGTTTAAAGATTCGTATCTCCCACCACAGAGATCCAAACTTAGATTTTATTTTTGCTATGTGAAGACCACATAACCTAGATTATTTCCTGTTAATTCCATTATTTTATTTGGTGTTATATGCATAATTAAATTAGGTTGAAAATCCGAAAAAACCTGTTTTTAAAATAATAAAAACTGTGATACGGAGCGCGCCCCGCCAAACGGGACCGCCCCGTCGCATACCAATTACACCGAAAGACGCGTATGGTATGTCCAGACGTGTGGACTTTCACTAAAACTGATTTGGACACGTGTGCATGTCAGAATCAACCCGTATCCGCAAAAAGTCCTCGTATCGTAACTTTTGCAAAATACCGCACCATTTAGTATACGCTCGTCAGAACGCGATAAAACTTGCGCCATTGGATTCGTGGTATCACGTGGTCCTGTGACCCAAGTTTCATGCGATTATGAGACAGTTGACCAAGCTGCATATTTACGGGCCCCACGGTTAACTTTTTGGACAAATTTGTGTTCGGCTCACCAGAATTCAAAATTGGACGTATCATTGAGTTTGTATTGACGTTTAGAATTGGTTTGACCTATAATTTGTCCCATTTAGAGACCTTTACCCCTGGCACGCTTTTTGGTGCAAAGTGGGCCACAAGTGGACCCCGCTTTGACTCGAAATTATCATTTTGCTCCTGTATCCAAATTGGACGAAATGATAGTGTTTTCTAGCTATCTTGCTTATTCTGAGAATGTTGGTGATGTTTATTTCAGCATCCGAAGACGTTCATTTTGAGGCCGTAGTTTATGATCATTGGTGCTTGACATCTGGACGTTACACTTTGCAACTTTCTTGCCAGGCAAGATACCTTGCCAAATTGTTTACAGTACTTTGCATGCTTATTATATTTTTGTATATATTTATTGCATGTGTATTTTCTTTCAGTCATAAGTATATGCTATATATATATATATATATATGTTGACACACACTTGACACATAGTATCATGGGAGGGGAGGACAATCAGTAGGCGTATAGGCTATAACCATTCTGGTAAACCATAGTAACTAGCACGCACTATGGTAGTCGTGTCCGATGGTCGCTACCCCCGCGGTATGTTGGCTGATGGTGTCACGATGGTCGCTACCCCCGTAGTATGTCGGCTAATGATGTTCCTGGCGTGTGTGTGAGTTGTGAGATTAGATAGAGTAGCCTACCCATGCCCATACGTCAAAAAGTTTTCCTTATTATGCATTCATATAGATTGTCTTGTACAGCGTACTTACATATTTTCTACCTATTATGCATGTTTACTGTATTCAAATTGGCATACTTTTATGTATCTTGTTACGTCCCTCTGAGGACCTGGTCCCTTTCCAGGTGTAGACGATCTTGACTATTCGCAGGAGCACGGATCAGGACTTACTACTTATCTCTTCCGAGGAGGTCTTACCTTCTGAGCATCTTTGATTATCTCTAGCGATGGATCGCTTCGCTGATACCTTTATATCATCATTTTATTTTATATTGGATATTTTATACTCCTCTCTCATTTTAGTATTGATATAGTCATTGGTAGTGGATTTGTCTTCACCCGACTATTATTTTGGATTATTCAGACTCATTATTCTAGTTTAGTTATTTCATTTCTATGACTTGTTGTGTGGATAAGATTAGTATATTTATGACTTGTGACACTATATATACCACATGTGAGTTTATATTCATATTGCAGCGTACGTGTGTATTATGGTATCCAAATATTGGAGTTGTCATATACATACGGCTGGCATACTTATGTGTTCCTAGTCCTACATATTTTGGGACTGGGGCGTGACATATTTTTGTGGTGGCCTATGTAGGTCGAGAGCATATTGTCTCGGCTACGTTACTGTACCGAGCAAGCCTGCGCATATGATTAGAATATAGGATCTCATCCACTTATTTAATCACCTCTCTTGATTTCGTTTCACATTCTTATTTGATTGTTTGCATCGCATCTTGCTTGATCCCTTCTCAACGTCAATCTTCTCCTTTCTTTCGTGCTTGGTAGGGGTTTGGAAGGTGCCTTGTACTAGGTATATACACTCTAGTATTCAATAACACTATTAGTTAAATTTGTGTAAGTTTGGTAGTATGCCTCATAACCTAGAATCACATAGTCCTTCTGACTAATTAATGAAGTATAAATGAATGACACCAACTATAGACTTGTATAAGAAGATAGTGTTTATCTAGACTATAGAACTTTAATGTTTATCTAGACTGTAGAACTTAGAGGCCTATACACCCATTTGGTTGACTTTAGACTTAGACAAAAAATTAGTATGGCAACTATAGAGGCACAACACCGATCTTCTTGGTGAACTTAAATTATTCTGTACCTTCATCATAATTAAGCGTACTCATATTTTTACTATCTCGACTTATGTTGCTATTATAGCCTAGTTTTGCAAGCTTATTCTTTTATTGAGCTTGTTCATGACATATGTATTATTGGGGGCCCACACTAATACATTGTCTAAATCAGAATCGGTGCATTATGGTCTGATCAACCTTAGTGTGCTTGGTTCGATCTTCGTATTACTACTTTATGTAGATTGAGATATAGTTGACTCAACTTATTAGACGAATATACTTGTCCTTTAGACATGTCCGAGCATATCTTATAGGTTACATCACTGTACTGATATGAGTATATGAATAGGAATTTACCCAAAATAAGATTTTAATCCACAACTGCCTTGGCAACTCCCTTTCAAATTCTCTAATCCCTTTTTATCCCGTACTTGTATTCTATCACCTCATCCTTGAATTCTTTATTGTTGTTTTCCGTCTTTTCCTATTTCGAAAAGACGAACATTCGTACTTAGTATAAGTTTGATACACGGATAGTACTAGATATACCCCATAGGCCAAGCACTCATGATGACAAACAAGAGAGCGCAGGCACAGGAAGTCGTAGATACAGGTACGACCTTAGTTATATGTGTCATTTCATACTCACGACCCCATTATGACACGAGATCTTAGGTGCATAGTAGACGTAGAATTATATATAAGGTAGTTTAGCAGTTATGAGGATATGTTGATATCCTAACTAGATGACATATCCACGAAGCTAATGGATGACACACGTAGCAGAAGTAGTATTCTTTCCCTATCACCATCTCGCCCTTGGGAAGGCTCATCTCCTCTTCTATATCCATTCTTTATCTCGTGCTTAACTCTTCCTATCATAGTCGTATCCTTTCGTGCCATTATGAATTGTTTGAATCACTTCAACCTCACCCTTATTTTGTTAGTTAAAAATATAAATGGTTTAGTAAATGATTAGTAACTAAAAGATGAGTACATAATGATAACCCTTATGTATATGCACTATAACAAATATCTGTATCATCTTATCATTTTAAAACCATAGGAATTAGTTGGATTATTGAATTAGTTTTTACATCTAATGGTTTTATAAAGTTAGTCAAGACCATAACTGTTGCCCTAAAACTTAGACTAAGCTTAGGAAAGAGTTGAAGGCACTTGTTACGAACTGACAACTATGACAATTCGCTGGCAAAGTAGCGACAGCTGCAGCTAGATCGTTATAGTAGAGTAGTCGAAGTATTTGCAGACATACTGGTCAGGTGGCATGGCAGTATTAGACTACGATACTTGACGGGTACAAAAAAAATCATGGTTATGAGATTCCAGATAGGTATCCCAAGATTCTTGACCCAATAAATAAATTCGTCTTACAACCTAGATAATAGCCTCAAGAGACTTCGACTACTAGTAGAATTCTTGTAAGTTGGGTAGTGTAGACAAGTTAGAGGAAAATAGAATACGGTATGGACAATAAATGAGAAGTGTTAAGGTGACTGACCATGACTTTTAGGAAGCAATGCTAGATATCAATGAAGTGTAATAGCTATAGTGATTCATTATGAATATGGGTAGTGTCAATTTCGAGGACGAAATTTTTGTAAGTTGGATAGAATGTAAAACCCCATATCTTTAAATATTGTATCTATTTAATTAATTAGTTATTGAATTTATTTATATTATTACGTAGTTATTTAGATAATATATACGTAGTGATTTAATTACCTGGATAAATATTCATTTAGAGTTATTGCACAAAATCTATTATTTTGATTTTAGAAATATTTGTGGGAGAGTGATAGATTTTTTAGAATATATTTTAGGTACAAATATATTTTTATATATACCTTAATGATATATGTAAATAATATATAGTCGTAAAAATAATAAATAATAAGTGTTATTTGTATTTATAATAATAATAATAATAATAATAATAATAATAATAGTCAGAATAATAATTATAGTAATAATAATAAATAGAAAATAGAAAAGAAAAAGAAAAAGAAAAGAAATAGAAATAGAAAACAAAAAGAAGTAAAAAGAAATAGAAAAGAGTAAAAAAAAGGAAAAGAAAAAGAAAAATAAAGGAAAAGAAAAGAAAAAGAAAAAGAAGCTAAAAAAAAGCCTTAATCTAATTCCCAGAACCCTAGCCCACACAATCTAACCCACAGGCAATCCCCTGAACCCCAGCCCCGCTGCCCAGAGCACTCATTCGCACGACTTTTTCCCTCTCTCCCTCGATCTATATATATATGTGTGTATATATATTACAACTATACTCTAAACCCTAACCCTAGCCACGACACCTCCACGCCCTCGACCGCACCGATCGAGCGCCACCCCGTACAGCCACCGCCGGCCGGCCGCACACCCGCGTCACCCACGCAACGCCGCAGCAGATTCGCAGCAACGTACCCCTGTTCACACGCTGATTCCCGCCTCCTCGTTCGACCAAATTCGACCATGTCTTTACCGGTATGTTCACAACCTATCCACCTTCCAACTCTGTGTATTAGTTTCCTTCGATCAGCACGTAACCCTAGGCGAAAATCGAGCCCAAGTTGGAGAAAAACTACGTCCTTTAAATTTCAGAAAAACTGTTGCAACCACACCTGTTTAAAGACTCGTATCTCCCACCACAGAGATCCAAACTTAGATTTTCTTTTTGCTATGTGAAGACCACCTAACCTATATTATTTCCTGTCAATTATATTATTTTATTTGGTATTATATACAGAAATAAATTATGTTGAAAATTCGGAAAAACCTGTTTTTTTAAATAATAAAAACTATGATATGGAGCACGTCCCGCCAAACGGGACCGCCCCGTCGTATACCAATTACACCAAAAGGTGCGTATGGTATGTCCAGATATGTGAGCTTTCGCGAAAACTGATTTGGACGCATGTGCGCGTCGGAATCAACCTGTATCCGCAAAAAGTCCCTGTATCATGACTTTTGCAAAATACCGCAACATTTAGTGTACGCTCGTCAGAATACGACGAATCTTATTCCATTGGATTTGTGGTATCACGCTGGTCCTGTGACCCATGTTTCATGCAATTCTGAGACAGTTGACCAAGCCGCCTATTTGCGGGCCCCACGGTTGACTTTTTGGGCGAATTTGTGTTCGGCTCACCGAAATCCAAAATTGGACGTACCGTTGAGTTCGTATTGACGTTTAGAATTGGTTTGACCTATAATTTGTCCCATTTAGAGACTTTTACCCCTGGCATACTTTTTGGTGCAAAGTGGGCCATATGTGGACCCTACTTTGACCAAAAATTACCGTTTTATCCCTGTGTCCAAATTGGACGAAAGGATAGTGTTTTCTAGCTATCTCACTTATTTTGGGAACGTTGGTGATGTTTATTTCAGCATCCGGAGACGTTTATTCTGAGGCCATAGTTTCTGATCCTTGGTGCTTGACATATGGACGTTACACTTTGCAGCTTTCTTTCCAGGCAAGATACCTTGCCAAATTGCTTACAGTACTTTGCATGCTTATTATATTTTTGTATATATTCATTGCATGTGTGTTTTCTTTCAGTTATAAGTATTATATATATATATATATATATATATATATATATATATATATATATATATATATATATATATATATATATATATATATATATATATATATATATATGTTGACACACACTTGACACATAGTATCATGGGAGGGGAGGACAATCAGTAGGCGTATGGGCTATAACCACTCTGGTAAACCATAGTAACTAGCACGCACTATGGTAGTCGTGTCTGATGGTCGCCACCCCCGCGGTATGTCGGCTGATGGTGTCACGATGGTCGCTACCCCCGCGGTATGTCGGCTGATGATGTTCCTGACGTGTGTGTGAATTGTGAGGTTAGATAGAGTAGCCTACCCATGCCCATACGTCAAAAAGTTGTCCTTATTATGCATTCATATAGATTGTCTTGTACAGCGTACTTATATATTTTTTACCTATTATGCATGTTTACTGTATTCAAATTGGCATGCTTCTATGTATCTTGTTACGTCCCTTTGAGGACATGGTCCCTTTCCAGGTGTAGACGATCTTGACTATTCGCAGGAGCACGGATCAGGACTTTCTACTTATCTCTTCCGAGGAGGTCTTACCTTCTGAGCATCTTTGATTATCTCTAGCGATGGATCGCTTAGCTGATACCTTTATATCATCATCTTATTTTATATTGGAGATTTTATACTTCTCTCTCATTTTAGAATTGATATAGTCATTAGTAGTCGATTTTCTCCACCCGACTATTATTTTGGATTATTCAAACTCATTATTCTAGTTTAGTTATTTCTTTTCTATGACTTATTGTGTGGATGAGATTAGTATATCTGTGACTTGTGATACTATATATACCACATGTGAGTTTATATTCATATTACAGCGTACGCGTGTATTATGGTATCCATATATTGGAGTTGTCATATACATACGGCTGACATACTTACATGTTCCTAGTCCTACGTATTTTGGGACTGGGACGTGACACTAACTCATGAGCTCCAACACTACACCAGCTCACAGTCACGGATCTCTTATGCCGAATTATTGACAGAATCTAGATTACAAGAGACCATCAGCAAGGGAAAAGGAAGTCAACTAAAGACACATCAAGGACCAGCAAGGATACAGCAAGGAGGACCTATCAGGCGTCCTTTGGCACAGCAACAACAGTATCAGCACAGAGCAGGACCGTACCAGAATTCGGAGAAGCCCCACTGCAGCTATTGTGGGAAACGTGGCCACATTTTGAGGGACTATCGGACTCGCTTGGAATAATGTATGAGGTGTGGTTCCGGACATCATATGGCGAGAGACTGTCCAATGCAGCAGACATTGACACTTCCACCGCCAGTACAGAGGCTAGCACTTCCAGCACCAAAGCCAGCTCAGCAGATGACTAGACCAGGAGCACCTCGACCTCCAGCAGCAGGAGGATTTCAGCGAGGACCACCGGTAGCTACTCAGGAGGATCAGTACACGAGGGCCAGTCATGGACTTCCACAAAGGAATGGACAAGCTTTTGCACTAGAAGTGGATGACATGGATCAGGAGATTGATGTCATAGCAGGTATTACTCTTGCTTTTACTTTTTCTGTTGTGATATTATTTGATACGGAAGCCACCCACTCGTTCATATCTTCTAGTTTTATTGCCAAACACAATATTGCCACTACACCTTTACCTAGTTGTGTTAGAATTCTCATCAGAGGAGGAGTTGTACCTGTTAGTCGGATTTGTAAATCGTGTCCTGTAGTGATTCGTGGCAGAGAAATGAGTGCCCGACTCTTAGTCCTTCCTATGACAACTTTTGATATTGTGCTTGGAATGGACTGGCTAAGCAAGTACCACGCTTTCTTCGACTGTTTTGGAGGAAGTGTTCTTTTTAAGGTACCAGGCCAACCGGAACTTGAGTTTGCATGAGGATCCACAGAAGCCCTTGATGGTGTGCAGCTTGCAATAGACGACATTATTTATCACCCCATCATTTCAGAGTTTCAAGACGTCTTTCCAGAGGAATTGTCAGGATTACCTCCGGACAGAGACGTAGAATTCTCAATTGAATTAACACCGGGAACAGCACCAATAGCATCGCATGTTTATAGATTGGCAAAGAAGGAGATGGATGAGCTGCAGGCACAGTTGAAAGAATTAGAGGAGAAAGGTTTCATCCGACCAAGTGCATCACCCTGGGGAGCACCAGTATTGTTTGTACCAAAGAATGATGGGTCTGTGCGTATGTGCATCTACTACAGAGCCTTAAATGTAGTGATCATGAAGAATAAATGCCCATTGATACGCATTGAAGACTTATTTGATCAGCTTAGTGGAGCCAAGGTATTCTTGAAGATAGACTTGAGATCGGGATATCACTAGGTAAAGGTACGAAAGCAGGACATCCCCAAGACCGCATTCAGGACAAGATATGGACACTACGAGTTTCTGGTCATGCCATTTGGATTAACCAATGCTCCAGCTATCTTTATGGACTTAATAAATCGGGTATTCCATCAGTATTTGGACCAGTTCGTAGTCGTCTTCATAGATGACATACTTGTCTATTCGAAGAGCCACGAGGAGCACGAGAAGCACCTGCAGATTGTTCTAGAGACCTTGAGGAGAGAGTAGTTATATGCGAAGCTCAGTAAATGTGAGTTTTTCTTGGACAAAGTCTCGTTTCTTGGGCATGTCGTTACGACTGTTGATCCAGAGAAAATCTCGACAGTCGAGACATGGCCCGTTCCTAAATCAGCATCGGAGGTGAGGAGTTTCCTTGGACTTGCGGGATATTACCGACGGTTCATGAAGAACTTATCAAGGATAGCAATACCTATGACTCGGTTGACGTGCAAGGACCAAGAGTTCATATGAACTGACGAGTGTCAAGCCGCTTTTGAGGAGTTGAAGAAGCGATTGACCACAGCACCAGTATTGACTATTCTATCAAGATTAGGAGGTTATGTGATTTATATTGACGCATCGGAGAAAGGCTTGGGATGTGTGTTGATGCAGCATGACAAGGTGATTGCATATGCATCTAGACAGTTATGAGTACATGAGAAGAATTATCCAACTCATGACTTGGAGCTTGCAGCCGTTGTTTTTGCTCTAAAGCTATGGAGACATTACTTATATGGGGAACGAGTGGAGATCTATACTGACCACAAAAGTCTCAAGTATGTCTTTGCACAGAAGGAGTTAAATATGAGACATTGTCGATGGCTTGAGTTGATGAAGGATTTTGAGATAGAGCTATATTATCACCCATGCAAGGCTAACATAGTAGCAGACGCGTTAAGCCGAAAACCAGCAGCTTACTTCTTGACAACACATATGGAATTATTGGAGGACTTGCAAGAGCCTGGCATAGAAGTGATATTACCCAGAGCAGATGGGACAGTAGCCAACTTACAAGTACAGTCATCACTAGTAGAGAGGATCAAGGCAGCCTTGCCTACAGACGCCAAATTCAGGAGATTGAAAGAAAGGATAGAGGCCGGAGAGCAGACGGGATTGCGAATTCATGAGGACGGGACATCAGGATGTGGTGATCGTCTATATGTTCCCAATGGAGAGATTCGATAGGAGCTGATGGCAGAAGCTCATAGTTCGATATATTCTATTCATCCTGGAGGCACCAAGATGTACCGTAACTTGCGATAGCACTTTTGGTGGCATAGGATGAAAAGAGAGATAGCTCGCTTTATGGCCAAATGTCTAGTATGTTAGTAGGTAAAGGCGGAGCATCAGAGAACAGCAGGGATATTGCAACCACTTCTGATTCCTGAGTGGAAGTGGGAGCACATCACAATGGACTTTGTCACAGGTTTTCCAAAGAGTCTAAGTGGGAGAGATGCTGTATGGGTAATAGTGGATCGACTCACCAAGTCCGCCCATTTTTTGCCTTTTAGAGTTGGCCAGTCTACAGAAGCTTTGGCCGACTTATACATGAGGCGAATCGTGAGGTTGTACGGTATTCCGGTCAACATTGTGTCAGACAGGGATTCGTATTTCATATCTCACTTTTGGAGAAGCATGCAAGAGAGTCTTGGGACTCGTCTGAAGTTCATTACATCTTATCACCCGCAGACAGATGGGCAGTCCGAACGTACTATTCAGACACTGGAAGATATGTTGAGGGCTTGTATGTTAGACTTTGGAGGATCATGGGAGGACCACCTACATCTTGTGGAGTTTTCTTACAATAATAGTTATCAAGCGAGCATCCAGATGGCTCCGTTTGAAGCATTATATGGAAGACAGTATAGATCTCCCGTGTGTTGGAGTGACGTGGGAGAACGTCAGATTCTAGGACCAGAGTTGGTAGTCAACACCGTTGAGACAGTGAAGAAGATACAAGGGCACTTGCGAGCAGCGCAAGACATGCAAAAGCAGTGGACAGACCTTCATCGTCGTCCCTTGGAGTTTAAAGAAGGCGATCATGTCTTCTTAAGGATATCACCTACTAGAGGCACCATCGATTCGGAGGGCGTGGCAAGTTGAGCCCAAGGTATATTGGACCATTTGACGTGCTAAAGAGAGTGGGAGAAGTGGCGTATCGACTTGCTCTACCACCTTCACTCGAGGGAGTACATGATGTATTCCACGTGTCGCAACTTAGGCGATATATGGCAAATAGCAGTCATATTCTCGACTATTCTAAGATCACCATTAGGCCGATCTTGTCATACCAAGAGCAACCCGTGGGAATCCTTGATCGTCGAGAGAAAGTGTTGAGGAACCAGTCTATTCCCTTGGTCCGCGTGGCATGGAGGCATGGCGCGCCAGGAGAATCTACTTGGGAGCGCGAAGACGACATACGCAAACATTTTTCGTATCTGTTCGTAAACCAAGGTATGAATTTATTTTGCCCATTTCTACCTTATACCATCCTTGATTTATTTTCTACCGTGGCTTAGTTTTAATTTCGATGACAAAATTCTTGTAAGTTGGGTAGAATATAAAACCCCTAATTTTAAATAGTAATTATTTAATTAATTATTAAATAGTATTTCTTAGTTAATTAGGAAAATAGAATTTATTGAATTTAATTACTAGGTAACTATGCATAACTATTATTTTATCTTATTTTATTTTATGTAGAATATCATTGTAGAAGGATGAAAGATTATTTTTATGTACTAATGTAAATTTCTAGAATTTTATACCGTATATATATGTATATATAAATATATCTAATAAAAAAATAATAAATAGAAGAAAAATAAGAAGAAAAACAAAAAGAAAAAGAAAAGAAACCTTAAATCCTAATAATTCCTTAATCCTAATAATTTTCTAACCCCTAAGCCCCGCGGCCAGAGCCCCAGTCCCAAAAATACGTAGGACTAGGACACGTAAGCATGCCAGCCGCATGGATATGGCAACTCCAATATATGGAAACCAAATCCATCTGTACGTTGTAATATGAATATCAATCCACATGTGGTATAAATCTATCACAAGTCACAGGGTATAATCTAAATCTCATCCACAGAAAATCAAATATAAATAAATAACCAGTATCTATGAAACTAGATCTCAATATAAGTATCTAAGGATGATAGTTGGATGGAAACAAATCCACTACCAACTCGAATATAAGGACAAATACAATATGAGTACAGCACAACAAACACAATATAAGAATACCAGCTATCAATCATGGCTCGAAGAGAAGACATCCACGAAGCATATAGCCATCCAAATCTGCGCTCCTGTAAATACTCAAAAATAGATACACCTGGCAGGGGACCAGGTCCTCAGAGGGACATAACAAGATACATAAACACATGCCAATAAAGTACTGAAATAAATATCCAAAGGGGTCACCTAACCGTCTAAGTGAATGCAGTTAAGAACAACTTTCCCCACAAGTGAGCTATCTGGCTGAAAATTGGGATTGGCATGACTCTCTCGGAGAACCAGGGGCCTCAAAGGCATGTCGTCTTTTGAACGACAGAGGCCCGCCAAGTAGTATAGGGGTCATCACCGTCCGTATCTCCAGCGGAGCTTCCGGGTTACAGAAGGAAAATGTGTAAAGGAGCTCAAAAGCGGTACTTGTTGTTCTCCCCACCCCATGCTCTAAGCATGTCACATCCATGACACCATTTGGTTCATAGCCTATTCTTAGTACCCTAGTCCAATCCTGCAACCAAACAAGGACAAGGATGGGACCACCGTACTACAATAGGCTATGTCCCTAGACCTCTAATAACTGCTAAGTCTACTAGCATGCAAAGTTTCAAACAGCAGTTATTCCTAACGCACGGCCCACACGTACAGGAGGCCAAACCTGCACGCAAGTCCGTGATCTACATGAGACTCACAACTCGTGTAACAACTGTGTCACGGCCAATGAACCTAATGATTCTACATGATAATGGGGTAGTCTCATAAACAAGATCAATGCAAATACATAAATAAAAATATATCGCGACGACACCGTCGCGCGCATTTTATATAACAGTTAAAATATATGAGATAAAGACAGAAAATAAAGATGCATGCAACATATGGAATATAAATAATAGTACAATGGCAAGGTATACTTGCCTGACAAGGAAGCTGCAATGTACCAATAATCTGCTCCAGAAATCGTGCAGAACAAATCCAATATCCTATGTACACATAAATATAATAGAATCATTAGTCTTTACACTAGCACATACACAACCACATTTATACTGGACTCAGGGGGTATACTAGGGGTAACACTAGTCATCTAACACGGTCAATTATGCGTTGAATTATGCGGGTGTCGTGTCTTCAAGTACTGTACGAAATCAGTCAGTCAACTGACAGGTGTCTACGCCAGTACGTCAATGTACGCAAGGCGGACAAATTCACAAGTTCTTAGGGTTGGTCAAGGTAAGTATGGGATAGTCTACGGTATCCTAGGGTCGTACGGTCTGAATATTTAGTCATAATTATCAATTAGCATTTACTTACATATATATTCATATAACTATATAATAATATAACCATCAATTTATTTACATAATTATTGGAATACATATAGTAATTACGTACATAAATATATATACCAAACTGAATAATATTTGCGTACATGTAAATGTACGAACGCGCGTTGGGTTCTTCGACTCAGGGTCTGATGTAAATTAACCGTGGTGGCTAAATACTAACGTCCTACTGGAACACTGTCAGAGAATGTACTCGCCTGGGGTCCTGTTGCTGGTATGAATCAGAGTCCAAGTCACAATCCAAATAGCCTATGTATTACAAATTTATCACGTCAAAAGATAATTTATTTTAATTTATTTAATTCTGGAATAATTACTCTAAAATTCTATTTTAATCTTATTATTCTGATTTTTATGTTAATTCCTAAATTTTGTCCAAAGAAACTGAATTTTATCAACTCGAGACTCATGGTACGCAAATCGAGGCAATCTGTTAACCAAAAAGTCAACTAACACAAACTCGAATTTCATGCATGATTTCCTGTAGATTTCAGCATTAAAAACATACTGGAATTTATGGCTCGTCCGAATTCAAATTCGTTTGGGAATTATGGCACATACAAATTTTGTATTGTGCACCGATGGTTAAATTCTAACCTAGAAGTTCTACAGAATTAACAGTATATAAATACTTCGAATTAAATTCTGGTAAACATGTATGTCGATGATCTCGACATTAGCTTTCCGAAACTTTAAACGGTTCGTGATTCTGATTCCTGGTTCTCCCGAAATCGTGAAAACATCGAAACACGTCTATTTTCGTACATGCTGTGCTCTACGAATTTTCTAGAATTTAATACTCATAATTTTGTAAAACAATTTATATAATCAGAAAGCTAACCTCAATATCTTTCTAGGCAAGAAACTAGGCCTCGTTTGGAATACGGAGCTATGCGCAATGGCTTCTGGAAGATGAAGGAACCCTAGATGGCAATTCTCCAAAAATCGGCTCAAGAAAAACCCTAGAAAATAACTTAAACTATTATATATATAGAGGAGAGAGAGTGCAGCCGCGGCTCGGAAAGCGCCACGTGGCAGACATCCACGCTGCCCCGCCCAAATCGGACGGTCCGAAACTGACGCGGCTCGGCTCAGCTGAGTCCGAGTCGAACTCTGACTCGGCTCGGCTCGAGGTCGGCTCGGCTTCACCCCGCGGTCACTGACAGGCGGGCCCGGCACTGTTCGCTGCGGGAGGCTGACAGGTGGGCCCCCTGTTTGCTGACTGGGCAGAATTAATTACTTTTTGGGTTTTCTTTTTCAGAAATTAGTTTTTAATTCAGTTTTTCATAATTAACTCAAAATAAATGCTAAAAATAATCAAAAAATTCCTAAAAATTCTAAAATATATATTTTATTATTTATAACCTAAAATAAAAGTTTGGGATATTTTTAATTAAGTTTGAACATAAAATAAATTCTTCAAAGTCCTAGAAAATTAGTGTTACTAGTTTTTAATTAACTAAAAATTATGGAAAAATTCCAATAATCTAAAATAGCCTAAAAATAATTCTAAATAAATATTTATATAAGTAAATATACTAAAAAATTTATTTTCTAATTAACTAAGAGAATACTCTAAATAAATTCAATATCTATAATAAATATAATAATATAAAATATACACAAAATACCTATTTTGGGTGAGGAAGTTTACAACGAGACCGCCCCATCTTGTACCAATTGCACCAAAAGGCACGTATGGTATATCCTGATATGTGGGCTTTCGTAAAAACTGATTTGGACGTGTGTGCGTGTCGGAATCAACACGTATTCGTGAAAAGTCCCCGTATCGCGATTTTTACAAAATATTGTACCATTTAGTGTACGCTCGTCGGAATACGACGAAACTTATGCCATTGGATTCGTGGTATCATGTTGGTCCTGTGACCCAAGTTTCATGCGAATCCGAGACAGTTGACCAAGTTGCCTATTTGCGGGCCCCTACTGTTGACTTTTTGGGCAAATTTGTGTTCGGGTCACTGGAATCCAAAATTGGACATGCCGTTGAGTTCGTATTTACGTTTAGAAATTGTTTGACCTATAATTTGTTCCATTTAGAGACATTTATCCCTGGCACACTTTTTGGTGCAAAGTGGGCCATAGGTGGACCCCGCTTTGACCCAAAATTACCGTTTTGCCCCTGTGTCCAAATTGAACGAAAAGGGTAGCATTTTCTAGCTATCTCGCTGATTCCTAGAACGTTGGTAATATTTATTTTAGCATCCGGAGACATTTATTCGGAGGGCTTAGTTCATGATCCTGTGTACTTGACATCGGGACGCTTACACTATACAAATTGCTTGCCAGGCAAGTATACCTTGCCTTTGTACTGTGATTTATATTCTATATGATGTATGTAGTTATTTCTTTTATTTAGTTCATTTATTTTAACTGCTATATAAACTGCGCGTCTAAGAATAACTTGGGTGCAACGACGGTGGCGTCGTATTATGTTTTTATTATGTATATGCATGTTGACCTAGTTCATAAGACCACCCCATTATCATGAGGCATTCTTATGTTTCATTAGCCATGACACTGTTGTTACACGAGTGTGAGTCTCATGTAGGACACGACCTTGCGTACTCGGCTGGCCACTGGTATGTATAGGTCGTGCGACGGATAGGGATAACTGCTGATAGAAATTTTGCATGCTAGAAGACCTGACAGTTATTTAGAGGTATCATCGTATCATGGATGTGACATGCTTAGAGCATGGGGTGGGGAGAACAACAAGTAAGACGTTTTGGCTCCTTTGCACTTTCCTTGTGTAATCGTACGCTCCGCCGGAGATGCGCGATCATGATGACCACTATATATTATATATTATCAGGCAGCCTCTGAGGTTCAAAAGACGTCATACTTTTTAGGCCCCTGAATCTCCGAGAGAATCATGCCAATCCTATTTTAGCCCGATAGCCTACTTGTTGGAAAGTTGTTCTCAAACTGCATTCACATAGATGGTTAGGCGACCCTTGGATATTTATTTTTAGTACTTTATTGGCATGCTTCTATGTATCTTGTTATGTCCCTCTGAGGACCTGGTCCCTTTCCAGGTATAGACTTGCAGGAGTATCCACAGGAGTACGGACCCGGACCTGACGCTTCATACCAGACTAAGGAGGTCTTATCTTCAGAGTACCTTTGATTCATCGTAGCTGATGGATATTCTAGTTGCTATTTTCTGTATTGACATTTATCTTATATTAGAGTTTGATCCCTTCTCTCATTTAGTACTTTTTAGTATAGTCGATTTGCAGTAGATTTGTGTCCACCCGACTATCATACTTTGAGACTTCATATTTGATATTAAGTTATCTATTCCTATTTCTTTATTTGTGATGTCGATGCGATATAGATTGCGTGTGACTTGTTGACAGTATATTACCACTGGTGGATTTAATATTCATAATACAACGTACGTATGTGTATGGTTTCCATATATTGGAGTTCGTATACATACGGCTGGCGTGTTACGTATTCCTAGTCCTACGTATTTTGGGACTGGGCGTGACAAACATAAATTTTGGACAACTAAAAGGCATAGTTTATAGAGACCAAGTAATAATGGTGGATCATCCATATTTACAATACTCCCCCTTGGATGTTCATCATTAATTAGTTTGTGGTGTATGTGCATTTGTTGCCTCATTAAAACTTTACTACGAAAAAATCAGTGGAAAAAAAATTTAGTCAAGAAAAAAGATTACAACGCACAAAACTAAAAAAATATTCTTCATAAGCCATACTCCCCCTCGATACAATTAATTTATAACAGCTAGTTGGTTTGATGATTAAGTCGTCGCATGCCTATTTCGTGTACCAACTTCTGAAATACAGTCTTTGGTAGTGCATTTGTCAATAAATCGGCTAAATTTTTATTAATCTTTGTTGCTTGACTTCGATTACTTTCATCTTTTGGAGTTCATGTGCATAAAATAATTTTGGTGGAAGGTGCTTGGTTCGATCTCCTGTGATGAATCCCTCTCTGACTTGGGCAATACAAGCCGCATTATCTTTGAATATCATTGTCGGCTCGTCTGTAACTATGGGTAGTTGACAATTTACTCGTATACCACACACTTTTTTTTGTTGCTTCATGAAGTGCAATTAATTATGCATGGGTAGAGGAAGTTGTTATTGAACTCTGCTTTGTTGATCGCCAAGATATAGCTGGGTGGTTATTAATAAACACATAACCTATTTGGAACAACCTTTCTAAGGGTCAGAAAGATAACATAAGTCTGCATAACCCACTAGACGAGAATTATTAGTGGAATCACAAGAATAAAACAATTTAATGTCAGTTATTCCACGAAGATATCTCAATATGTGTTTAACTCCATTCCAATGTCTAATTGTAGATGAAGAACTATACCTAGACAATAAATTAACAGAAAAGTATAATGTCTAGTCTTGTGCATTGTACTAGATATAGTAATGCTCCAATAGCACTTAAATATGGTACTTAAGATGTAAATACCCTGATTTTTAGAATTTAATTTAAATTTTCATTAATTATTATTGTAGAAAAATTTTATTATTTTTAGTTGATTATAATAAATATTCTTCATGGATTTATATTTTTGTGTATTAAATTAATTATTAAAATAGTGCAAAAATTATATTTTTTGGTGTATAATTAATAATAGAATATTGTGTAATTTTTTTAAAAAAAATTGGGGTCGAAAACTATTTTTAGATAGCTAATTGCATTAATTTATAATAAACCAACCCAACCCAAATCAACCTAAACCAGACCAACCCAAACCAAACTAATCGAATCGAATACATAACCGAACCCGCAGACCCGATAACCCAAAACCCATCACCTCAGCTTCTGTAACAGAAAACCCCCTGCAGCCGTCCACTTCCCCTCCCCCGAAACCGCCAACCCCTCATCTTCGTCTCCCTGTAACCGCCCCCCTCCACCCTATATAATCCATAGCCTAGCCGACCACCACCATCAACTCATCTTCCACCCCGACCAACCACAGCCACCGACGACCGCCGGACCGCCGCCGCACGCCACCGCAAAGTAACTGCTATGACATCCCGAGCACAGCACACAGCGAGGTACCCATCTTCTAGCCCTTGTATCTCCCTACACAGTAGACCAATTTACGATCTATCAAATCATATACGAAGACCACATGACTCTCTTGAACTCTGTATAATTAGTTTGGTGTATTGTGTCCTCTGTCGGTCGTAATTCGCGACGCAAAACAGGAAAAAATGACCCAGTTTGTAGTTCAGAAAACTGTCTCAACCACCCATGTTCATGGCTATTTTTCTTCCAACCTAGTTAATATTTTTAAATTCTACTTAAACAGTAATTTAGACAACATAACCGAGTTTTAATCTCTTTAATTAGTTTATTTTTATTCGTTGTATGCTGTATTTTATTTGCTATTGAATTTGACCAAAAACTTAGTTTTTTAAACCCAAATTTTTCTGAAACAGGGTGCGTCTCGCTAAACGAGGCGACTTCGTCGTATGCAAATTGCTCCGAAAGGCGCGTATTATCAACGTGGACTTGTGAAATTTTGCGAAAGTTGATTTGGATGTGCATGCACACCGAAATCAATGTGTATTCGTCGAAAAATCTTGTATCGGTATATTCTGACACTCGTCATAATTTTATGTGTATTTATCGTTTCTAATGAAACTTGCGCCATCGGATTCATAGCGTTACGCTGATCATGTGACCCAAGTTTGGTTCGATTATGAGAACATTGACGAAACACCGTTTTGTGGGCCCCACGGTTCTATTTGGCAGGCGATTTCGTGATCGGCTCATCGGAATTCAGTTATGGACGTTCTCTTGGATTCGTATTATCGTTCTGAACTTGTAGAAACTAAGTTTGATAAATTTAGAGAACTTTATCTCTGACACATTTTTCGGTGCAAAGTGGACCACATGTGGATCCCGCTTTGACCAAAAACTGTCAATTTTGCTCATATGTCTAAATTAGACTTATGGGTAGTTAATCCTAGCTATTTCAAGTATTCTGAGAGCAATGGTGATGTTTGTTTCAGTATATAGAGGCATACGTGGATATTCCACTTATATTGGAGCAACTGACGGAGCTCAGAACACAGGCAAGTGTACCTTGCCAAACTTGCAGTAGTTCCTTTGATATTATTTGCTTGAGTTTTATATATATATATATATATATATATATATATATATATATATATATATATATATATATATATATATATATATACTTCTGTGATGTACCTGTTCAACTTAGGACCGTGAGACGTTGCTTAACGTCCGAACAAGATTCGGGTATCGATGTCGTACGCGGAGTCGTGTAACGTCACTTAGAGAGTTGATACCACGATCCTATATATTTTTATGTACTTGCTTTACCGAGTACGTCATACCATAGGACACTTGACACTATTCATGTGACAGAATCTTTCCTGAGTTATTCGTGGTGATTCTGTATAGGCTTATAGGTTTCGTGACATAAGACTTGCATATACATAGATATCATTATGACTTGTTGTACTAGCTAGAAGTCATAATCTTGCGTGTAATGGATATGAGATGTGTGATTACATTGGGTAGGAAGAGACACACATGCTACAGACTGATTATATACATATATAATTTATTATTGAGGTGCTTTAGTCTCCGTTCCAGGGCTTGGCCCATTACGTGATATTACTGCTACCGGCTCCCCGACACAGAGCTTGTAGTGGTCTCAGCCTGAGTACTAGTGATGCTCTCATTTGCATTACACATAACTGGTTACATAGCTTGCCCTGAGGATCTATTTTTATATACTGTATTTCATTTGGCTTGAGTTATTCTTGTACCTTGCTATATTCCCTGAGGACCTGGATCCAGATTATGTCCCCAGGTACAGCAGAGGAGGAATACCCCGAGATATACGGGACAGGAGCTGACGTTGGAGCAGTACTGGCACCAGAGGACGAGGTTGTGCCAAAGGATTTCTTCTGAGTATTCTGTTACATACTCTGTTATTTATGCTTCTAGTTATTTTATATCTTGACTCATGGACTTATGTATTGACTTATTTTATTGGGTTTTTACCGGAGACACTATTTATTTGGGCTTGTTGATAGACTATATTGCTTTTTATCTATTATTTTGACTGGTCTATCATATTTAGTTATGTTACTTTCTATGGATGAGATTAGAATTATACTGAGATAGATGGTGTAGACTTGTATTATTATTTACTACATCTTAAGTGCACTCTAACGGGTCCATTAAATTGGGTTTGCCTATTGGAGTTGTGCTGTTGGCCATTGGCACATGGCTAGTCCCTCGGTATTTTGGGAATGGGGCGTGACATAAGCACCAAGAACTTTTTTATCTTCTTCCTTTGGTCGGAATGGGTCTTTATTCAAATCTAAATTTTGTACAACCATAGGTGTACTAAGTAGTGTGCTTTGTCCATTCTGAATCGTTTCAAAATTCTTTTAATATTTCGGGATTGATGAACTAATATTCCACTGAAACTTCATTTTACTTACAAACCGAGACAAAGATAGATTTGTATTTCCCAAGTCTTTCATTTCAAATTATTTCTTTAAATAGTTTAAAGTTTCCTCCAATTCTGTAGGAGATTCGGTCAGGTTTATATCATCTACATATACTACTACTATAGAGAATTCATTCTCGGATTTCTTAATGAAGACACATGGGAAATTTTGACTATTTTTGTATCCTTTCTCGGTCAAATGTATACTAAGACGATTATACCACATTATTCTGGATTGTGTCAACCCATATAATGCTTGTTTAAGTTTAATTAAATACATGCCCTTTGACTTAGTCTCTAGCATTGTAAATCCTTCTGGGATTTTCGTATAGATGTCATTATGTAAGTCTCCGTACAAATATGCAGCTATAACATGCACAAGTCTCATATCAAGATTTTAAGAATCTGCGAGACTAATTAGATATCTAAAAGTATTGACATCCATAACTGGAGAGTATGTCTCAACATAGTCAATTCCAGGTCTTAGAGAGAAACCTTATGCTACAAGTCGAACTTTATATCATTCAACTTCGTTCCTCTCATTCCGTTTTCTCACGAACACCCATTTAAAACCAACAAGGTTTATGCCCTTTGGTGTTTTCCATTATAGGTCCAAACACACCACGTTTTCAAAAAAAATTTAATTCTACTTGAATATCAACTTTTCATATTGGCTAATCTTTTCTTTGTCAACATTCATTTATACTATGTGGTTCGTTTTCACAATCATCATTGTCTTTTGATATTTCAATAGCTACTGCATAGCTAAATATGTCATCGATGACAAGTATTTTCCTATTTCATAATTCACTTGAGCATGTATGTAATATTGTGATCTCTTCATTTTCATGTACCTATGTCACTCTAGAGACATCCATAGGCATTTCATTAAAATTGAAGCGTGCACATGTTTTCCATGAACAAAGAGTTGAACGAACTTTTGTTTTACAAACTTTGAAAAAAAATAAAGGGGTACAATATATCCTATACAAGAATCTAAAGTACAGTGATATGGGAAAGTATAACTGTAGAGATCTGATCTGCGGTCGATCACTTTACTCCTTGGACTACACGACATGAAGAAGAAATGCAAGAACACACAAGCACTCGAGAACTTGGCAGCAATAAGACAATGGCAGCATTGGCATGAATGACTTCTCCCTCTCTCTGTCCGTGTGTGTCTCGATGTGCTTTGTCTTGAACACCTTCCTCCGTGGGAAAGCTGTAAGGCCATGTACACTAGAGCTAGAAGTAACTCCTCATCATCTTCTTGTTCATCCACCTAATTCCCAGATCGTTGTCTACTAGGCAAGGTATAATTCAACCGGTCAAACACAGACCGTTTAGTAGAATCTTCAACGATTTTGGTATAACAACAGTTGATTACAATCTTGTGACTAGTACAATGATGCTCATTTGGAAGCACCGCTGCAGGCACAGAGAGTTCCTTCTTTTTACACTTTTGTATAAGAACATCGCATAAATCTGAAGATGGAAGAGAGAAGAAGAATGAGGCAGACACTGCCTTTTTACAATATGTACATTGAATTTTGTACACATATTTTGTGTCCCCACGTATAAAGTGAAGCACTGACTTGAGCAACATTTTCTCCAGAAATACGCGCATTATGTCTTCGTGAGCTTAACTTTGTATGTAAGTCTGGTACTTTGTGCGCACTATCAGCAGCTTCAGGAATGGAGGTGCATAATTTTTCCTTTGTTGTGCGCACAATCTTAATATGTGGCAGAGGAGTTTCTTCTGTTGACTCATTTTGTATATGCGGGATGTTCTTCTTTAAGCGACATGATTGTTGAACAATTTTCTTGCCACATGTACCGTAGGAAAAAAAAGATACGCGTGCACTTTCTTCTGTCCACATCATGGACTAGGCAGTGGAGTCCTTGTTGGACTTGCTTTGCATGTTGCACTGATCATGCAAAGATTTGGCAGTACGAGGATGAACAACCCCCTTAGCATCGTAGTGAATTTCTCTGCCAAAGAAAGATTGATTCACCCCTTCCCCCCCTCCCAGCGCTTATTGTTGTGAAAGCTTTGTAGTTTGTTCCCCTTAGTTGGCACACTGGCATGACTAAGGGGAATATCCACCATGTCACAGACTGGGGATGAAGGAACAGAGTTAACAACGAGGGAATCCTCATTGGCCGGGGTAAGCACCCATTTTCCCTTATTAACCACAACTTCAGGGTAGGAGGAGTAAGGCTTGGGAAGCCAAATCTTGCGGACTTTCTTCGATTTGGTTGCAGTTGAGGGGTTAGCATTACCCCCAATGAGCATTTCTTTATAAGCTTGTTGGTCGAATTGCACGACCAACGTCTTCTGCATTGTGCCAACCAACACGGTATCAAGTTGAGCTATCACCTTCTCATCAGAGGAGAAGGTCGTCCCCAGCAGAGTCATCATTTTGTTTGCCATGAACAAAGGGTTGAACGAACTTTTGTTTTAAAAACTAGAAAGAAAAGAAAAGTACAATAAATTATATACAAGAATCTAAAGTACGATAATTTTGGGAAAGTATAGCTGTAGAGATCTGATCTGTAGTTGATCACTTTACTCCTTAGACTACTCGACATAAAAAAGAAATGCCAAAACACTTGGACACTTGGAGAAGAAGGCTCGGGCAACACTGGAAAAAGCTTCTGTGTACTCTCTCTTTGTCTGTTTGTGTATGTTTGTATGTAGGATAACACTGATCCTGTATTTATAGTACTCAAAAATGGTTATATGGATGTGCGCGTACAAATGAGCAATATTCATTGTGTTTGCCATTGTACGCGTATATTTTGAAGACTTGCAACCCACATTCTGCTTAGTAGGATCACGATTTGCTGCCAACTTGTCACGTGGCTCCATGTACGAGGAAAACTCGGGTAGTGGCAACAACTGCATGTATACGTTCTACAAGGATCACTATATTACATACGTGTAATCTCATTGTATTCATAACCTTTCACTATCAGTTAGGATCATAGGCGTATTCCAGAGGAGTTTAGCATCACTGGTGTACTCTGGGGAATCAACTTTGATGAGCCGCAACGGGAGTAACAACACTGGAGTACTCTGGTAGAGATATTATATTGGTGTATGTTGGTGGAAAAAACATCACTGGCATATTCTTATGAGATTTGGAGGCAGTGGCCACATTGGCGTATCCTGGTAGAGATATCAACACTGGCGTACTCTGGTTGAATGTGATATGTTGGCATACTTTTGTAGAGGTAGCACACTGGCGTACTCTGGCTAAGTAGCAACATTGGCGTATTATGGTAGAGTACGACCATATTGTCCACTAAACGACAACCTAGGTCTACGTGCCAGAGATCTTCTGCATTAATGAGCTTGAACTCCTCAAGTACTGTGTTTGTCAGCTGTCAGGTTCATTGCATTAAATGCTCGGGAAAAAATATGAAGAATGTACGCCTGCCTTCATTAAGTTGGATGGATGGCCTGAAAGTGCGCCTCCGCCTCAAGCTTTAAGATGGTAAGACACTCTTCTGCTGAGCATGTAAGTGTATGTCTTGAGGAAGTACGTCATTGCTCCTTTAGGTTTAGCATCTCTTGGGAGGCGTACTTTTTATGCTTCTACAACACATCTTCATTATTTATTTCTGGAGCTCCAGCCACTAACGAACTTTTATCAGGATAAGATGTCTCATCAGCTCTCCTCTTTCTAGGAGCGTTATCCTTGGAACCTATAGGCCTATCACGATTTTGACGTGTAGTAGTAGATTCATTTGATGTCTTGTTTGGATTTTGTCCAATTGGACAATAATTCTGGCTAGCACATTCATAGCTGGAATATGTGATCTAGTTACCTATATGATATTATGTCACGCCCCAGTCCCAAAATACGTAGGACTAGGACACGTAAGCATGCCAGCCGCATGGATATGGTAACTCCAATATATGGAAACCATAACCCATACGTACGATGTAATATGAATATAAACTCACATGTGGTATATATAATGTCACAAGTCACAGATATACTAATCTCATCCACACAACAAGTTATAGAAAAGAAATACTAACTAGAATAAGGAGTCTGAAATATCCAAAATAATAGTCGGGTGGAGACAAATCCACTACCAAAAGACTATATCCAAAACAAAAATGAGAGAGGAGTATAAAATCTCCAATATAAAATAATGTGAAGATAGAAGTGTATCAGCTAAAAAGATCCATCGCTAGATAATCAACAATGCTCAGAAGGTAAGACCTCCTCGGCAGAAAATAATGTGTCAGGTCCAGGCCCATACTCCTGGTCGTCTATACCTGGCAAGTGACCAGGTCCTCAGAGGGACATAACAAGATACATAGAGGCAAGCCAATTTGAATACAGTGAACATGCATAATATTTGAAAATAAATAAGTACGTTGTATAAGACAATCTATATGAATGCAAATGAGGACAACTTTTCGACGTATGGGCAAGGGTAGGCTACTCGATCTAAGCCTCACAACTCACACACCCGCCAGTGGACATCAGAAATCGTCATACCTCGGGGGTAGCGACCAGCGCGACTCTACAAAAATTGACATACCTCGGGGGTAGCGACCAGCGCGACACACGCCCGTAGTGCGAGCTATATACTATGGTTTACCAGAGTGGTTAAAAGCCCTACGCCTAATGATTATCCTCTCATGATACTAGGTGTCAAGTGTGTGTCAACATATCTAATATATAGTAATGATTGAAAGGAACTACACATGCAATAAATAAATAGAAATGCAATAAATATACAGAAATATACTAAGCATGCAAAATACTGCAAGCAATTTGGCAAGGTATCTTGCCTGGCAAGAAAGCTGAAAAATGTAATGTCCCGATGTCCACACCAAGAGTCAGAAGCTACGGCCTCAGAATGAATGTCTCCGGATGCTGAAATAAACATCACCAACGTTCCCAGAATAAGCAAAATAGCTAGAAAGTACTTCCCTTTCGTCCAATTTGGACACAGGGGCAAAACGGTAATTTTGGGTAAAAGTGGGGTGTGTGGCCCACTTTGCACCGAAAAACGTGCCAAAGATAACAGTCTCTAAATGGGACAAATTATAGGTCAAACAAACTCTAAATTTTAATACGAACCCAACGGTCCAAATATGGATTCCGATGGGCCGAACACAAATTCACCCAAAAAGTCAACCGTAGGGCCCGCCAATTGGCGACTTGGTCAACTGTCTCAGAATTACGTGAAAATTGGGTCACAAGACCAGCGCGTTACCACGAGTCCAGTGGCACAAGTTTCGTCGCAATCTGACGAGCGTGCACAAAATGCGCGCGACTTTCACAAAAGTTGCGACACAAAATTTGTTCGCGGATACGGGCTGATTCTGGCACGCACACGCGTCCGAATCAGTTTCTGCGAACTCTCACGTGTCCTGTTATGCTACGTGCACCGTTTGGTATACTTGGTACACGGCGGGACGGTCCCGTTTGGCGGGACGCGCTCCGTTTCACAACTTTTGGAAATCTGAAAAAGTGTGTTCGCGGGGTTTTCCAACGAATTAAATTCTGCCTACAGCAGTTAATAATCTAGGATTATTTAACAAAAATTAAACTAGGTCAAGTGGTCTACGCATACCAAAAAGAATCATCAAATTCGGATCTCTGTGGTGGAAGATACGAACTCGGAAACATGGGTGTTCCCAGTAGTTTTCTGCGATCCCAGAATACAGTCTATTTCCGCCAACTTTGGCACTGTTTTTGCCTATGGTTACACGTTGTTCGAGGTCTACTATCATACAGATATGGAAGAGGGTTAAGGGGTGAGCATATCGGTGAAGACGGGGCGGCGTTTGGTTGAGCGAGGCGACGGAAAACAACTCCAGAACACAGGTACCTCGCTGCAAAATTCTGCAGTGCGCGGGATCGCGGTCGTCGGGATTTGTTTGGATGGCCTGGCGGGGTTCTCCGGCTGCGGTGACGGCGCTCTCTAGGTCTAGATGGGAAGAGAAAGGGTTTGGATGTTCTAGGGTTAGGGTTTTAGAAATATATGAAGATATATATATGGGTTTATAAGAGAGAGAAAGGGGGGGTCGGCTAACGTGGCTAAGAGGGTCTGTTGGAATGCAAGAGGTGTTTGCTTCATTAGCAAAAGGGGCGGATTGTTTTGCTGGCAAGGGCCAGCGACTATGTGGGTAGGAGCATAGCCAAAATGGTTTGGGTAGTTAAGTAAGTAATGAGTAGTTATAATAATGGTTTTTTCTTTTCTTTTCTTTTCTTTTCCTTTCTTTTATATTTTCCTTTAAGATATATATGTATATATATATTTATATATACGTATATACTCATAGAAAAATCTAGGATTATATTAATGCACACAATTAAGCTAGCAACTGCTCAAGGGGTCTCCTACATGAAATAAATTCAGAAAAATTTCTAATGGTCCCATAAATCCCCTAAGTTCACCAACACCTAAAATAAAAATTAATAAAAATCTATTTCTCCTAATTATCACATAATTACTATAATTAAATTAATAATTAATTAAAAAAATACGGTTTCTAGGAATAGGGGTTTTACATATTATGAAATGCATCTGATAATTGATTTATAATTTCATGCAAATGTATCATTATTCTTGTCTTATAATCATATTGTGGAGTTCTTAGATCGTGATGAGATCGAGTAGGCATATTCCATGTCAATTCACGTCGTTCATTAGCAATGGGTTATTTTATATGAATAATTTGTTTCTTACCTCCCCTTAACAGTGGGAAGACTCTCTCATCAAATTGGACATATTCAAATTTTGTAGTAAAGACATCACTAGTCATTGGCTCTAAATACCTTATTACGGAAGAAGACTCAAAACTAAAGCATATTCGTAAACGTCGTTGGGGATCCATCTTACTTCTTTTGGAGTAGAATTGGGACATATACTACATATTCAAAATTCCTAAAATGTGAAATATTGGGTTATTTAACACTAACAAGTTGTATATGTGAAAAAAATATGCTAGACAGATGGTCTAAATTTAACTAGAGATACAACACGTAAAATAGCATGTCCCAAGCCTCAATTAGAAAACTAGATTGTATTAGTATAGGTCTAGTTATAAGTTGGAGATGTTTAATAAATGACTCATCTAACCCATTTTGTGTATGCATATAGGGAACAAGATGCTCTACCTCAATCCTAATTCTCAAAAACTTGTGAGGTGAATTCTACAACATTATCAAGTCTAATTGACTTATCAAGTTATCAGGAAACAGAGATCTAAGTTTAATAATTTGGGCCAAAAGATAAGAAAATACAAGATTTCTAATAGATAATAGGCAGACATATGACCACCTAGTAGATGCATATACGAGTACTATAAAATACCTAAAAGGATCGCTAACAGGGTGAATAGAACCACAAATATCTTCTTGTATTCTTTACAAGAAAGTAGGAGACTCATTCTTAACTTTTAGAAAAGATTGTCTACTTATAAATTTTCTTTATGAATAAGGAACACATTGGTGATTCTTCGGTAAGACAAGATCATAATTTTCCAATAAATGTCCATAAGAATTGTCAATGGTCACTTGAACATAGTTTGTCCTGAATGACCAAATGGTCATGCCAAATGGTACATAAGACAAGTTCATTGGCTTTATGTTTTGCCACATTCATATAAGATTCAATTATACCAATGGTGGTATAATACAGACCCACTGAAAGACAAGATAATTTTTCTAATATGAGTTTTTTCTCCTAACATTAGATGTGATACATAATGTCTCTTTATTGTTATCATTTTAAATTTTAATATGGTACCCATTTCTGCGTATATCCTTGAAACTTAGAAAATTTCTTTTAGAACTGCTTAAATATAATGCATTCTACAAATTGATTTGAGTACCATTAAGTAACATGACGTGTGATATTTCAAAGCCCTCAATTATATGGACTGGCCCAGCTATTGTTGACACTTTATACATGTCAAATACTAAATTTGAGAAAAACTTTTAATTTTTCAAAATCATATGTGTTGTTACATTATCTACCAAAATATAGACTCGACCGGGATAGTAGTATTTGGTAGGGAGAACAATCACTAGACGTAGGGGCTATTATTTATTTTTTACTTAATAACTGCTAGTGACTTGGATGAGTGTTGCCCGTGCATCCTTTATTATCCGGAGAGCCCCTTCATGCAAACGTTATCCTCAAAAATTGCATCCATGTAGGTTGGTTAGTAATAGTGCGCGTTATTACCCTTTACATTTGTGTATGCTATATATTGTATCCAGTTTCTATTTGGCATGTATATTATGTATGTTGCTACATCCCTCTGAGGACTTGGTTTTCCTTCCAGGTTATGTTAAGCTTCATCTGGAGTTTATTGGTGGATATCTTCTCAAATATAGGTATTATTATTAGATATTTGTGTCGTATTCTTCTGTAGTATATGTATTTTGTTCTATTATTTTATCATCTGTTGTTATATCCTAGTATTATAGTCTCATATCACTCTCTCGAGCCTATTCGGACAAGTGTGTTATAAGGCAATCCAACTTAGCACATAATTGTCCACTCTTGATATTATTATTTTATGTCTTGAGACTATGATTTAATAGATCACTCGTAGTAATAATAGCCAGATTTGTCTACCTTGGACAACGTATACGTTTTTGAGCTCGGTTGGGATCCACTTGATACGTAGTTGTACATTTTCACGTATCATGATCCTACGTATTTTGGGACTATGGCATGACAGATAGTCGGTGCAAACCATATATCTCTCATCTTGCAGTTGCTGATCCTATACTCCAATACATGGAATGTTTCCTACCCCCCTATTTTTAAGGCAACTTATATATGTTGATGTTCATTATGCTGGAAGGGTGGACAACCACCGCTCGGATAATGGCTTAGGTACATTATTTGGTGGTAACCTAGTCACTTGTTGCAATAAAAATTAAACTGTGGTAGTCCACTGTCACTCTCCAGAACCAGAATACTGGAGAGCGGGGGAATGACTCAGCCAACCACACCTTACGAAATACCGAAGCAACCCACAATGTGTTAAGGTTGTCTAGAGACAAGGGAGTGAATACTACAATCAAGTCGCCTAGGGTCAAGAACTTCTATTATCTCAATCATTCAAACAAGTATCAATAATATAGAATATTTTAGAGTAAGCAGTAAGGCGTCCCAAATGCCACATCAGAATGTTCTAGAGATCCAGCGATACAGAATGATATGCCAGATACACAATCAAAAGTATACATGACAGTGAGTCAACTACAGTCTGATTATAATATAGTCATGTAGGGAACTAGTATCCAGATTCTCTGGCTAACAGGTGCTGGTTGGCTAAATGCCCAAAAGAATATAGTTTATAAAAGATGAGCAGTGAAACAAGAAATCCACTCGTGACCCTCAGCAGCCATCCTTCGGGTGCGTGCCATCTATGAGGGAGAAGTAAGCTCGATCCTCGGGTGGTGGCTCTAAACCTGGCCATGCAAAACCAGTGGGGTCAGACCCCAAATAGCAAGTACCACAAAGGAAGCATGAAATAAAGAAATAAAACCAGTGCTATAGCATGAGATACGAGCACCAACAATCAATAGCATATGTCACATCCATGATATGATACGACACTCCTTTACCAAACAAGGACAGGAAGTGTCCTATCACATCAAGATAGAATACGTCCCTTGATTATGGTCAAGCTAAAATAATTATGCGTCATAGTTTCAGTCCACAACCTATCATAACACAACGACGCAACCCAACAACCAAACAAGGACATGAGTTAAACTATCATGCCACAACAGCATGTCCCTAATTCCACACAATAGAAGGCACATACACAAGCAGAGATACAATATAAGAAAATAGCATAGCTTCGGTCCATGGATTATCGTAACATAATGATGCAATCCAACAACAAAACAAGGACATGGGTTGAATCATCATACCACGATAGCCCACTTTCCTGGCTAGACATAATATAAGCAAATTAGATAGCCAATCATGTATTACAGCTTGATATGTGATCTCTGGGTTATCCCAGTAATACAATATATGAGTATCCTCAGATCGTGCCATAATTGAACAGTGCTGGCTGAACCAATGATATACAAGCAAGTGTATATGTAAAGTGATGCACTAGTTCCTTGCAGGGGCATTAAGCTAATTATTAATCAGTAACAGTTCCAGGCTTTCTATAGAAAAGATACTGGTTCGGTCTTATAATTAAATCAGATACTGCACTCTACTAGTGTGGATGATATACAGTATCCGTGGTGGCCAGCCTTTACTCTCAACTAATTTAGGGTGGTTCGACATGCACAATCTCGAGATACCGTTCCCTCCCAATGCTCTACAAATTTAGTTGCCTAGTTAACCCTAGGTTAATTAGAATCTCATGTCATGGTCACATGAACATTCCTTCATATATGTCATACTTTAAGTACGGGCACTCTTGATATGAATCAATATTGTCACTTGATAGTTAAATCTGGATTCACCCAAGTGTGATGCAACAATTAATACTATCTAGCCACGGCTAAAATTACTGTCCAACTACCAGATCTGTGCATGAAAATAATTACATATATCACGTAGCAAGAGTGTGTAGCACGATGGCTCACCATATTTATATCTATCAAGTAGCACTCTCGGTGCGATCAAGCGTATCAGCACCGATACAACAGTCAGGGCAGGAACAAGTTCTATAATCAAGATCATGGACAAGTTTTCACGTAGCAAGTTACTCAGGACAGGACAGTCAATTACTAGTCACATTAATTATCACTTTATTATATCAGTAGTGCGAGAACCCCTCGAGATCAGATTCATAATCCTTAAACCAAACAAGGACCGGGATTGCAGATCATCCCCCGAGTTGAACTACGCCCCTTAATTTATCCAACGTATAATAAGGTGGTCAAGGGAAAGTATTTTAATTAGCAATTTGGTACATATAAGGCCACATCTACAGGGCTCATATCAAGTGCCTAGTCAAATTTAGCACACGGTCACATCTGGGCCATACAAGTTATTTCTATTTTTAACACATAGTATCACAATCATCCAATCAAACGAAAAATATTAAGCCAAGCAAGTGTCCAACGTGTGCAAGAAACATGGTGTCGCATAGGAACAATAGGCACATAGACAAGCTTCTACATGAAGCAGGGTGCCGCATGAAGTCGAGGTCGCATGAGGCTGCATAGTTGGTTTGGACGCATGGGCAAAGCAAAGTCCATTCTTCGAAAAACGTGCAATATGACCATCAATAAATGCAAGTCAGAAGAAGTGACATAAAGTGATAGATGTGACTGATGTGACAAGCAATAAAGTGTGTCAAAAGAAAAAGACAAAATCATCAGAGTCGTGCCAAGTCGGTGAGAAGTTATGTGTCTAGAAGAAGAGGGACTTAGTGAAATTTCTTTTGGGACTTAGTAAAATTTCTTTTGGGACTTAGAGAAGTTATGCAATAAAGCTCATGGCTGCATGGTCGATGAGGCCGCATGCACACTTGGCCACATACACACTTGGCTGCATAAAATCTTTTGGGACTTAGTAAAAAAATTCAACTTGTGAAGTTTCATTCGTCCAAGTTCATGCATTTGGCTAAGGGACGCATGTGCAGATTCAATCATGCGTCCAACAAGGTTGGTCGCATGTTGACTCGAGACGAGAAGTCCAGGCCGCATAGCACTCCTTCATCTCCTCCAATAGTAGCTTTTCGGCCAAGGCCAAAGGATCAAAAACAAAAGTTTATTTCTTCCATAGAAACCTCAAATGATACCCAAATCTAGCAAAGTAAAGTTCTAAACTACTCAAAATCAAGTGCTCATCAACAAAGAACAACAAGTTTTCAAAAACAATAAGTTTTAGGAGATCAAAACCCAAGAAAAATCAAGAACACATGAAAAACTTCTAAACTAAAAGTCTAGATCTACACTAATCCATCCACCAAAACCGAAAATACCAAGTTCTAAATGTATGGAGAAATATATAATAAACATAATGGAATAATAAAATAGAAGATTTCTTCATTTCTCATGCAAGGTGTACTTGCTTATGGAGGGAGAGAGAAATCCTTGGAGAAAGAATGGAAGGAGAATAAATGGGAAGAGAGAGAATGAAGTTGGGTTATATGAAGGGTTTGAGGTTTGGACCATGGGTTCAACTCATGATCAAACCAAACCAAACAAATAAACCAAGAGCCAAGTGAACCAAAGGATGGGTCTAGTCTCTCTACAACATACAACTATACTAGCAAGAAAATTAAATATGATCCAATATGAATACCGAGAACGGGGAGTGACATCCACTCCATTGAAAATGAGCATCGTCCAATAGACAATGTATTTTTTGAGCTCACATAGTGAAAAGCTTACTCACAAATCTTGGGGTTACTCTTTTTTTTCTTAACCCTCTACTTTGACAACAAGGTTGCTGAGAATCCCGTCTTCTATGAGTACACTAAGCATATTAAGGTAGATTTTTACTTTACTTAGGATACGATTATTTTGTGAGACTCAACTTCACCCATGTTCCTACTACTTCTTAGTTAGCTGACATTCTCAACAAGGTTGTTGAGTTATGGGAGACTTATTTAGTCCTACATCGGATAGAAAATAAGGAGGAGGCTAGCCTCCTCCTATATATATGTACACCCTATCTTGGAAGTAAATCAATCAATTATTTTCTCTCTACATGGTATCAGAGCCAAAGCTTTGAATCCTTTTTCAAAAAAAAAATCCAAAAAATAAGAAGAATTTCCTTTCCCCCTGTCTCTCACCCGACCCCCCCGGCCTTTCTCTACCCGGGTAGAAGCCTCTACCCACCACCACCCCCGCCTTCCTCTGTGCGTGGAAGCCCCCCCACCCTCGGGTGCCGGTGACGTTCCCTGCGGGTTTGTCTGCGGGTACCGTCAAACCCGTCGTTGGATCATGGATAATCAGAGAGAAACTCTTGTGTGATCTTCTGATTTCGATCTCAACGTGGTTTCTGAGATTAGAGATCATACTTCCTGGAAAGTTTTACACAAATCTCTATTTCTAGCCCTTGTTCCGGCAAGTTCTATCCATCGTGCATTTCTCATGCTGCATGAGTTTGCGGGTGTACATATAGATAGAGAAAATTGTGATCGCATGTAGGTGCACGACACGTGTTTGAGTTACGTTTGACCTCGTCCCTGTGTGCAACTATGGAGATGGGAACACATGTGACTAGTCATGAGTTGAAAGAGATACTGGAGGGGGTGGCCAGGGTATTTCAGGCCAAATTAGAGGAGACCCCACCTAGTAGGGAAGTCGTGCCCGCACCAGAACCGTCGTATGTGATAAAGAAGATAGAGTTGTTGTCCAATGACATCAAACTTGAGGGGACAAAAAACTACCTAAGTTGGTCTAGGAGGGCGCTGTTGAACCTTCGAACCAAGGGGCTTGAAAAATATGTGAAGGGAGAGTGCACTGAGCCAAAGGATAAGACGAGTGCTGAGTGGAGCACATAGAGTCAACTTAATTCTCTGATAGTTTCTTGGCTACTGACTTCTGTGTCTCCATCCATAGCTCGGATGGCAGAGTCGATCTGCAGTGCAGCTGATGTCTGGACGATATTGGGTGGGATATACTCTAGAGCTGGGAGTGTCATGATGATGATGGAAGTTGAGGAGAAGAATGATGCTATCGCACATGGGGAAGAAGACAATACTCCAGTATGCAGCAGAGCTACGTCGCTTATGAGCGGACTTGGACTACTATGATCCGCTATCATTACAAAATCTGACAGATGTTCTCCTCGAAAACTAGTACCTTGAGTTTAGTCGTGTGGCTCATTTTCTCAAGGATCTAAACCCGCAGTTTGAGTCTAGGAGGGCAGCAATGTGTCATCTGCCATCTTTCCCGTCCCTGGATGAGGTTGTTGCATCGATAGAGCAAGAGGAGATCCGACAGAAGGTGATGAAAGGCGAGACCTCACCAGCTGTCCGTTCTACATTGGTGGTTCCTAGTGCTCCCAGCAGCAATGACAGGGAGTGATACAATTGCGAAAAAAAGGGTACCTCAGCTATAACTGCCCTCAACCCCGCAATTCAGGTCGTGGCCGAGGAGGCAGGGGACAGAGAGGTGGACGTGCATGTCAAGGAGACAGGGGATGAGGAGGCCGGGGAGTTGCTCACCTAGCTATGACGGAGGAGACCAGTACCGAAATGATTGGAGCTGAGATGATAGAGCTGGAGGAACTACGTCAGTTCAAGCTTCAGGTTGAGAGTTCTAAGGACAAGGGACTGGCCACTCAAGATCTGTACAACACTACCAACCTTGCTAAATTTACTGGTTGTGTTGCTCATATGGGCAAAGGAATTCCAGTTCAGGCACTTGCATCCACTAAATCTTATACTGGTTGGATCATAGACTCAGGTGCATCTAGGCATATCACAGGTGCATCTAGTAAGTTTGTATTATATTATCCGAGCAAGCATATGCATCCCGAGATAGGTCAGACTGCTGATGGGACATCCCAACCCATCAGGGGTACTGGTTCGGTCCATTGTACTTTATCTGTTACCCTGTCATCTGTATTGCATGTTTCTTCGTTTCCGGTCAACTTACTTTATGTTAGCTCTCTCATTGATCAATTGAATTATACTGTTCTTTTTTTATTGGGATATGTGTTCTTTCCAGGAGAAGGCCACGGGAAAGAGGCTTGGGACTGGCATCAGGCGTGATGGTCTTTAGTACCTAGACCGGGAGGTTGCAATGCTTGCTGCTACTACTAGTGGAGGTCCAGAGACAAAAGCAATGCTCCAATACTGCAAATTAGGGCATTTATCTTTTGATAGTTTGAATAAATTAGAACCTGAGATAATGAATAAAGTAGACAAAAAAGGTTACTTTGTAATGCTTGTGAACTTGGAAAGCATACACGTTCTACTTATAAAATGGTTGGTCTTCGAAGTTTTGAGCTATTTGCACTTGTTCATTCTGATGTTTGTGGACCGTGTCCTACTACTTCTATCAGTGGATTCTGATGGTTTGTTATATTCATTGATTGTCACTCATGTATGACCTGGATCTATATGATAAAGCATAAATCTGAGGTGTACAAATATTTTCAAGACTTCTCGTCATATGTGAAGACCCAATTTGGAGTACATGTGAAGATTCTTTGAACAGATAATGGGACCGAGTACACCAACAAGGAGTTTGCTAATTTCATCTCTAGTCAGGGAATTCTTCATCAAACTACTTTCCCAGACACTCCTGCTCGGAATGGGATGGCTGAACGCAAGAACAGACATCTACTAGAAGTGGCATATTCTTTGATGCTGACAATGAATGTGCCAAAATTATTATGGAGTGAGGCTGTTATGACAGCAGCTTATCTAATCAATATGATACCGTCAAGAGTATTAGGGATGAAGACACCATGTGAGATACTCTTAGGATCTAATATTTTAATTGTTCTTCCCAGAGTGTTTGGTTGTACATGTTTTGTGTGAGATCACAGAATGATGGTGAACAAGCTGGATCCACAAGCAGTTAAATATATCTTTGTGGGCTACTCACCAAGTCAGAAAGGATACAAATATTGGTGTCCCAATGAAAGAATGTGGTTTGTCATTATGGACGTGACATTCCGAGAGTTTGAACCATTTTATGGGGAGAAGACGGAGTTAAGTTCCTTGTTTGATGATGGCTCTATTGATGCTAGTAGAGAGGGGGAGAATGAGAGTGACATCATGGTTGGTATGATTTCATGTCCTTTTGAGTCATCGAGGAGTGATGGTGTCTCAAGGGGAGCCGACAGTCAGGGGGGATGAGAGTATATAGGGAGCATGAGCAGCAACAACAGGAGCAGCATGAGCAACAGCAACAGGAGCAGCATGAGCAACAGCAGCATGAGCTACTTCCTGATGTCCATATGCTAGTACCCACAAATGTTGATGTCCCAAGTCCATCTTCTCTAGGACCTTCTTCAGCCCTTCCATCTGAGTCACCTGGTAACAATTTCTTCCCTGATACTTCTAATCCTCCTATCTTGCTTCGTAGAAATTCTAGAGTCAATGCTGGAAAACCTCCAGCTAAGTTTGGCAGTTAGGATACTGACATTGCACATTATATTTTATATGCATCCACTACACCTGCATATAAGTCATTCTTTGCATCATTAGATTCAGTGCCTGTACCTAACAACTGGCAGGTAGCTAGGCAAGATCCTAGGTGGTTGAGTGCCATGCAGGAGAAACTTCAGGCCTTGAAGAAGAACGACACATAGGAGCTTGTACCACTGCCAGCTAGGAAGCGTGTTGTTAGATGTAAATGGGTTTATACTGTTAAGCAGACTCCAGAGGGCAAGATTGACAGGTACAAGGCCAGATTGGTTGCTAAAGGATATAGCCAAACTTATGGTATCAACTATGACGAGACATTTGCTCCAGTCGCAAAGATGAGCAATGTACGAGTGTTAGTGTCATGTGCTGCCAACTTCAATTGGCAACTACATCAGCTAGATGTCAAGAACGCATTTTTGCACGGGGACCTCCAGGAGGAGGTATATATGGAGATTCCACTAGGCTTTGCTAATTCACAAGCAACGAAAAAGGTATGCAAATTAAAAAAAAATCTTTGTATGGGCTAAAGCAGTCTCCGAGAGCATGTTTTGATAGATTCAGGCTTGTAGTCTATGGTATGGGGTATAGGCAGTGCAATGGAGATCATATTGTGTTTTACAGGAACTCCAAGACTCGTATCACTGTTCTTGTAGTCTATGTTGATGATATTGTAATTATTAGAAATGATACTGAGGAGATCCTACGACCGAAGAAAAGGCTTAGAGAGGAATTTGAAGTTAAGGGTCTAGGGCAGTTGAAGTACTTCTTCGGAATTGAAATTGCAATGTCACTAAAGGGTATAGTACTTTTTCAGCGAAAGTATGCTCTGGACCTTCTTTCAGAGACAGGAATGCTGGGTTGCAGGATTGCTTCTACTCCTATCGAGCAGAATCACAAGTTGTGTGTTGAGGGTGGTGATCCGGTGAGTAAGGAGCAATATCAAAGATTAGTTGGTCGGCTCATATATCTATGTCATACGAGACCTGATATTACTTATGCCGTGAGTGTGGTGAGTAGATATATGCATAATCCCAGAGAGCAGCATATAGAGGCAGTTCGCAGAATTCTCACGTATATTAAAGGAAGCCCAGGAAAGGGATTATGGTTCAGAAGTTCTGGACATCTGAGAGTTGAAGGCCACTGTGATGCCGATTGGGTGAATTGTATGGACGATCGCAGGCTGTCACGCCCCGGTTCCATGGATAAGGAACCGAGACACGTGGCAATGGCCAGCAGCGTACTTCGACGGGCATTCCAATCTAATGGGCCCGTCGGAGTACACTTAAGCTGTAAAGTACAATGAATAACCCAACACATAACACAAGTATACTCAATCTAAATCTCATCCACAGGCAGCAATATAAGAGCACAATAGAAGTAAATACAACAACTAATGTGCAGGAAGGAAATATCCAGATAAGTATCAAATACAAATACTAGAGTAGTCACACGGGAACAAACCCGCTAGTACAAATATACTGGAATGAAAGTAAGCAATAAGATAACTTGGGACGGCAGCAGGTAACTAGGTAATGATACCATCCCAAGGAAAGAGTCACTACCAGCGATCAGGCGAAGTCCTCAGGAATGACCTCATCCTCGGCAGTGAGTACAGCTGCTAGATAGATGCTCGGTCCGTACTCCTCCGGGTAATCCTCGTAGCCTATACCTGGAAGGGAACCAGGTCCTCAGAGAGACGTAACAAGGTACAGAAATACAATATGCCAGGTAAACAGATAGTACAAGTGCAACGACAGGGTAATCTATCATAACCAAACAAGTGAGACACAATTTAAAGACAATGTTCGACGCGTGGACTTTCTAAAATAAACCGTAGCTCCGAACACAAAGACACACGGGTCGTACCGTAGCTCCGAGCACAGAGACACACGGGTGATACCACTACACTATAATACAGGATCACTACATATACATATATAAGCGCGTGCAGAGTATCCCAAACGTCTAGTAACTGTCTTCCCCTTCCCAAGCGGTCAACGATTGTGCGTTGAACCTGACCCTCTAACTACAATCTCGACTCACGGATATAACTCAACAGACGCGACCCTAAGGTCGTCCCAGTCTCTGGTCATGATGTCGGTATTAGGATACAGGAATCTGGCACATTCACAGTGTGTAAGTGTGTCATGGGGTATCGATGTTCTCAAGTGCGTGCATCGAGGTGCTATGAAGCATCTAGCAATTATTCTAAGACGTTACGTCGAATGTCAACACCCAGTTGTGATCCGGACGTGGAGTATTGAACGTCAATATAAATACGTGCATAATGTACATAACGGACAATGAATATAAGTAAACTAAAATACAGGGTGGCAAGGTACACTTGCCTGAGTGCGGCTGCTGATGACGGGGAGCTGGTACCGCGTCCAAGTCCTCAGGTCCCGCAGTACCTAGAGATGAGATACAAACCAGAATCAATAATCTATTCTACGTCAAGCAGGGATGCGACACATATCTACGTCTAAACTCAGTTTCAGCTACGACTCACAGGTACAAGACACTAGGGACAAGACACTATGGTGGTTGTTGATCACAGTTGACTATTGGTACAATACATCCATCAACTAGTCATTTGTACACTCTCTCCTCGACCAATCCTCATTCTTGCCATATTCATCACGTGGTTCAGTAGTTCAGGTATGCTCACTACCTGACCGTATTTACTCATTAAATATTAGGTCTTCCTCAACCCTCGGATCATTTCATCCACAAACACCACTCATTCCTACAGATTACCATGCACATCAATAAATATGTTTTACCCTTAAGCTCAATGTCTCTCATTCAACTCCATATTAATATACTGATGACGATTAAACCCCAAGTTCCATTAACCTTAACCTCAAGTCATTATTATTATCATTCGACTTAATCAACAATGTTCAAGTACTATACTACACTATCCAATATAAATCCTAACAACACATCAAATCCTATTTCTCCTGTTCTTATCCCATTCTCATCCACAACACCACATCATGTACCAACATGACTCTAGTTATGCTCACAACCCATAAATAACACTAACCCTAACAACACATCAATATATATATCAAAAGAGAGGGGGAAAGAGTTTATACCTCGACGAGGCTTGCTGGTCGGAAATGATGGCCGGAATAGGGTGGTGCTCGGTGGCAGGGAACGCCGAAGGTGGTGGTGGTAATGGAAGTGTAATGGTGGTGGTGGAGATAGAAGAGTAATGGTGGTGGTGGTGGTGTAAGTGAGCTGGACAGGGAGGAGGCCGGTCGTGCACAGTCGCCGGAGTCGCACAGTCGGCGTCGGCCACCGCACTGTCGGTCGGGGAAAGAATCAGTGACCGGCCGGGTTGTTTCGTCCGGCGGTCGGGGGCTGCTCACAGCGGAGGTTGCTTGGTCTGCACAGTCCGGCGGAGACTGTCGATAGAGCACAGGCCGATCGGTGCTGTGGAGGCGCCACGGTCGACGGCCGGAGTTGCACAGCGGAAAGCGGGTTGAAGTCGGTCAGTCCGGTCGGGAAGTCAGGAGAGCACAGCCGCGGGCTGTAACCGGAGCGGGCTGCTGTGGAGCCGCCGCGGGGGTCGACAGCCGGAGCTGAGGCGACTGCACCGGAGTCGGGCAGGAGTCGGGTCAGTCCTTAGTGAGAAGGAGGGAGAAGAAATACAGGAAGAAGAAAGAGAAGAATGGAGGAAGGGGTTCTTTGCATGGAGAAATAAATGGAGGAGTGAGGAGAGAGAAAGTGGGGGGGGGGGGTTCCACACCTAGGGATTAGGGCCGGTTGGTGAGTTGTGAGGGTGGGGTGATGTGATATTTTATAGGGAGTGGTGAATAGATGGAGGGTGGAGATGCTCCTATTCAAAATGGAGGGATAGGATTTGTCATGAAGAAAAATAATTTCTTCATGAGGAGTGGTGAATGGATGAGTGTAATTTGGACCAAATTTTGTGACCTCTCCATTTGGTTTTGGCCAATGGGGTGAGGGCACCTAAAATCACTAAATTGCAACTTAGCCCCTTAAATTCGGGAATTTGCACGAACACATAAAATGATGCAAAAATTTTGGAGAAAATTGTGGGTGATGGTTTGCATGGCGAGGGGGTATTGGGGGTTTGGCACGGGTTTAATTTAATAGCCAACGAGATTAATTAAGGATTAAGAAAAATTGGTATCCTCGATTTAAATAGAATTAAAGTGTCCCACGCATTTAAATTAAATGGGGGCACTTGGGATCAAAATCCGGAAATGACGCAAAGGTCAAAAATGGTGGGGGCTTGGAGTCAGTCTTGGACCCTTTAGTTGGTCTGGCTCAACGGATTAAGTTGGTATCTCAAAATTGAGGGTAACGACACAGGTGTCCGACACGAAATTAAATATGGGTTACGATTTTCGAAAAATTGTGCAATTAATTTAGAGCACAACGAAAATTGATTTTAAGTGACAAGTCCAGTGCCTAATTTGGCGAGTCAAGTCGGAAGTATAATAGCCCGATGGAATTTATGGGTTGATATTGGGCTCCGAATAATTTAGCAATGATAGGGCGCGTCAAGGATTTTAATTAAATGAATTAAAATACCAGACAAACTTAACTCCACTCTAAACCTCAACATCTGCTGCTAAAACCAAAATTTTCCAAATCCAACCTGACTATCTATAGAATAAATCGAGGGGGTTTACACAGGCCCACTACATGTTACTATATTTTTGTTGGAGGCAATCTTGTATCTTGGCGCAGCAAGAAGCAAGATATAGTGGCTAGGTCTACAGTTGAGGCCGAGTACAAGGCTATGGCAGCTAGCCTGTGCGAGATGATGTGGGTGAAGAGCTTGTTGGCTGAGATGCGTTTGTTTAAAGAAGACTCCCTGCAACTTTGGTGTGACAACAAATCGGCAATTGATATTGCAAACAATCCAGTTCAGCATGATCGCAGCAAACATGTGGAGATTAATCGGTTCTTCATCAAGGAGCAGCTGAATAGAAAAGTTTTGACTTTGAGCTATGTGAAATCAGCGAAGCAGTTAGCTGATTATTTAATTAAAGGTTTAGGTTCTAGAGAGTTTGATACATTTCGTAACAAGATGGGAATGATTGATATCTATCGCCCATCTTGAAGGGGAGTGTTGAGTTATGGGGGACTTATTTAGTCCCACATCGGATGAAAAATAAGGAGGAGACTAGCCTCCTCCTATATATATGCACCCCCTCTCTTGGAAGTAAATGAATTAATTATTTTCTCTCTGCAAAGGCGTTACCTAATTACTATACTTTCACTTTCTATCCAAGCTGGTCTCTCTTGACATTTACGCTCTAGCTAGTAGGGGAGGTAATAAGATAAATGCAATGCTCTTGTATATAATTTTTATATTTGCCGTCTTTTTATCTTAGTCAAATATGAAAAAATGACTAGGAAGGGGACCTAACCTCTCCCATATATTGTACTCTCTTTTTTCTAAACTAAGTTCACTACTATTGACCTAACTTCTCAATATATATCTTAGATTAAGTCAATGCAATATGGTCCATTATGATAATTACTCCTAACATGCACTATGCTCATTTAAACTAAAACAAACACAACTTGTAACCCGTGATTTCCTAGAATTTCCACAAAATTTAGATTTTAATTTAGTTTTAAATTAATATTGTGTTTAAAAAATAATTTCTCTTTGAATTTTGTAAAAAGATGTCTTATTATCATTTGTGAGTTTCAAAAATTGGTTTAAGAAAAATGTTTTTAAAATCATAATTATTTTGACTAGTAAATTTTTTTTTTTAGAAAGAATTGCTAATTTATTTAAATGAATTTAGGATCAATTGAATTATAATTACAATATTTTTTACTATTGTATCCATGTAAGCAAATTGAATAACGAATTATTATTCTGGGTTATATCTAATGGTTGTTTAGTTAATAATTATAGTTATTAGTTGCTTTGGAAAAACTTCTAGAAGGGTTCTTTAATTCTCATCCATATCTTTATGGATATTTTCCATTCTATCATCCCATTCTTGGAGAACATGTTCCATCCAACTATAAAATATAAAATTTTTAATACAGATAGTTGTATTAAATATATATATATATATATATATATATATATATATATATATATATATATATATATATACTTGTATGTTTTATTAAAATAAATGAGGACCCATCTGTCATTAGATGGCTGTATCCAGCCATCAGTATCAAAGTTTTAATCTTTATCTTTCCCCATGCTTTCTTTCCCTACCAATTCCAAACCTATCCACCAATAAGCATTTCCAATCCATTTCCAATCCATTCCCAATCAATCCAACATCCACCAGCCATCTCCATTACATTATGTGCCCGTGCATCGTATCTGTATCGATTCGTGTCAGTCGTGTCCGGCCTCGGATCGGACCCCAGGTGTTGTGCCCTTTATTTCTGTGTCCACAGCACATCCAGTAGTACAACAGTTTACCTGTGTTCATGTCGACACAACTATGAACCAACCATATGTCCGACACGACATTTCACACCACCACAAGTCAACACCCCCTATCCTACAGTGTGTCCGACACCAGGACACACCCAGAAGAGTGTACATCAAACCCTAGCCCTAACCTAACCTCTTTTAGTTGTTGTGGTCATAGCCAATAGTTCTAACCGGATCTGCCTTGTCGTCTTTCCACTCGCCTCCCTCCAGAGCCGGTCAGAACAGTCCTTCGAATCCACTGTGGTCCAGATCTCCTCCGGCGCTGCCATTTCTGGCCACCCGCGGACTCGCCTGTCCCAGCGCCTACCCTCTCCGGCGGCCCATACCGGGTCTCGCGCACGGTCGATCCGTCGCTCACCCGTCGGATCCGAGCCAACTACCTCCCGATCGGAGCACCGTCACCGACGGATCCAGGCGTCGGCTGCCCCCACAGCTGGAAAACCCTCGGTGAGGCGCTCCCATCAGGACCATCAGGCCTCTCGAATCCCTACGGCGAGCAATCATCCTCCTCCCCTTCCTTTCTTCTTCAATTTCCCTCTTTCGTTTTTCTTTTCTGTAGTGGTTAAAATGATTATGGGCTTTAATATATTTTTAGTGGATTGACTTAATAACCTAAAAATGAACAATAGGCCAGAGAACAATATTGGGCCTAAATTTATTTAGGCTCAAAGCCCATGAATTAAATAAGATCCTTATTTAGATTAATAACTATAAGGTTTTGGGCTTTGTAATATTTAATATGATTATGGGCTGTAAATATTTACAGTTGGGCTTTATTAGCAATTAATTATTAATATAAATTGTGGGCTGAGAACTTGTGTTTTGGGTTAATTTTAGAACATATGTTTTGGGTTTTAAAAATTATTTTGGGCTCGAATATTAATTTAAGTTGTTTCCTTTACTTAATCTTAGTTTTAAATAAATATGAGCAGAAGAAACATTTCTTTGGGCTTGAGATTTAAAATGGTTTTCTTAAGTTGGGTAAAAAAGAGAGTTTTAAATAGCATATGGGCTTAAGATAAGGTTTATATATATGAATATTTCTAGTGGGCTTAGCCTAGAATATATAAAATGTTGATTTGGGCTTATTCATAAATAAAATAAGATAGGCCTAATTTATATAAAGGGCTTCCCTTATAGTTGTAGGTTTAATAAGCCTATCGTTTGGTTTTAGCTAAATGGGTTTTAAATATACTATATGTTTTCAAAACATACCTTGAAAATGAGTAAGTAGTTTTTTAAATAAATTTTTATACATTTTCTAAAGGAATTACAATTATTGGGTTTTGTCACGACCCGCACCCGGTGTAGGGGCACGACTACGTTGGTACGTCCAGCCTACGCCGCAGCATCGGTGGTAGAACGTTGTCTAGGTCAACAATTCTATCTAAACATCCCACACAATATATAATGTACCTGTCAAGATATCTCAACTCCCAAATAGAGGATAATATGATAATGTGATAATAGTAAACAATACTCAATCACAATAACAAATTAGAGGATGATATGGCACGATATAAAATAGAAGGAAGAAATAAAGTCATAATATAACACAAGTCCAAGCCTAATCTCAACACAATATCTCAAATAATAATACAATGCCAAAGTCTAACTGACATATACAACATTATGAATAAACTAACTATGCATCATCAACTGCTGGTACTAACTCAACAGGCTCTACGGGTGATAACTCAACTGGCTCGCCATCCTGAGGCCCGTAGTGCGTAGGACACCAGTCCTCTAATGAATCATCTGAAAAATATATCCAGTCAGGATTAGAGCGAAGTACATCCCAAATAGCAGTTCCAATAATTGACAGAAACTATAAAACAACAAGAGCAATAAAAATAAATGATGGAAGTAACTGAACTAGCATATATCACGAGAAGAAGCATCATGGTAATAAATGGCAAGAACTGAGAACAATATGGTGAGGAACAATAATGTAATAAACTGGAATAAAGGAAACAATATAGTAAATGTGCCTTGAAATACTAGTAAGATAATGTGATTGGCTTGGTCCTAACACGGGCTATATAAAAGGTGAGCTAGCGTGATCACGCGTGAGTTGCATGATCTATTAACTATCACGGGCTACACTAAATCACGGGCTATAAGATATGATCACATTTTCACTAATACTTTCCCAACCCCGACTAGTACACGGATCCAAATTATGACATGTTATAACGCATATCACACTGCACGGTCTATAATATCATGCACTATGATCACGGTCTAAATAATCACTAAGATATCACGGCAATCACTGAGTAATCACGAAGCACGACACGACGATCACTGAGTAACCATGACAATAACATCTCATGACCAAGATCCACGTATACCAATCTGTGAAACCATCATGTCAAGAATCAAATATCTCAATACTAAATACATGAAACATAAAGGCTATCAAATAAAAAAACTATCAGAGAATGTACTCGCATGTGGTCCTAAGCAAATAATATACCTCAGTATCCGAGTTGGTGTCACACACACCTAAATAGGAATATCATGTCAATGAGTGTAAAGAATGATAAATGAGCTAAAAATGCACTAAATATGATTTTCTAGGTCCATACTAGGTCACTCTAGTCAAACTAGGTTAAACTAGGTGTTTACCTTCATTTTAGGCCCATCTCTAACTTCTAGGTTGGTTACAAAGCTAAAATAAGTAATACTAGGTTACAACTTGGTTTCTAGGTTCAACCTTGAAAATATTGGTTTCTAGGTTCAACCTTGAAAATATTAGCTAACTAGCTAATATTACTAAGTATCATATATAACCTATATATATACTAGTTAATATTATCAACTTATATACATAGCTTATATAATTACTAGTTACCTCTATTACCTATAACACTTACCCTTAAAACCTTAACATAACTCAAAGTATGTCTAATACCTTGACCAACTTAGTATCTAACTAGACAATAGTATCACCCCCCTCAAACACTAGTACTTACTTTCACAACCTTAACACTAAGTTTCAAAACATTACTTCACCATCCTTACTCAAAACAGCTACCTCCATACTCACTAACACTAAATACCACAATACCTCATCTTGTGCATACTGTTGCACATTGACTGTGCACTCCTCCCACTGATACAGTTATATCAGCCACTTGACTGATACTATCACTCTTCCTGCCTGCAAAAGCTCACATTCACTTCTTCACACTACTTGACACCTGCACATCTTACATTACACACAACTAACTAGAACAGCCCTCCACTGCTCTGTACTCAACGCAGTGCCAACACACCTTGCTGCCAGAGTGAACACACCTCACTAAACACACATTTGCCCGACACCTCACTGTCCTGATACTGAAAACCATTACTGCTAGTTTCCCCTATCTGTTTGCCTTGCCACCATTGTTCACAGTGCACACTGAGGTGCACTGCTGCTGTTGCTCTGTACTATATCTTGTTGCTGCTACTACTGCATCTTGTTGTTTCTGCTATTGCATCTTGCTGCTACATCCCAATGTAATTGCTATCAAAATTGAACCCCTCACAGTGCACACACCCTCAAACACATACACTATCACCACTGGCCTATGCCCGACCCCAATCTACTGATACTCTTGTATCTCCAAACCCAATATTCCGATACCTATTTGCACACACACACACACAATCATACACACAAGAGCACACAACCACCCGTATGACTAGATATGCATCTAGACATACACACATACACACAATAACATCTAGGTATATATCTATATATAATAATGACCCACATATATGCTCCATATATATATAATAGATATATATTGGTATACACACTAGTTAATAGTCAATTTGACAAACACCTATAGTGCATTTGCAAGATACTCTATGATACGTACCCAGATGAGAGTCAAAACTCACAAAACACCACAATAAATATTGTAGAAGCATAAAAAATACGCTGGATAGCTATATGCAGCATGTTGATGCTGGGCAGCGTAAAAAGATGACTTCAGAGCCATCGGCGTACAACAGAGCTTTTCCGCTGAGCACAGCGTAAAACATAAGCTCGAGGACTATCCGCGTAATGTAGTATGTCCAGGCTGCTTCAGCGTAAAAAGGATGCTATATCGCCTTTATGGCGTAAAACTCATCCGCTTTAATGCAGCATTGAAGTGTACGAGGGACGCTTCGTATTCCCCGAAATAAACCTGTCAAATCGTATAGTGAACCTGACGTCTGACTCCTGACAAAGAGTACTACATGACTACCCAGACGACGGATAAAATGATGGCGCGGCACAGCGACCCAGACTGTCGTTTAGTGACATTTCCTTGACGTAAACCGCTTTTACGCATACAAGGGAATACGCTGCCTAGTTTTACACAGGCAGATATGAGCTGTTTACGCTCCGCAGAAGACCAATAGACTGCCACGTCAAAAGCTGCTCTTCGTACAGGGCTCGAGGCACGTCTCTGCATTTAATGCACAGAATGATGGCAGACCCTCAAGGCACGTCTCTGCATTTAATGCGCGGAAGGCTGGCAGATCTTCGAAACACGCCTAATGCATTTAAATGATGGCAAATCTTCGAGACACGCCTAATGCATTTAATGCGCGGAATGATGGCAGATCTTCGAGACACGCCTCTGGAATACGCTGCCTAGTTTTACACAGGCAGACGTGAGCTTCTTACGCTCCGCAGAAGACAAACAGGCTGCCACGTCAAAAGCTGCTCTTCGTACAGGGCTCGAGGCACGCCTCTGCATTTAATGCGCAGAATGATGACAAAACTTCGAGGCTAGCAGATCTTCGGGACACGCCTCTACATTTAATGCGCAAGATGGGGGCAGATCTCTGCATTTAATGCAAGAGATTTGATTATATCTCCAAAAGCCGTAATTTTGGCTAAAACGTCCACATCATCACTTTCGGGCATTACGCCATCAGGCTATTTGGTTCAGAATTCGCTCAAAGCCTCAGTCAAGGAAGGAGGATCAGCTATCTTCTACGCTAGCTACCTGTCCATGCAGCCTCAGGCATCCATGCCCACTCGGCTTCTATGCCTACTCGGCTTCAACGCCCATTCGGCTTCTATGCCTACTCGGCTTCTACGCCCGCTCGGCTTCTACGTCTACCTGACCTCTACGCCAGTTTGATAAATTATTTGGCTTCTATGCCATAGTGACAGTTATTGGCTTCTACGCCAACCTTTTCTACGCGAGGGATAACTACCTACGTGGCTTTTATGTCGTGATCTTAGCAGCAGTTATACGCATTGTCTCTTAATGGGACACGCGTCACACGCTCATTCAAAAGGTCATTTATACGTAGGTAACAGTTATTATAACCGTCGCGTAAAAGGTGCTATACTTCCCACTGCCCGGCTTCTACGCCGACTGATGGTCACTGTCACTAAAACCCTATAAATAGGGACCTCTATCGACAGAGGTAAGGGTCGAGAAAAATAAGGGGAGAGAAAATTAAGGTCGAAGAAATTAAGGTCGAAAACTCGGGAGAGAAGATCAAAAGGAGAAGGTCAAGGAACTAAGAGTCGAAGAGTCTTTGAGAGAGAAGAATCCAGAGCTCAGGCAAGAGTAGCAATCGACGACTTTGGCATAGAGCATCCACTCTCTTTTGCAACCTTCGAAGCTGCTTTCTGTCTTCTACGGCACTTCTTCACCATCGTGTGGTCCAAGGGACAAAGTGATCGACTGCAGATCAGACTCCTATAGCAATATTTATCCAGATTAAAAAATTGTACTTTGACATCCTCGTATAGGATTAAATCGTACAATCTTGTTTGTAAACCAAAGAGCGGGTTTTCGTATAAACCTCATCATTTATTTCTTTCATTTATTATCAAACACAAGATGGCGACTCTGCTGGGGACGTCTTTCTCTTCTGACAAGAAAGCTATTGCTCAACACGATACGGTATCCGTGGGATCTGTGAAGAAGACCCTGGTCGTCCAGTTCGACTAGTCTGCCTACGAAGATATGCTTCGAGCAGGGGGTAGCTCTCACTCTCTCTCAGTTCAAGACAACATGAAGTTGCGTAAGGTCTGGATGCCCAAGACATCCCCTACCATTCCTGCCGACTCTTCGATCTCTCCGATCTCCCCGACCGACCAGGTTGTAGCTGCACAACCTTCGCGCTCCGCGCGTAAAACTCTGTCTCCCGTCGGTGACGTGGTAGACAAAACTTCGGACAATGCCTCAACGCTAGTCCAGGAGTCTATTCCGCGCTCTGCGCATGAAATTCAGTCGCCTGTTACTGACAGGGCAGACAAAACTTTAGACAAAGCCTCAGCGCTAGTCCAGAAGTCTATTTCGCGCTCTGCGCGTAAAATCCAGTCTCCCGTCGATGACGTGGGAGACATAATTTATGACAATGCCCTAGCGCCAAATCAGAAATTCCAAACGGGCTCCGCGCATAAAAATGCATTTGCCCTCCGCGGAAAAGCAGATGATTCCTGCAATCCACGCAAGGGAAAGCAAGTGGCGGACTACGCAACTTCTCGGCATTTACGCCAGCAAGGAAAGAATCTGCCCGCCCTCCGGATTACGCGAGGGACTGATGGCCAACTGAGAACCTCCTCAGCTTTACGCTAGCCTGAGCAGAGCTCCAATTTACGCTAGGAGAGGCCCCTCAGCGTAAAGCAGGCTCAGTTTGCGGAAAGACACACTCCTCGGGGATCGTCCGCTACCCAGATGGCCAACCTGTTATATACTGGTGGCACAGGGAGGACTATGGTTCCCAACATCCGCATGCCCAATGACGTGAACAGAAGGAGCAAGCCATCTTCTTCTTCTTCTTCTGTAAATCCTCCTGACCTGTGTAAGTATCTGATCCAGAAACACAAAGACAAGAGCTATAAACAGTCTTCGGTTCCCCTAACGGTCAAACGCGGGGAGATCTTGTGGGAAGATGCATCAATATCTAATATCGTCATGACAGGTGGGCCACATGAAGATTCCATCTTTATTATTCCTCCAACTCGCGATGACCAGCATCCAATAGTCTTCGGCCGTATGCGGAGCAGCCCGATTGCACAAGAAGAACTTCGCGAGTCTGAGGGTGGCAAAATGCAAATCCACAGGTATAGCCCACAAGCTCTAAAGATTATGCAAAGCATGGGTTATGATTTGAAGTCAAAATAAGGCATCAACTACGGGAAAGGCAGACGAACGCCGTTGCAGGGTAATTCTTACTGTCAACAAGCTCGTTTTGGGTTGGGTATGCTGTATCTCGTGCAAACTCACAACCTCGAGAGTCTGATCCTGCACAACCAGAGGCAAGACCTTCTAAATCAGCTTCCGTGGACAAATGCCGCGACATGTCTGGGGGTAGCCTACCTCGACAAAACAGGGCAGCATCCAAAGCGGGGGAAAGAATTCCCTCGGGGTCCGAAGATGATGCGACAATGACGATCTCCTCGGATGACCATAAAACTCAGGCATCAGGAGCCCGAAGGCCAAAAGGGACTTTTTCCTTCAATGAAGATGACATCATTGAAATCTTCAATATATTGATGGAGGAACACAAGCTTCAGCTTCCCAACATCAGGTATCCTAAGAGGGCTGGCAAAGTCGATGACCCAAATTATTGTCTCTTTTATCGGTACATACACCACCCTACAAAGGCGTGCTATGTACTGAAAAAGAGAATCCAAGAGTTGATTGACGCCAAAGTTATCACTTTGCATCTGTAAATGAAGCGATGATCATTGCAAATCGGTTTTTTTTCTCTAATATGACAATTTGCTCCTTTCAGGAAAATCACTCCACAGTGAATTGTTCAGACATAAGGTCATGTCCATATTACCTCTGAATTATTGTCCAAACATTTTATTTCTTTTTCCAAAGAGTTTGGCATGTCCATATTACCTCTGAACAAACCTTCCTAATCTGGCTATCGATTATCATGTCCATATTACCTCTGATATCGGTTGTCATCTCAACTTAACACCCGTACTTAACTCTAAGTACGCCGGTGGTGTTAGGTCCACAAAAACTGCCATGTCCATATTACCTCTGAGCAGATGTATACCTCCATCCCCGATGGAGTCACAACTCAAGAGTTTGTCATGTTCATATTACCTCTGAACAAACCTTCCTAATTTGGCTACCGATTATCATGTTCATATTACCTCTGATATCGGTTGTCATATCAACTTAACACCCGTACTTAACTCTAAGTACGCCAGTGGTGTTGAGTCCACAAAAACTGCCACGTCCATATTACCTCTGGCAGGGCTTGTCCCAAACCTATTATTTGCACTCTCGTGCGCAACAAATGATAGGTCTACCAAAGATCCCCTAGTGGGATGTCTTCATTTTCATTGTCCCGCTAGACTCGAGACCGGTCCTTCGAGACCAACTTCGGCAGACAAGGGGAAGCAAAAGGAAGTATGCTTCGATAAACCTTTGAAAAACATTCAAAACAAAGGTTTGGAGAAGCCATACAACTTCGACATCCTGGCCCAATTAGCCAATACACCAGCCAGGTTGTCCATCTTCGAACTACTCAGGTTCTCTCAAGACACTCGTCAAGCCCTGAGTGAAGCGTTAATGCAGGCAGATGCTTACTTGACCCAGGTCAAGTTCCCTAACGAAGAACCCATGGCATGTCCTCAATGCCACAGTGTGATGGAGGTGGTCCCGAATATCACTTTCATTCAAGATGACATGCTGTTAAAACATAACAGGCATGACAGACCCCTCTATTACACCGGATACGTCGGTTCCATGGAGGTCGACCGGATTCACATAGATTAGGGATCATCGATCAACATCATCCCTCATAGTCTTCTCAGACCGCTGAGGATTCCTACCAGCGAATTGGCATACACCACTACAACAATCGTGGGTTTCAACGCCAGAAAAAGTAAGCCGTTGGGGAAAATTCGCCTGAGGATCCAGATTGGCGATCTCAGATCAGTGGCTACATGTTATGTCATTGATTCAGAGGTGTCCTACAACATTCTGTTGGGTAGACCTTGGATCCACGACCACAACATCGTTCCTTCGACTCTACATCAATGTTTTAAATATGTAGATGCTCAAAGAACGGTACAAACAGAGTTTGCATACCTGAACCCGTTTAAAGGAGTAGAATCCTACTACTCTGATGCCGTGTTGTACAATCAAGACTACATGGAGGAGGTATCAGGCGAAGCAGGGAAGGAATCCTACCGGGAGCCAGAAGAACCCTCTGCCGAGCAACCTCTGTCAATCAAGGTGAAAGGGCGAACTACTCGTCCAAAAGCCACCGAGCCTATGGCTATCCACCTGAACAAAACCAGGCCAGGAAAATGGGGTGATCCTCTAGTGATCACTTTGAACCAGAAGCCTCCACCCTTGGTCATCAACCTTCGGCACAACAAGCAGCCAAGTGATGTAAATACAACCGGGAACGTAGTTTCGGATGATAATAAAGGTCCTCTTTTCTAGTATATTTACGCTCAAATTCTGAATCAGGAATCCTCTCCCCATGACGATATAGAACCTATAGCACAAAAATTCTTGGAAGCTATAGACTCCTATCATCCGTATGTGTGGGAAGTAGCGTCATCATCCAATGTCATCACGACATATGGACCACATCAGGATTCTATCTTCATTGTCCCGCCTGCCTTCAGCGGTCAGCGTTCAATAGTCTTCGACCGCATGCGCAACGAACTGACTGTACAAGAAGATTCTTCCAATGATGATGCTGGTAAAATGCAAGTTTACAGATACAGCCCGCAAGCTTTGAAGATCATGCAAAGTATGGGTTATGACTTGAAGCTGGAACCAGGTCTCAACTACGGAAAAGGCAGACGAATGCCGCTGCACGGTGATCCCTACTGTCAACGAACTCGTTTCGGGTTAGGGTATACCACCTCCCTTGCAACTTCTGAGTCAAACGAGGATATCTTTTCCTCTTTTCAGAATGGCTCGTCGTCCTCCGACTCATCTGATGCTCTCGAACGAACATTATCAGTGAATACGGTAGTGGCAGATTCCTTCGAAGCAGACGAACAAGAATCCGAACCATTTGAGAACGACTCTTGGGCTCAACAAATGGATACACAATGGGAATTCCGGTTCGAGCAGAGAGAACCTCCCACTGAAGATGAAGTTATTCGGATCGATGTTGGGGATGAACTTTCGCCAAAGCCGATATTTATCAGTAACAATCTTTCCGAAGAAGAAAGGGAAGAAATTATCCAGCTGATAAAAGAATATGTCGACGTCTTTGCGTGGAATTATGAGGATATGCCGGGTCTTGATCCAAAAGTGGCTACTCATAAGCTCAATATATTGCCCGATTCGAAGCCTGTGAAGCAGCACCAACGCCGGTTCCGCCCGGATATGATGGACGCCATTGAAGCTGAAATCAAGAAGTTGATAGCCTGCGGTTTCATCCGGGAAGAACAACATCCCGACTGGGTCGCCAATGTTGTCCCGGTCATGAAGAAAAATGGGAAAGTACGTATCTGCATCGATTACCGAGATCTGAACGCAGCCTGCCCCAAGGATGAGTTTTCTCTTCCCATTACAGACGTCATGATTGACAATACATGCGGTTTTGAACGTATGTCTTTCATGGACGAATTTTTAGGATACAATCAAATCAAGATGCATCCTGAAGACGAGAAGCATACTGCCTTCCGGACACCATTGGGGGTATATTGCTATACGGTCATGCCCTTCGGATTGAAGAATGTCGGGGCTACGTACCAACGGGCTATGAGTAACATATTCCATGAGCATTTATGCAAAATAGTGGAATGTTATGTGGACGATGTAGCTGTCAAAAGTCGCCTCAAGGATAATCACATCCAAGACTTGAAGACAGTATTTGAGTTAATGCGCCAACATCAACTCAAAATGAATCCTATAAAGTCCTTTCTTGGTGTATCCAGTGGCAAATTCCTGGGATTTGTCATCATCGTAAAAGGCATTCGTGTAGACCCTGATAAAGTCAAGGCCATCCTGGAAATGCGACCACCCCGCAATCTGAGGGAACTCAGGGGATTTCAAGGTCGTTTGGCTTACATCCGGAGATTCATATCCAACCTCTCTGGGAAATGTCAGCCTTTTTCTCGTCTCATGAAGAAAGGTGTATCCTTCGTATGGGACGAAGCCTGTCAACAAGCGTTCAATGATATCAAACGCTACCTCACTAATCCGCCAGTTCTGGTGCCTCCCGTCATAGGAAGACCATTCTTACTATATGTTCGAGCAATGGATCATTCTCTAGGAGCTCTTCTCGCACAGAAGAATGATGTGGGTCATGAACAGGCTATCTACTACCTAAGCAGGATGATGGTCGGGGCCAAACACCGGTTCAATCCAGTGGAGAAAGAGTGCTTGGCTCTGATGTTCGCTATTCAGAAAATGCAACACTATGTCACAGGCCAAACTATCCACGTCATCTCCAGGATCAATCCTCTTCGGGTACTGATGAGCAAGCCAAGTGTTCTTAATTCTCGACTCGCGACTTGGGCGATGTTATTGACACCATATGACATGGTGTATGTCCCTCAGAAGTCCATCAAAGGCCAAGCATTGGCTGACTTCCTAGCCGCTCATCCGATTCCGGAGACCTCCAAACTGTACGAGGACATTCCTGACGAAGTTGCAGAATGTAATTTCGCAGTGAAAAGTAATACTTGGCAACTATTCTTCGATGGCGCCTCCAGGACTGGTCCCAGGGGAAACGTGGTTTCAGGAGTAGGAATTGTCCTGGTCACTCCTGATAAACTCGTCATCTATCGGGCATACTCTCTTAGCGAGCCCTGTTCTAATAATGTGACGGAGTATAATGCTCTGCTAATCGGGCTCCAAGTCGCTAAAGAATTGGACGTCGAATCTCTGGAAGTGTTCGGTGATTCTCTGCTGATCGTCAATCAAGTAAGAGAAATATATGAAGTCCGAAATCCAGACCTCATCCCTTATCACCAAGCAACGGTCGAGATAGCCATAACATTCAAAGGATTCTTCCTAGAGCATGTACCTCGATCTCGAAATCTGGAAGCAGATGCCCTAGCCAGTCTAGCTGCAGATCTAGCTATTCCTATAAGAAGGCAGAATTCGGTGATCCTTCTTAACAGAGATTTATTTTGTGTGTAAAACAACTTTCACATAGAACGCAGCTACGCTGTGAACACAGATCCTCCCAAGAGAGACTGGAGAAGTCCCTTTATAGATTTCGTGGCATACGGAATCTTACCGGAGGACCCTAAAGAAGCCGTATCCGTCAAAAGACAATCATTACGCTTCTATCATGACGCTTCTTCACAATGTCTATATTTTCGGACCTACGACGGACTGCTATTGAGATGTCTCTCAGATGACGAAGCACACCGGATTATCCGTGAAGCTCACGACGGCGTATGCGGAGCGCATCAACCCGGTCCTAAGCTACAGGATCGTATCAGGAGGATGGGCTATTACTGGCCTACTATGATCACAGATGCAATAAAGTATGCAAGGCAATACAGAGCCTGTCAGGTCCATGCAGACTTTATACATCAACCCTCTGAACACCTACATCCTATGGTTGCATCCTGGCCTTTCGAAGCATGGGATATGGATATCATTGGTCCTATCCACCCGTCTTCTTCCAGAGGTCACCGGTTCATACTAGCCATCACGGATTATTTCTCTAAATGGGCAGAGGCAATCTCTCTTGCTGAGGTGAAGACATCTAATGTGATCAGCTTTATCAAGCATTACGTTATTTATCGCTTTGGGATACCCCGAAGGATAATTCATGACAATGGGCCTCAATTCATCAGCCAAGCGTTTCATCGATTTTGTGATAAAAATCGGATACAAAATATGTCCTCTACGGCATACAATCCTGCTGCTGTTCCTAGACGGATTTGTCCAGAGATTCCAGTTGCCCAGCAAGCTCTGCAGTCAAGGAGTCGAACCTAGCGTGAACGAGATCGTCGACGCTTCCTCGAGATAGCTGCAGATATTCGTTAATGGGTTGTTCCAAACCATTAACTATCTGCTCTAGCGCATCAGCTCTTCCAGTGTCACTGAAATGTCTAATCTGCACTATAGTGAGGTTGCAGAACGTCCTCAGAGCCTCGAAGCCTAAGTTCTTCTCCAGCACCATTGATATCAGCGTCTTCAAAGTGGCGTAGAAAATGGTAGAAAACTGCTCAACCAACTTGGTGAGATTCAAATGGGTGCTGGGGGTGGCTGCAATATCAGAGAATCCCCCTCCAGGAATGACTGTCGACGACGTTGCCACAGTCGTCGCCTCAACAAGTGGTGCGACAAAAGAAGATGCGCCGACAACAGACGAAACAGCCGGCGTACTCAAAGGAGACATTGTCGTAGTGACGGGCTCATCCCCCTCTTGAGATATTGGAATCTCTTCGGCAGGCGAGCCGGCACCCGAAAGTGCTTCCTCTCCGAAGTCGGGCACCTCCATGTCGTCGCCAGGAGCTGAAGCAGAGCCAAAAAGGGCGTCAACACTGCCCTCCCCATAGATGTCTTCCCCTGAAAAGAAGATAGAAGAAAGTTAATATCAGAATGATGTTAATCTTTCTAAAAAGAGGCGTAAAGACGACATTTACCCATGGCCGATGGCATATATGTCGTGTCTGCAGCCAGTACAGCTAAATTATTTCTTAACAATGCTAAGCAAGCTGTCATACCTGGGGAAGGTGGTGTGTCAACCGACATTGGCAAATATTCTTTCAGGTCCTCGTCAAGTTCCAACCGAGGCTCATCGGCTGGAATCTTGCTGGGTGCACTGACAGAAACGGCAGGGGTCTCTCCCGATGCTGATCTGGATAAAGGTATATGGAATCTTATTATGCTCGGCCCCGAAGGCGATCTCATACCATTGCCCGAAGCAGTGGCAGCAGCCTCGAACAGAGATTCTCCGGCACCGCCAGCCAGAACTTTTAAGGTTTCCTCTCTAAAAGGCGAGGAACCTCCAATCAAAGAATCGTCCCCGACAGGGGAAACTACAGGTTCCCTTCTAGGAGCCTCATGGCCGGGAATCCTGAGAGGACGAGTAACCGTCTTCTTCTTCTTCTTGCGAAGGGAAGTCTCCGTCGGAGCAGGAGCCGTTCGCTTACTTGAAATGCCCAGAGGCCCGGCAGGTTGAGGTATGTCACCCCTCGGTACTGCCAACAAAGGCTCATCTGGATTGACGGCATCTTCACCCTCGTCGAAGGAAACTGAGGGGATCTCGTATCTCCCCCCAGGCTTGGAGGAGGGCATCCTAAAGCTTCCACGCATATCAAAATCGCGATGGAAGGTGTTCATTGCCACATAAAACTGGACATATAAATGGAGCATGCGCAGCTCCGTGGAGAGTGAAATGGTGGGCACAGTAAAACTTGCTTCAGTGCAACCCATGATGAAGTATCGCCACCCTCTCGCTCCATCAATGAGTCCACCCCTGGACCTGAAGCTGGTGATGGCGTTGCCCACGTGCAATTGGTTGTACCCAAGCTGCCTGGCAAACCGACTGGACAAGTAGGGTTCCAAGAAGCACTGGTCCTCACTTCTATACAGTAGATGGGAAGGTCTAATGCAGACCAACCAATTAAATGCCTCAGGAGAAAGAACGGTCTTTCCGTCGCCCACGTCCTGAAGTCTGTGCCCCTGTTGATTAAGATGTACGGAGGGGACAGTGTAGAAGATCTTCCAGCTGTGACTGAAATTCAATACCCGCCGACAGTCTAAAACTGTGGTCACGTTCCAGGAGGAGTTCTTGTAATTCAGCAAGAAACTACCTTCCGAACTGCTGCCAGAGACGGAAGACATCACCCTGGGATTATGGAGAATTAACCATCCCATCAAATACAGGTATGGTAATTCTACCCTGGGAAAGCTATCACGCCGAGTTTCATCGGCGAGCAGCCCATCAGTAATGGCCCTCAGGCCAGCTTGTATGCGGCACACCATGGCGGAAAGCAAAACCAGTCTTGCCCCGAATACCAGACGTACTGCAGGCCACAAAGTGTTGCGGTGAATGCGGTCCGAGGATGCAATGCCGGGTACCACCAGTCGGCGTAGCCATATAGAGAGGAAGCCAGCCAGTTGAGCTTCCTTGGACAGAGGCCTGCGGCAATGCCTCAAATAACTGTAGGCCTTAGTGCCTGCAGGATATTTCCCTATCCCTTCGTCGAGGATCTGATCTGGAGCCCCAACGTCTTCCATAAGATCGTCGACTACCTGAGCACTAAGCACGCTCAGAAAGCTCAGAGGTTGATCCTTAGTATCCAAGACCTTCTCTGGCTTAGCAGCCCTGGCTCGGTGAAAGAAGAGGTAGGACGCCCATTTATTGATATGCGCCAAATCTGAAGGCTCATTATAGAAGGCGGTGCAAGCGAGGTAGTGGCACATCAGCTACTGGTACACTGCCACTACCTGAGGGTCTGAATCCCCCAGCTCCCGGTTGGTAGGAATATACTCTTCATATGGAGTATCCCCCATCGGCAGTCTCGAGATCTCTGCCATCTCGTGGAGGGCCAATCCCAACCCCCCCAGTGGAGTGGCGAAAGTCCCGGTGAGCGAGATATATCGCTCCATCAAAGCCAAAAATAGGCTAGGGTTGAGAGGCAACCCAACACTGGTGGCCATCACGGCTGAGTACAGACCAATGTTCTCCAGCTCGGTCTGAAAATGCTTTAGGGCCCAGTCAGCTAAATGAGCCTAGCGAAGATTTGTGGGGGTGATCCACCCACTTGTCCGAGGATTAACCTTTGGGTATACTCCTCCGTGCCCCATGAAATCGTTGCAGAAAGTCGGTATCTGGACTGGCTGGAAGGGTGCAGTGTCCTCACTCGGGACAACGCCCGAAAATAATCCCCTGAACGGCATCACAGAGCCGGAAGGGCGGCTGACGAATGACCCTTGGTCAGATCCTTTCTGGTGGAATATCTTCCCCGGCTGGCCGTGAAGATTGGGAGTCAGCGTCCACGACATCCTCCTGGGATGTGTGGCATGGAAGAATGCCGAGATGGGGTAGTCTCTCGGCATCTTGGGCAGGTACATGACCAAGCCCCCGGCAGGGAAAACCCAGAGCTCTTTCTTGGGCTTCACTGGGACTGTTTGTCAATCATGTCCCCGAAGAGAAAGGTCGGTTTTATATATTGCGCCCCGTCTATAGACGTCAGGGGATCCCCGTTGATCATGATCAACATCATCCGCTCTCCTTGGGACGATATCAGGATTCCCCTTCCTTCGGGATATTGAGGTCCAGAGATGAGAAATGTCACGTGGGACAAATTCTCCAAGTAGTTGGAATACAGCATCCCGGCAGCTGAACCCATCACCTCGGCCAGCGGAGACGCACACAAGTTAACTACAAAATGTAAGAAAAGATATCAGTTTCTATACTAGACATTACAATCTTGCAGCATATGCCAAAAGACAACAGTCTGTGCTTTACGCCAAGACTGTAAAAACTAGATCTTTTACGCTGGAATCCTATTCCAAAGCGTAAAATTCAAGACTGGCAGTATACACAAAAAACTCGACAGTCTGTGCTTTACGTCAGACTGCCAAAGTTTGAGTTATTACGCCGGACTTTTCATCCAGAAGCGTAACACTCAAATTTTATAGTATACGCCAAGTTTCGACAGTCTGTGCTTTTACGCCAGACTGCGAAAATATGGAGTTATTACGCTGACACATTAGAAATGTGGGCGTAAAAGATGAAACGTCTCTGTGCATCATCTTCCTCGAAGAGGCTATCAGCACAGAAGACGACCTAGCGCGTTCACGTACAACGTGTGCGAAAGATTTTCGTCGTTCTCGTCGTCCCAAATGCTTTACCTATAACGCCCGACGCAGAGCTCGTCAGCGGGACACTTCGCTCAGAGCGGGGCTGGCCTTGCCCGACCGGAGTCGCCCTTGCTTGGGCAGAGGAGCGAGAAGAAGAGTCAGTCTTCTTTCCCTTAGAGGAAGAGATTTGTTTCGGTGCCATTGCTGAAAACTCGGAGTGCTCGGAGAAGAGACGAATGAGAGAACTCGAACAGTCGAAGGCTTTCGTTTGCAAGAAGACAGATAAAAAGTTTTTCTCTGAAAGCCTTGGTCTATATATAGAGTTCGGATGGACTTCTCGAATCCCTAACCAAGTCCAACATTTAATATTCGGTCATGATTGGGGACCACATCAGCCTATTACTCAGGGAAGGCGGACAGTCAGCGAATTCGAAAAGTTTTTATGCAAAGAAGATTCATGATTTTACGCTAAGGAGCTTTCTACGCTCGACAGCTACAGATCTACGGTTTTACGCTCACAGACTATAAGTCTATGGTTTTACACCCGGATGCTTTTATGCTCGGTAGCTTTTACGCTCGAGAGGCTACAAACCTATGACTTCACGCTCAGAAGCTACAAATCTATGATTTCACGCTCGGTGGCTTTTATGCTCAGAGGCAACAGATCCACAACTTCACGCTCGAAAGATTTTCTTTTCAGAGGCTACAAATCTACAGTTCTACGCCCGGATGCTTTTATGCTCAGCAGCTTTTACGCTCGAGAGGCTACGAACTTACAATTTTTCGCTCATCCACATTCACAGGTCTATGACTTTCCGCATATTTGAGAATACGCAGGCCAGAACGTGCGTACATCTGAACAATTCTTAAGGCGGTCAATTACAAGAGTTCACACAGAAGATACTCCTTCTTGACCTCAAAATATTCCAAGTACCCGAAGCATACAGAGTTCAGCTTTGAAAATTACTCTTCTTCTTGGGTTGATTGGAGGTTCATCCAGAATCCAGTCTGAATATCTCATCTATAGTTCAAGATGGCGACTCAGTTCGACAGCCGTTTCTTACCCTATTTCAAGGGATTTTTGGGAAATCATTCTTGAAGATGATGGTCTGAACAAAAGTTCTATTTATCAGAAGCAACGATTCAGAATTCTACGCAGCTCCCCATTCCTAACAGCAGGACAGTTCGAATACTCGACTTAAATGCTAAAGCGGCTTTTTACGCATCGTTAGTTATGCGTAAAAGACAGGAGGGGACCTAATACTCTTTCTAAAAGAGTCGGCGTAAAGGTATCAGATGTGTCGAAGCTACACATATTCAGACTTCATCACAACAAAAGATATAGCAAATAATCATATGCACAGAAGAAGACAATTTTATTAAAACATGATTACATATGAGGAAAATCCTGTCTACAAAGGGTTTTTTCTTTATTTTTCGTGATTACGTATGAGGGAAATCCCGTCTACAAAGGATTTCCTCATCGTCATCGGAAGGCCACCCCCAGAATCTTTTCTACCAGGTTCTCGTATTGGTGGAGATCTTTCGCGTCTTTTTCAGCAGTTAGTCGGTTTCCATAAACCGATTAACAAGAAAATGATAAATGGCGGGAGGATACAGAACTGGGCCTGCCTAAATTATGCAGATCCCATCCTCCGTATGCCATGACAGATTGAGTTAAGGTATTTCACCCAACTCAATACTCGAGGACAGAGCTAGTTTGTCTGCTCTTGTCCACGAATGACAGGAGAAAATACAGCTTGCAAGCTGTGTGGTCGAATGAGACCCTTCCTCTCTCTTGGAAGAACCGCCATACAAAGTTGCTGATTATCCCGAGCAAAGGAAGCTATGATATCCTTCCATGATCCATCGTTGTAGAGGACATTTGCTCGAAGATGTCGTCTTTTTCGGTTCCTTACATGCTGGAAGAACATGGTCTTCTTCTTCCTCAAGTCGACCCGACGAACTCCGGCGATCATCTCTGCGTGGTAAAGGAAATGTGGGAATAAACAGGTTAACTCCTCAGCCTTTTATAGGCCAAAGAGAACACACCAAATCTCAACAAATCCCCAATAAATCTGCCATGAAGTCAGCCTTGAAGAACGTGTCAGACTTGACCGTTTCATGCTTCATTCAAAGCGTTTCAAATTACGAGGAATTTGAAAGTTTTGAAGGGGGTCTTGTAGAAGCATGAAAAATACGCTGGATAGCTATATGCAGCATGTTGATGCTGGGCAGCGTAAAAAGATGACTTCAGAGCCATCGACGTACAACAGAGCTTTTCTGCTGAGCACAGCGTAAAACATAAGCTCGAGGACTATCCGCGTAATGCAGTATGTCCAGGCTGCTTCAGCGTAAAAAGGATGCTATATCGCTTTTATGGCGTAAAACTCATCCGCTTTAATGCAACATTGAAGTGTACGAGGGACGCTTCGTATTCCCCAAAATGAACCTGTTAAATAGTGCAGTGAACCTGACGTCTGACTCCTGACAAAGAGTACTGCACGACTACCCAGACGACGGCTATAATGATGGCGCGGCACAGAGACCCAGACTGTCGTTTAGTGACATTTCCTTGGCGTAAACCACTTTTACGCATACAAGGGAATACGCTGCCTAGTTTTACACAGACAGATGTGAGCTGTTTACGCTCCGCAAAAAACCAACAGACTGCCACGTCAAAAGCTGCTCTTCGTACAGGGCTCGAGGCACGTCTCTGCATTTAATGCGCAGAATGATGGCAGACCCTCAAGGCACGTCTCTGCATTTAATACGCGGAAGGCTGGCATATCTTCGAAATACGCCTAATGCATTTAAATGATGGCAAATCTTTGAGACACGCCTAATGCATTTAATGCGCGAAATGGTGGCAGATCTTCGAGACACGCCTCTGGAATACGCTGCCTAGTTTTACACAAGCAGACGTGAGCTTCTTATGCTCCGCAGAAGACAAACAGGCTGCCACATCAAAAGCTGCTCTTCGTACAAGACTCGAGGCACGCCTCTGCATTTAATGCGCATATGATGGCAAATCTTCGAGGTTGGCAGATCTTCGGGACACGCCTCTGCATTTAATGCGCAAGATGGGGGCAGATCTCTGCATTTAATGCAAGAGATTTGATTATATCCCCAAAAGCCGTAATTTCGGCTAAAACGTCCACATCATCACTTTCGGGCATTACGCCATCAGGCTATTTGGTTCAGAATTCGCTCAAAGCCTCAGTCAAGGAAGGAGGATCAGCTATCTTCTACGCTAGCTACCTGTCCATGCAGCCTCAGGCTTTCACGCCCACTCGGCTCCTATGCCTACTCGGCTTCTACGCCCATTCGGCTTCTATGCCTACTCGGCTTCTACGCCCGCTCGGCTTCTACGCCTACCTGGCCTCTACGCCAGTTTGATAAACTATTTGGCTTCTACGCCATAGTGACAGTTATTGGCTTCTACGCCAACCTTTTCTACGCGAGGGATAACTACCTACGTGGCTTTTATGCCGTGATCTTAGCAGCAGTTATACGCATTGTCTCTTAATGGGACACGCGTCACACGCTCATTCAAAAGGTCATTTATACGTAGGTAACAGTTATTATAACCGTCGCGTAAAAGGTGCTATACTTTCCACTGCCCGGCTTCTACGCCGACTGATGGTCACTGTCACTAAAACCCTATAAATAGGGACCTCTATCGACAGAGGTAAGGGTCGAGAAAAATAAGGGGAGAGAAAATTGAGGTCGAAGAAATTAAGGTCGAAAACTCGGGAGAGAAGATCAAAAGGAGAAGGTCAAGGAACTAAGAGTCGAAGAGTCTTTGAGAGAGAAGAATCCAGAGCTCAGGCAAGAGTAGCGATCGACGACTTTGGCATAGAGCATCCACTCTCTTTTGCAACCTTCGAAGCTGCTTTCTGTCTTCTACGGCACTTCTTCACCATCATGTGGTCCAAGGGACAAAGTGATCGACTGCAGATCAGACTCCTATAGCAATATTTATCCAGATTAAAAATTGTACTTTGACATCCTCGTATAGGATTAAATCGTACAATCTTGTTTGTAAACCAAAGAGCGGATTTTCGTATAAACCTCGTCATTTATTTCTTTTATTTATTATCAAACAAATATTCCTACATATCAAATATACTATTTCCTAACTAATGCAACTTGATACAAAGGAAAATGAAGAGTAATCCCACTCATATGCACAAAATACCCAAAAATAAATTCTATATCATACCGTATCGCAAAATACTATAATACGCTCTATTCGTGTCCAATTGTGGACACGTACCTAGTCCCACAATCCTGATCTAAGTCTAATTAGATATAATTAGTCTTATGACACACACTTGATGTGTCAATATCATAATTTCCCCTAATTAGTCACAAATCACCATATAGATTCCATAATACAAGTCATATGAACCTAGTTCTTGATCCTATGGGTAGCCTTAAGCCAAAGGATGATTCTTAATGGTTAAATGCACGAATTAGAATCTAAATTAAGGGATGGACTCAGAATTTACCTATTGGGAGATAGATTTTCGATAAAATGCTCTATGGACACAATTACGACACGATATATTGCCAATTCCTCCTCATTCAAGTGTTTCTTGCAATCCAAGCTTCAATGCTTCTTAAATGATGAAATTGAGAGAAAATTGGTGTGAATTAGGTTGAAATTGGTGGATGGATGAAGTAAATTGGGGATAAACTAAATTGGGGATCTAGATGGAATGAACAAATGAAGAGATGAGAGAGAAAAGCCCCCTATTATGGCCGACCCCCTCTTTCCCCTTCCCAAACAACCTACAATGTCTAATGTACCCCCACTTGCTAGTTATGAGGAATAATTAGGAAGGGCTATATTGGAAAGTCTCTAAACTAATACAAATTAAGCTAATCTTCTTAATTAATTAAGAAAAATGGTCTAATAGACTTAGTCTAATGTTGGGCTCAATTATGTCATGACAACTAATGGGTCCACTAATGACAAGTCCAAATAACATAGGCTAGCCCACTAACAATTAATGAAATAGCACAACTCAATATAATTAATTAGTAGCACAATATATAATATTTAATTACTAAATAATAATATGCTAAATGATAAGAATACCCTCATCTAGAAATGTGGCAGTGACAGATTTAATTAAATTGAATTGGGCATTTCTAAAAAGAATTAATATTTGGCTTTAAGTAATTGAGTTTGGAAATAGGAATAATTAAGAGGGCTTTTAACTAATAAGAGAAGGGCTTTTGGGCTTATAAAAAAATGAATAAACAGATCAACCATTCTTTTAGCCAAATTGTCTTTTTTTCTAAACATTGTCTAATTTAAATATTTTTCTGTCTGTTGCGGCCATTGTGGACCCGATATCTTCATCTCGAAATACATGTCGAACTCTGATTCTGGACTTCTTTATATCGAACTTAGCTATTTGGACTATTCCGGACTCAATAGAATTGTATGTTCCATCATTAGGGATCATCTTGGGAAATATAGTATATGTACCTATTATATGTCGACACGTTCGTGTCGCACACGTCGACTCCAACTAAACTGAGGCAAGTACTTACTTCGATTGCTTTCATTATATGGTAGTTTCTCTAATACATGATTAAGATATGTATTAAATGATCTTGATTGAATCTTAGTTTTAAATAAATATGAGCTGAATATGCTCATTCCGTCACGGACGCATAGCTTATGCCACGTTGTATTTGCCTATTTGGGATGGCATATGCCGTCACAAATAGTGACATTTTGTGTGTGTGTGTGTGTGTGTATATATATATATATATATATATATATATATATATATATAAGCCTATTTTGTAGGCTTTTGGCCTTGTACATTGCCATGCAAACATTACATATATATTTCATTCATTGTCCAACTACAACTACAATCAAACCACATTTAGAACCATCCAAAGCCACAATCCAATAATATTCGTAATAAAATTCCATTCATTCTTCGTAATAACAGTTTTTGTTTCGACGGATCCACAAAATGACATCAAATTCACCACAAAAAAATGACATGTGTATATGTCAACAAGTATAAAAGTTGGTTATTAACCTAACATTACATAACTTTGTTAGACTAAAATACTTGAACTAAAAAACCAATCAAAATGTAACCAGTACATGTCCAAAAATATGAAACATATATATGTATTGTCAAGTGGTTTTGCTTAAAAATGACTTGTCCAACTTGAACTTGAGCTCCCATCCATCCAAAATGGCCGTAGTATATGTCCAAAAATATTAAACATAATTTACTTTGAAGTGATTCTGCTTCAAAATGTCTTATCCAACTTGAACTTGAGCTCTCATGGATCCAAAAATGCCTTTGTCATAATGAAATTGAAAGAAAAATATTAGTAGATGAATAAAGACCATTCACATTTTAAAAATATATTAAAAATTTAGTCAAATGTACACATAGATGTTGTTAGAAAAAGTTACATGGAATCAATGAATAAATCACTATTATACTATTTACTAAATACTGACATCCTAATGCTGGGTCGAGAGTGATGACAAAATATCCTGCACAAAAGATTAAGAAAAAAGTTTATTAATTGAGTAAAACTAAAAATTTAAACAATCTAGCTAATTTGAAGATCACTTTGTTAACAAATAAAAACATGATTTGGAGAGATTAAAGATAAAATATCTATGAGTTTGTCCATCTTCTTGTTTGTCTCCTCATTACTCTTTTGCATCTCATCTCGATCTCGTCGTAACATTTCAACTTATTCCCTTAAATTCCTAACCTCCTTATCATTTTTGCTAGTAGTTGAAGAACATTCTCCCCTTCTTCTCTTGGATTTTATGTCGATTCCAAAACCACGATATCTCCCCGATTTCTCTGGCCCCATAACTTGGGAGTAATTGTCACCATCAAGTTGAGCAAGTGATTCTTCCACACCATCTTCATCTGCCTTCCATTTTAGCTCCTCCATCTGCCTCTAATCATGAGCATATCGATCAAATTTATCAGTTAACATAGCATTGACAATGAGAGTATCAAACTAACAGAGCTTGAGAGTATCAAACTATCAAAGCATTGATCAAATTAAAAGATAGAATCAGTTAACATAACACTATCATGTAATAAATACTTGCCCCAAAAAATGTAAGTTATATAGCCAAAAACTAGAATTATAGATTCCGAAGAAATTAACTCCAGTTGATTGAACTAATTTCATTCGTGACAACCAAAAGAGATCCATAAGTTATTGCCCTATTATAGAATTCAAGCTCGAGGACAAGAATTCATAACTTGGAGGGATTTCTGGCATAACAGTTTTCAAGTATCATTTTTCAACCAGTAGCTCTGTTCTCAAGTGTAATATGTAATATCTTTAAATATAAAATGATAACAGTTTTCAAGTATCAGTTTACTGCTGGACAAGTTCAGTTTTCAAGTATCAGGTATCAGTCTAAAATTCTTTAACCATTCAAAAATTCTTTAACTATTCAAGTATCCTAGGCATGTTAAAAGGTCAGGCTCACATTTTTGAGAGGCTAACACAATATCAAATCAGCTCAGGTCCAAATTGACCAACATCAAGGTCTATCAGGTTAGAGTTGATACTTAAAGAGACTTACATCCCCATTTACATCCTTTTGAGTACGTGTATACTTGTGTGGTCTTTGTACATCAGTTCCTGAATGCATATAATCACACATATGTATGGACATCTACATATATAAATATATAATACATAATGAAAGTAATTATAGAAAATAACTATTACTGATAACAACTATGAAGCTCTACAGGACCTCAACTCTACAATCGAATTCCAACATAGGCTCGTGAGAATTAAATAGAATTTCAAAACTACAATGCACCAACCCAGGTAGGAGAATGATTGAAAGAGCAAACCTAAATCTGCAGTGGTTATTTCTTGTTTAGGATAAAATCACCAAATGTGATAACTGAGCATGTAACTTTTTAGCATAGTAATATCCTATATTGTTCACCATTGAGGAGAGCAAACAAGGAACTAGCCTTGCTATAATATCTATAATAGTCCACAATAATGAAAAGATAAAAATGGACACGTTCCAGCATATTATCCATAGTTACCTGCAGAACACAGAACGAAAAGAGAATGTAATACACAGGGGATCCTGGTAACTTGTATATCGGGAGTAGCCTTCTTCAGAACAATTATATGGAACACGAAGTTTTATCCAAAAAATATAACGTTTTCAAGAAAAACAATATGTAATATAATATAATATAGTAAGGAAAACAATGGGGCTATGTCAATCACTATTACAGGGTTTGATGCAGATTCTTCTTTATAGACCCTTGTTAACTGCCATATACCAACACCGATACCGAAGCATGTAAAAGAATCTGATTTGTTGACACAAACATGCTCAAAGTTAGATTCTTTTACATGGTAGCAAATACCGATCGAAGCATGTAAAAGAATCTAATTTGGCTAGACAAGCCATATAGAAATGTGAAGTCTTGAGTAATTAATTTGTTGCATGCAAGCACAGGCAATAGTTGGTCCAATTTGGAATAGCCGACACACATAAGGATCGTCAAAGGAGTAGCCAAATCAGATTCTTGTGGCTGACTACGCATTGGTACCCGTTATGGTGAGGTGGATGTCGATAGGACAAGTCTATACTAGCTCATTAGTATCAGAACTTTGAGACGGCTACTTAATGGGTATGTATTCAAAACAATACATCAAGAGCTTGATTCTAAGACACAAAGCAGTGGTGTAATGACTAGAGCAACAGCTGTGAAGTTTAGGAAAACCACAGAGAAAAGACTAATATCTCAGGAGCTAAACTACTTTGGACGGTTAGTTGATATAATTGAGTTGACATATCCTTTGGGTCGCAAGTTTGTGTTATTTAAATGTGAGTAGGTTTATGTCGACAAAGAGAAAGGCATTAAAATTGATGAGCTAGGGTTCACTCTTGTCAATTTCAGATATTTGTTGGCATCACAAAAAGAAAAACCTTATGTATTGGCATCCCAAGTTAAACAAGTCTTCTATGTGGAAGACTCAACCGATCCAGGATGTCATGTGGTTGTGAATAACAAACCTAGAGACACTTATGACATGGGTGAAGACACTGAGGAACTATTAGCTAACGAACCATATGGTCGCCAACACCACGTTGTTGATGATCAAAATAATATTATAAACTTGGTGAGAGAGAATGTGATGGGAACAACAATTGCTAGCTTAATCTTGTCATTGACCATTTCGTAACTATATATATATATATATATATATATATATATATATATATATATATATATAAAAATGAGCATCGATAGTCATTTTTGACTATTCTGAAATAGCTTAACACAAGCAGGAATACTCTGGACCTACATTCTACATGTGTCAAAAATCAAGATGCCAGAACTTCATAATTCCCACACAAGCTTTAGAATGGATGCTACATTTCTTGCTTCATACTTGGTTTCTGTGACATTATACTTGCTTCATAGTTCACACATAAGCCACAACTTCATACTTCTTGGTAAAAAATAATAGTAAGGTTCTGAGTGTTCTTGTCAGTATCGGTCTTACAAGGATTCTGGTAAATTGCTAATACAAGTATGATGTCACAAAAACCAATAACCCCTGCTAAGAAGACCGATAACCCATGCATAGCTCCAGAGCTAATGCTCTGATACTTGGTGAGCTATATAGATAAATTCCCAATACGCTGATACTTTATGGCATTTAATGGCTCAGACTTGTTCTGATACTCTCTAATGAGCTAATGCTCTGATACTCTGATACTTGGCCCTCCCTGATACTCACTAATGAGCTCTGATACTCACTAATGAGCTATTATATATAGACAGTGAATGTTGCATATATTAATGTCTAGTGTGCAGGAAACTTTGTATATGCATTAAATGGTCAAATAATTCCATTATCACACTAATTACAACTCAATCATATCCATATAATTTATTGCTTCAGATAGGAGATTCTCATAACGTTGGAGTATTCTTAATATGGTGCGAACATTAGTTGTATATACCATAAGCTCCTAGACACATACTTTGTATATACCATGAGTAGTGGAAATTTTGGTAACAGTTAGGATTTTTATGCCTTTTGGAAGAAATGGGAAAGTCTATAGATGGTAATACTTTAAAGGTCGATTTTTGATACGATGCTGTAATTGTTGAGTTTGGAGAGTGATATATGAGATTTAGGTGTTCTTCGTTGAGTTAATTTGTACTGGAAAGTAGAAATATTGGTGAAGTTGGAAGGTTTTTGTGAGTTTTAGATAGTTGGCAATGTATTTAAAGTCTTAACTTAATATTTATTATTATTTTTGTCTAACAGTTTTATGCGACTTTGATAAGTTAAAATTTAGAATTTGAACATATGTGATTTTTATTTATGATATAATTTAGAGGCTAGAGCTAATTGCTTCTTAAAACATTTTTTTTATTGTTTGATGGGCTGGTACAGATTTCTTCAAATAAGCTAATGCTCTGATACTCTGATACTTTGCCCTCCCTGATACTCACTAAGGAGTTCTGATACTAATGAGCAGTATAGACTTGTCCTATCGACATCCACCTCACCATAATGGGTACCAATGCGTGGTCAGCCACAAGAATCTGATTTGGCTGATCCATTGATGATCCTTAGGTATGCCGGCCATTCCAGGTTGGACCCACAGTTGCCCGTGCATGCATGCAGCAAATTAATTGCTCAGGACTTCACTTTTCTTTATAGCTTGTCTAGCCAAATCAGATTCTTTTACATGCTTTGATCGATATTTGCTACCATGTAAAAGAATCTGACTTGAAGCATGTTTGTGTCAACAAATCAGATTCTTTTATATGCTTCGGTATTGGTGTTGGTATATGGCAGTTAACAAGGGTCTATAAAGAAGAATCATGCACCAAATCATGTAATAGTGATTGACATAGCCCCATTGTTTTTCTTACTATATTATATTATATTACATATTTTTCCTTAAAAATGTTATATTTTTCGGATAAAACTTCGTGTTCCATATAATTGTTCTGAAGAAGGCTACTCCCGATATACCAGTTACCAGGATCCCCTGTGTATTACATTCTCTTCTCGTTCCGTGTTCTGCAGGTAACTATAGGTAATATGTTGTAACGTGTCCTTTTTTATCTTTTCATTATGGTGGACTATTACAGATCTTATAGCAAGGCTAGTTCCTTGTTTGCTCTCCTCAATGGTGAACAATATAGGATATTACTATACTAAAAAGTTACATGCTCAGTTATCACATTTGGTGATTTTATCCTAAACAAGAAATAACCACTGCAGTTTTAGGAGGGTGCCACGTATCCCTTCTTAACAGGGTGCAACTGTAACCATGAGCAGGCAAAGCTGTCACGCGGGAGCTTGTTGTGATTTTTCGTTACTGAAGATCTGGGTGGTTCTCATCCTTTGTGGGAATGACTTGGTCATCTTGACCCCTAGTACGCACTTGGTTGGAGAGAATCATTCTTGTCATAATAGCAAAATTTGGTCTTTATGGAGTCTGAAACACATATGGCCAGAGACGCATGGGACGCATGGGACGCATGGACTGTATGGAGTCTGAGACGCATGAGGCCAGAGACCCATAGGACCGCATGGAGTCTGGGACGCATGGGATAAGAGATGCATGGGACCGCATGGAGTCTGGGACACATAGGACCAGAGATGAATGGGACCGCATGGAGCATGGGACACATGGGGCCAGGGACGCATGGAACGCATAGAGTTTGGGACGTATGAGGCCAGGATGCATGGGAAGCATGGAGTTTGGGATGCATGAGGCATTTATTGTGTTGTCCACGTGGCGTTGCACCCCGTCAAGAGTGATGTTCTGCGCTGACGTGAGACTTTTGTCGTTTAGTGTGTTCACGTCTTTTGAGAAAATTAGAAAATTCTTTTCGTCAGAATTTTGTGTCACAGATGATCCTGCTGACGGGACGCCACGTTAGGTCCTTCTGCAGCCAAATTGCTTTGGCTGATTGGGGACACATGGATGTCGCCTTCTTTGGGCCACAGGGAGACTTTACGGCCTGATCTCTTCTGAGTTTTTATTTTGGGGCGCAGGGTCGTATGGATGCATATTTTCTATTCTTCTACAAGACTCCCTTCAAAGTTTTCAAACTGATAAGTTTGGAATAATTTAAATAAAAAGCATGGAGGAAGAAGCACTTTTGGCCGCATGGCTAGAAGGTCGCATGGACGTTGGATCGCATGGACGTTGGGCCGTATGGGCGGGCACTTCCAGGCTATCAAATTGTTATTAACTGACAGATTTTTTTTAATTTTTTAGTGGATCTCCTTTGGGATTCTGCGCCATCACCTGACATGGGGCTCGGGAGGCCACCATTTCAGGGAGATTAAAGTAGACCCCGCGAATCGAGGCATTAGGTTCATCCTCACAACTGCTTGGTTTATTGCCTTGATCTATTCACGCAGATTTGAGGCCTATAAAATAGGCGGTGGGGATGAGAGAGAGAATTTATCTCTTTGCTTTCTCCTGTAAGGGATGCTGAAGGCTGAGGCTATTTTCGTTGAGCGGTTGATCAAGGGCAGTTTTGATCCATGCCCCCCCATCCGGATGTTTTACTTGGAGGTAGGGCAGTTCTGCACTTCCTATGCTGGGCTGCGGGGGAATAGGCCCCAGTACCCCATCCTGCAACAGGGATGCGTGTAGGCCCTTTGCGAGATTCTGTCGCCTGGATAGAGACTCGTCTTGGACATGCACAGACCTCCTTCACAAAGTTCGGTCGTATGGACGAGCACTCCTCTGTAACATGTGTGCCCAGCTTTGGTATGGCCGCATGGGTGGGGGGTCATCTGCTTCATTCGCGCAGAGCTTTATCTCTGGCGTGACTGCATGGATAAGATCTCATCTTGCTTGTGCATGCATGCTCGGTCGTTACGGCTGAAACAACCATATGCGGCAGTTTGTGCCTTTATGCGATCTTCACTGAGACTGATGCATGTCTTCTTTTTGCAGGTTTTATCCTTACTCGTGCTGCTCATGATAGAGCATGGAAGGATATCATAACACCCGTTGTTCGGGGTGAAGACCAACTTTATGCGACGGTTCGCCAAAAACTGTTCCAAGAGATGAGGATTGTTCGACAAGAACTAATCCAAGAGACAAGGATGAGCATCATATGTCACGTGCGGAGTTGCCCTTGTTCATGCAGCGTACGGGCTGCATTTTTCCCCTTTATGCGGCTTGCTACCGGTTGGGGGCTTGTGGCGACAATGACAAGATTTGGATTAATTTATATTCCTGTCGCCAGTCTTTCCGCCTGGTTGTAGAGCGTTTGCTACTGCTCTTCCCTGTTTGTGGTGGAAAACGAAAGAATGAAGATGTATTCAAGATGGGGTTTACACGAAACCCATCTTCTTTGGTTTACAAACAAACTTGTATAATTTAATCCTATACGAGGATGTGGGAGTACAATTTATTTAATCTGGGTAAATATTGCTATAGGTGTCTGATCTGCAGTCGATCACTTTAGCCCTTGGACCACACGATGATGAAGAAGTGCCGTAGAAGACAGGAAGCAGCTTCGAAGGTTGCAAAAGAGGGTGGATGTACGATGACAAAGTCGTCGATCCCTACTCTTTGCCTGAGCTCCAGATTCTCTCTCTCTCTCTTGACCTCTGGTTCGATCTTTCTTGGAAGTTCGACCTTGGATCTGATATTGGTTTTCTTGACCAATTTTCTGACCTGGTTCCTCATTGATAGAGGTCTCTATTTATAGAGTTTTGGTGACAGTGACCACTCCGTCGGTGTAGAAACCGAGGAGTGGAAAGTACAACACCCTTTTACACAATGGTTAAAATAACTAAAATAACCAATGCCTGCGTATAGATGATCCTTTGAATGAGCGTGTGACGCGGGTCCAACTAAGGGACAAAATGCGTATAATCGCTACGAAGATCATGGCGTAGAAGCCACATAGGTAGGTATCCCTCGTGTAGAAGAGGTGGGCGTAGAAGCCAATATCTGTCACCATGGCATAGAAGCCAAGTAGGCATAGAAGCCGAAAATAGGCGTAGAAGCCGAGTGGTCATAGAGGCCGAGTGGGCGTAGAAGCCGAGTGGTCGTAGAGGCCGAGTGGGCGTAGAGGCCGAGTGAGCACAGGAGCTGAATGGGCGTAGAGGCCGCTGCGTACCGTGCCAGAGTGCTGATGTGGACGTCTTAGCCAGAATTATGGCTTTTGAAGATATAATCAAATCTCTTGCATTAAATGCAGAGATTTGCCACCATTCTGTGCATTAAATGCGAAGGCGTGTTTTTGAAGGTCTGCAGCTCTTCTGCGCATCAGTCGCAGAGACGTGCCTTGAGAAACTGTCACCGCTCTGTGCTTTAGACGTAGAGACGTACCTCGAGCAACTGTCATCGCTCTGTGCATTAGACGTAGAGACGTGCCTCGAGCAACTGTCATCGCTCTGTGCATTGGTCGTAGAGACGTGCCTCGAGCCCCGTACGGAGTGCAGCTTTTGATGTGGCAGACGATTTGTCTACTGCAGAGCGTAAACAGCTCATGTTTGCTTGTGTAAAATAAGGCAGCGTATCTCTTCGTGCACGTAAAAGCAGTTTACGCGAAGGAGATGGCGGTAAATGACAGCCTGGGTCGCAGTGCCGTGCCATCATTATAGCCGTCGTCTGGGTAGTCGAGCAGTATCCTTGGGTAGTCAAGCAGTATCCCTTTGTCAGAAGTCCAGACGTCAGGTTCATTGCAGGATTTGACAGGTTCACTTCGGAGAATACGAAGCGTCTCTCGTACACTTCAATGCTGCGTTGCAAGAGGATGGGTTTCACGTCCAGGAGTCAATAAAGCACCATGTTTACGCTGAAGCGGTTTGGACGTACTGCCTTACGTTGAGCTTATATTTCATGCTGTGTTTGGCGGAGAAAGCTCTGTTGCACGCTTGATGGCTCTGAAGGCCTCTGTTTACGCTGATCTGTATCAATATGCTGCGTATAGCCGTCCGGCGTATTTTTTATGCTTCTACAAGACCCCCTTCAAAGCTTTTAAATTCCTCGGAATTTGAAACACTTTGAATGAAGCATGAACCGCTCCTCGTAACTCGAAACGTTTCTGAATGGAGCGTTAAAACAGTCGATGCTGACTTTATGGCAGATTTATTGGGGACCGGTGTGACCTCTTTCGCCTATAAAAAGGCTGAGGGTTTAACCTGTTCTTCCCACATTTCTATCATGCAGAGATGATCGCCAGAGTTCGTCGGGTCGATCTGAGGAAGAAGGAGATCATGTTCTTCCAGCGTGTAAGGAGCCGAAAATGACGGCATCTTCGAGCAAGTGTCCACTGCAATGGTGGATCATGGAAGGGTATCTTAGCCTTCCTTGCTCGGGATAATCAGCAACTTTATATGGCTGTTCTTCCAGGAGAAGGGAAGGGTCATATTAGACCACATGGCTTACAAGCGGTGTCTTCTCCTGTTACCTCCGGGGATGAGAGCAGCAACTAGCTCTGACCTCGGGCATTGAGTTAGGTGGAATATATCAACTCAATCTGTCACGGCGCACGGAGCATGGGATCTGCATAATTTATGCAAGCCCCAACTTTGTATTCTCCCGCCGTTGATCATTGCCATGTCATTCAGTTTGCTGGAACTGACTGACTGCTGGAGAAGATGGATGAAGAATTGTGCCCATGCGAGAACCTGTCAGAACAGCTTCTGGGCGATTTTCATACGACGATGGGGAAATCCTTTGTAGATGGAGTTTCCCTCAGATGTAATCACAAAAATGAAAAAAAACTCTTGTAGACAGGATTTCTCTCATATGTAATCATGATTTTGATTTTAATAAAATTGTCTTTTTTCTTTGTATATGATCCTCTTGCCATACGTTACTGTAAAGTCTGAATATGTGTAGCTTCGACACGTCTGATTCTTTACGCCAACTCTGATAGAAAGAGTATTTAGGTCCTGTCCTGCGTAGAAAGCTGTTTTACCGTTCGAGTGTTCGAACTGTTCTGTTGTCAGGAATGAGGAACCGCGTAGAATTCTGAACTATTGTTTTCACTTCTGTGTAAACAGAATTCTTGTTTCAGACTTCATCTTCAAGAATGACTTCTCAAAAAATCCCTTGGAACAGGGTCAAGAAATGGCTGTCAAACTGAGTTGCCATCTTGATAGATGAAATATTCGGACTGGAGTCTGGATGAACCTCCAATTGACCCGAGAAGAGTAATTTCTCAATGTTTGAACTCTGTATGTTTCGGGTACTTAGGATATCTTGAGGTCAAGAAGGAGTATCTTCTGTGTGAACTCCTGTAATCGACCGCCTCGAGAACTGTTCGGATATGCGGAAAGTCAGAGATCCGTAGTGTAGATGAGCTAAAAATCCTGAGTTCGTAGCCTATTAAGCATAGAAAGCCACCGAGCGTGAGATCATCGATTTGGTATCTGCTGAGCGTAAAGTCGTAGGTTTGTAGCCTCTCGAGTATAAAAGCTACCGAGCACAAAGGCATCCGAGCATAAAACCATAGACTTGTAGCTTGCGAGTGTAAAACCGTAGATCTGTAGCTGTCGAGCGTAGAAAGCTCCTTAGCGTAGAACTGTAGATTTGTAGCCTGTGAATAAAAGAAATCTTCCGAGCGTAAGGTTGTGGATCCGTTGCCTCCGAGCATAAACTAAATGCCACCGAGCGTGAGATCATTGATTTGGTATCTGCTGAGCGTAAAGTCGTAGGTTTGTAGCCTTTCGAGCATAAAAGCTATCGAGCACAAAGGCATCCGGGCATAAAACCATAGACTTGTAGCTTGCGAGCGTAAAAACCATGGATATGTTGCTGTCGAGCGTAGAAAGCTCCTTAGCGTAGGAACCGCTGACTTGTTTTTGCACGAAAAACTCTTCGAATTTGCTGACTGTCCGCCTTTTGAGAGTAGTGGGCTGACGTAGTACCCAATCATAACCAAATATTAATTGTGAGATTTTGGTTGGGGTTTCAAGGAGCCCGTTCGAGGATTCGAGGAGTCGACCCGAACTCTATATATCCCAAGCTTTTGAAAGAAAAACTTTTCATCCGTTTTCTGCGAAAGAGAGCCTTCGACTGTCTGAGTTTTTCCCCTCGTTCTTCCTCCGAACACTCCGAGTTTTCAGAAATGGCACCGAAGCAAATCCCCTCCACTAAGGGAAAGAGTATAGGTTCTTCTTCTCGTTCTTCTGCCCCAGCGAGAGAGTCTTCGGTCGGGCAAGGTGAACTTTCTTCTGAGCGAAGTATCCCGCCGACGAGTAGCGCACCCAGCCTTAGAGGTAGAGCCTTTGGGATGACAAAGAATGACGAAAAATTCTTCGCACACGTTGAACATGACCGCACTAGGTCATCTTCTGTGCTGATAGCCTCTTTGAGGAAGATAACGCACGAAGATGTTTTCATCTTTTACGCCCACATTTCTAATGTGCCAGCGTAAAAACTCCATATTTTTTCAGTTTTGAGCGTAAAAGCTCTGACTGCCGAAAACTTGGTGTATACTATAAAATTTTAGTTTTACGCTTGTGGATGGGACCTCCGGCGTAATAACTAGAATTTTGGCAGTCTGGCGTAAAGCACGGACTGTATACCGCCAATTACGCTTCTGGATGTGACTTCCGGCGTAAAATGACCAAATTTTGTACAGTCTTGGCATAAAGCACAGACTGTCGTTTCTTGGTCTTTATGTTGTAAGATTTGTAATGACGTGTTTTCCTTGCACTTTTGCAGTTAACTTGCATGAGTCTCCACTGGCCGAGGTGATGGGTTCCGCTGCTGGGATGCTGCACTCAAACTATCTGGAGGATCTGTCCCACGTGACATTTCCTATCTCCGGACGCCAGTATCCTGAAGGAAGGGAGATCTTGATATCGGCTCAGGGCGAGCGGACGTTGCTGAACATGATTAACGGAGAGCCCCTGACGTACATAGACGGGGACCAGTATATCAAGCCGGCTTTTCTTTTTGGGGATATGATTGACAAACAGTCCCAGACGAAGCCCAAGAGAGAACCCTGGGTTTTCCCCGCCGAGAGTGTGGTCTTGTATCTGCCAACGATGCCAAGAGATTATCCCATCTCGGCTTTCTCCCATGCGACACATTCCAGGAGGATGTCGTGGACGCTGACTCCCGATCTTCACGGCAAGCCGGGGAAGATCTTTCATCTGAAAGGAGCTGACCAGGGGTCGTTTGTCAGCCGCCCTTCCGGCGTTGTGACGCTGTTCAGGAGACTGTGCCCGGGCAGCATCCCGAGTTAAGACAGTTCAGTGATCCAACCGGTCCAATTGTCGACTTTCTGCAATGACTTCATGGGGCGAGGGGGGTATACCCCAAGGAGAATCCTCGGTGCAATGGGTGGATCACCCCAACAAACCTTCAATGGGCTTGCCTAGTTGACTGGGCCTTGAAGTATTTTCGGAGAGAGCTGGAGGTCATCGGACTGTATGCTGCTGTGAGTGCGACGAGTGTTGGGTTGCCTTCCAACGCTAACCTGTTTTTGGCACTGATGGAGCGATACATTTCGCTCATCGGGACCTTCGCCACTCCACTGGGGGAGTTGGGGTTGGCCCTCCATGAGATGGCAGCAATCTCGAGACTGCTGATGGGGGATACCCCATATAAAGAGTATGTTCCCACCAACCGGGAGTTGGAGGACTCGGACCCTCGGGTTGTGGAGGTGTATCAGGAGCTGATGTGCCACTACTTCGCGTGCACTACTTTTTATGATGAGCCTTCTGATTTGGCTCACACCACTAAGTGGATGTCCTACCTCTTCTTCCACCGGGCCAGGGCCGTCAAGTCGGAGAAAGTTTCGGGGGGCAAGAATGAGCCCATGAACTGTTTGAGCCTGCTCAGTGCCCAGGTCGTCGAGGATCTTATGGAGGATGCTAAAGCTCCAGATCAGATTCTCAATGACGGGGTAGGAAAGTACCCTGAAGGCACTAAGACCTACAATTACTTGAGACGCTGCCGCAGGCCTCTGTCTAAGGAAGGCTGGCTGGCTGGCTTTCTCTCCATATGGCTGCGTCGAGTAGTGGTGCCCGGTATCGCGTCCGCGGACCGCATTCACCGAAATATCCTATGGCCTGCCGTGTGTTTGGTGTTCGGGGCAAGACTGGGCTTGCTCCCTGCCATATTGTGCCGTATACAGGCTGGCCTGAGAGCCATGACTGATGGACTGCTCGTCGATGAAGCTCGGCATGATAGCTTTCCCCGGGTAGAGTTACCATACCTGTATTTGATGGGATGGTTAATTCTCCACAACCCCCGGGCGATGTCTCTCGGTCCTGGCAGTAGTTCGGGGGGTAGTTTCTTGCTGAACTACAAGGATTCTCCCTGGAACGTGAACACAGTTTTAGACTGTCGGCTGGTGCTGAGCCTCGGTCATTGCTGGAAGCTCCTTTGCACTGTCCCCTCTATACATCGCAATCAATCGGGGATTAGGCTTGAGGATTTAAGTGGAGAGAAGACCAATCTTTCTCCGGAAGCTTTTAATTGGTTGGTCTGCATCAGACCCTCCCATTTGCTGTACAGAAGCGAAGATCATTGTTTCTTCGAGCCCTACTTGCCCAGTCAGTTCGTCAGGCAGTTTGGGTACGATCAGCTGCACGTGGACAATACCTTCACCAGCTTCAGGTCCAGGGGCGGACTCATTGATGGAGCCAGAGGATGGCGGTATTTTATCATGGGTTGTACGGGAGCAATCTTTATCGTGCCGGTCGTCACACTCTCCACATTGCTGCGCATCCTCCATTCGTATGCCCAGTTCTACGTGGCGATCAACACCTTCCATCGCGATTTTGACATGCGTGGAAGCTTTAGGGTGCCTTCTCCCAAGTCTGGGGGAAGAGTCAAAGTCCCCTCGGTTTCGTCTGATGAGGGTGAGGGGTCCGTCACTCCGGATGAGCCTCTGGTGCCGGTGCCGAGGTGTGAAGTGCCTCCGCCTGTGGGGGCTTTGGCAGTCTCTGGGAAGCGAAGGGCTCCTGCTTCGAAGCAGACTTCCCCTCGCAAGAGAAAGAAGAAGACGGTTGCTCATTCTCTCCGGATTCCTGGTATTGAGGCTCCTAGAGAGGAACCTGCTGTCTCCCCTGTTGGGGATGTCTCTTTGATTGGAGGTTCCTCGTCTTTCGGAGAGGGACCCTTAGTTTCGGCTGGCGATGCCAGAGAACTCCTGCCTGAGGCTGTCGTTGCTGCCACCGCCTCCGGTAGTGGAACAAAATCGCCTGCATGGCCGAGGCAAATAAAAGAATCTTTCCCTGGACCAGTCACGGATGAAACTCCTGCCGTGTCCGTGAGCATGCCTAGCGAGATTCCGGCTGACGAACCTCGACTGCGTCTTGGTGAAGTCTCGGTAGAGCACCTGGCGATGTCGGTGGGCCCACCCCCTTTTCCAGGTATGACAATTCGTATTACGTCATTAAGGCGTGATTTAGCTACGTGGGCTGCAGATGCGACATATATACCGTTGGCTACGGGTAAATGTCATCTTTATATCTCCTCTTAGAAAGATTACCATCATATTGATATCAACTTTCTTGTCCTCTTCTCAGGGGACGGCGTCCATGGGGAGTATAGCGTTGAAGCGCCTTCTGGCTCTGCTCGGGCTCCTGGCGATGATACGGAGGCGCCCGACTTCGAGGAGGAAATATCTTCGGGGGCCAGCTCGCCCGGAGTGGTTTCGTCACCTCAAGAGGAGGACGAACCAGTTGTCGTGACCTTGCCTCTCGTGAGTATGCCGATGACTTCGACCGTCGTTGTCGCACCTCCTTCGGTCGCACCACCTGTCGAGGCGGCGGCTGTGGCCACCTCGTCTGCAATCATTCCTGGAGGGGGACTTGCCAATATCGCGGCCACTCCTGGCGTCCAATCGGATCTAGTCGCGCTGACCGAGCAATACACCAGCCTCTTTTATACCAGTTTGAAAATGCTGATATCAATGGTGTTGGCGAAGAATCTAGACTTCGAGCGTCTGAAGAAGGCTTCTCAGTTTTTGATCGGGGCGGTCAGGGAGTTCGACGATTCTGGGGTAGCTGACGCCCTGGAGGCGATGGTTAATGGTTTGGAGCAACCTATTAATGAATACTTGCAGCTGGCTCGGGGCAGCCTTGAAGCTGAGGTTCAGGCCAGATATGACCTCATGACTGCGCGGCTTACTAAACAGCTGGAAAGCCTAGATGACTGCATCAAAGCACATAAGCTGGAGATAGATGAAAGAAAAGCGGTCGTGGAGGAGGCTCTTGCTCTTCAGACGAAGTGCCAATCCGAGCATGAAGGGAATATAGCGAGGGCCCGCAAGTTGAAGGAAAAACTCGCTCTGGCAGAGGAGTGGGCTTCTCAGTCGTTGGCGGGTCTAGATGTAGCGACTGGTCGACTGAGCACAGTACGACGGGATCTGGAGCGCGCAGAAGCTGCCCGTGCTGGCTCTCTTCGAGCAAGGGCCGAGCTGTCCTTTATGAACAATCCCGAGGCACGGCTGGAGCAGGCCCGCGCTGATGCCTTGGTTTCCAGGGATGAGAGGATAGCTGCACTGGTATAGCTGATTCGCGATCTGACCGCTCCCCCACAATGATATACCATTTCTTCTTTTTGCTTCCCAAATGTAATTCTGCTCTTTTTGGGAATAAATAAAAGCGACTCTTTTCTGACTTTGTGGACCCATCATTTCGGAATATAAATGACAGGTTTGGGCGAGAGTGATATCAAAGGTAGTATGAATGTGATAGACTCTTGATAACCTTTTAGCAGGACATATCTATTCAGAGGTCATACGGACATGATAGAATATGACCCAACTAGTTTCGTTTTGGAAGTAGTTTTGTCAGAATTGAGATTCTCGCTATATTCCACTTGAGAAGAGGAGGTTAAGCATATTACCTTTTCAGGAATTTACCGTTGATAGGAGCCATTAACAGGTCTCCATTAGGCTGGGCTAACCGGTAAGCGCCGTTTGAGAACGTTGTCTCGATCACATAAGGGCCTTCCAACTTGGGCTGGAATTTGCCTTTACTCCTGTGAGTAAGGATCATCGGCCTTCTTACGGCTAAAACTAGCTCGCCGACTTTGAACACTCTTTCCTTTACTTTATGATTGAAAGCTTTGGAAATGCGTGCTTGGTAGAGCGCGATGCGCTGTTGAGCTTGGAGGCGTTTCTCGTCTAATTCTTCTAGCTCTTGAAGCCTTAACAGGTCATTCTTTTCTTGAGTCAGCTAATTAGTCATGGCTATCCTGAGTGACGGGATCTGAATTTCAATGGAGAGAACTGCTTCGCTCCCGTAGACCAGTGAAAATGGGGTACAACCTGTCGGTGTTCCTACCGTTGTGCGGTATGCCCAGAGGCATTCGCCCAGCTTCTTATTCCAATCTCTTTTGTTTGAAGAGACGAACTTCTTCAAGAGTTTGATAATGGTTTTGTTGAAAGCTTCCGCCAAACCATTAGCAGCTGGATAATACGCCGTAGAGGCAATATTATGTATCCGATTTTTATCGCAAAATCGATAAAACGCTTGGCTGATGAACTGAGGCCCATTGTCATAGATTATCCTTGGGGAATCCAAAAGCGATAAATGATGTGATGCTTGATGAAGCTGATTACATTAGACGCCTTTACCTCAGCAAGAGGGATTGTCTCTGCCCATTTGGAGAAGTAATCCGTGATGGCCAGTATGAACCGGTGACCTCTGGAAGAAGACGGGTGAATAGGACCAATGATATCCATACCCTATGCTTCGAAAGGCCAGGATACAACCGTAGGATGTAGATATTCAGACGGTTGATGTATGAAGTCTACATGAACCTGACAGGATCTGCATTGTCTTGCATAGTTGATCGCATCTTCGATCATGGTGGGCCAGTAATAGCCCATTCTCCTGATACGATCCTGTAGTTTAGGACCGGGTTGATGCGCTCCGCACACGCCATTGTGAGCTTCTCGGATAATCTGCTGTGCTTCGTCGTTAGAGAGATATCTCAATAGCAGTCCGTCGTAGGTCCGGCGATATAGGCATTGTGAAGATACATCGAAGTAGAAGCGTAATGATTGTCTTTTGACGGATACTGCTTCTTTGGGGTCCTCTGGCAAGATTCCGTATGCGACAAAATCTATGAAGGGACTTCTCCAGTCTCTTCTAGGGGGATCTGTGTTTACAGCGTAGCTGCATTCTATGTGAAAGTTGTTCTTCACACAGAATAAATCTTTGTTAAGAAGGATTACCGAATCCTGCCTTCTTATAGGAGTGGATAAATTCGCAGCTAGACTGGCTAGGGCATCAGCTTCCAGATTCTGAGATCGAGGTACATGCTCTAGGAAGAACCCTTTGAATGTCATGGCTATCTTGACTGTTGCTTGGTGATAGGGGATGAGGTCTGGATTCCGGACTTCATATATTCCCCTGACTTGATTGACGATAAGCAGAGAATCATCGAAAGCTTCCAGGGACTTGACCCCCAGCTCTTTGGCGACTTGGAGCCCGATTAACAGAGCGTTGTACTCTGCCACATTGTTGGAGCATGGCTCGCTAAAAGAATATTCTCGGTAGATGACGAGTTTATCAGGAGTGACAAGGATGATTCCTACCCCTGAAACCACGTTTCCCTTGGGACCAGTCCTGGAGGCGCCGTCAAAGAACAGTTGCCATGCGTCACTTTCCATTGCGGAATTACATTCTGCAACTTCGTCGGGAATGTCCTCGTATAATTTGGAGGCCTCCGGGATCGGATGAGCGGCTAGGAAGTCGGCCAGCGCTTGGCCTTTGATGGACTTCTGCGGGACGTATACCATATCATATGGTGTTAACAGCATCGCCCAAGTCGCGAGTCGGGAATTAAGAGCACTTGGCTTGCTCATCAGTACTCGAAGAGGGTTGATCCTAGAGATGATATGAATAGTCTGACCGGTAACATAGTGCCGCATTTTCTGGATAGCGAACATCAGAGCCAAGCATTCTTTCTCCACTGGATTGTACCGGTGTTCGGCTCCGACCATCATCCTGCTGAGGTAGTAGATAGCCTGTTCGTGCCCCATATCGTTCTTTTGTGCAAGAAAAGCTCCCAGAGAATAATCCATCGCTCAAACGTACAGCAAGAATGGTCTTCCCATGACGGGAGGCACCATAACTGGTGGACTGGTGAGATAGCGCTTGATATCTCCGAACGCTTGTTGACAGGTTTCGTCCCATACGAATGATACACCTTTCTTCATGAGATGCGAAAAGGGCTGACATATCCCCGATAGGTTGGATATGAATCTCCGGATATAAGCCAGACGGCCTTGAAATCCCCGGAGTTCCCTCAGATTGCGGGGCGGTCGCATTTCTACGATGGCCTGGACTTTGTCAGGGTCCACTTGGATGCCTTTGGCGGTGATGACAAATCCCAAGAATTTGCCACTAGATACACCCAGAAAGGACTTCGTAGGGTTTATCTTGAGTTGATGTTGGCGCATTAACTCGAATACCGTCCTCAAGTCTTGAATGTGATCATCTTTGAGGCGGCTCTTGACGGCTATGTCATCCACGTAACATTCTACTGTTTTGCGTAAATGCTCATGGAATATGTTACTCATAGCCCGTTGGTATGTAGCCCCGGCGTTCTTCAATCCGAAGAAGGCAGTGTGCTTCTCGTCTTCGGGATGCATCTTGATCTGATTATATCCTGAGAATCCGTCCATGAAAGACATGCGTTCAAAACCGTAGGTGTTGTCGATCATGATGTCCGTGATGGGAAGAGGGAACTCATCCTTGGGGCAGGCTGCATTCAGATCTCGGTAATCGATGCAGATACGTATTTTCCTATTTTTTTTCATGAGTGGGACAACGTTGGCGACCCAGTCGGGATGTTATTCTTCCCGGATGAAACTGCAGGCTATTAACTTCTTGACTTCAGCTTCGATGGCGTCCATCATATTCGGGCGGAACCGGCGTTGGTGCTGCTTCACAGGCTTTGAGTCGGTCAATATGTTGAGTTTGTGAGTAGCCACCTTTGGGTCAAAGTCCGGCATGTCCTCATAATCCTATGCAAAGACGTCGATATATTCTTTTATCAGCTGGATAACTTCTTCCCTTTCAGCTGGGGGAAGATTGTTACAGATAAATATCGGCTTTGGCAAAAGTTCACCACCAATATCAACCTGGATAACTTTGTCTTTGGTGGGAGGTTCCCTTTGCTCGAAGCAGAATTCCCACTGCGTATCCATTTGTTGGGCCCAAGAGTCATTCTCAAACAGCTCAGAATTCTGTTCATCTGATTCGAAGGAATCTGTCACTACCATATTCACCGATAATGTTTGTTCGAGAGCATCAGGTGAGTTGGAGGGCGACGAGTCATTCTGAGAAGAGGAAAAGATGTCCTCATCTGACTTGAAAGTCGTAAGGGAGGTGGCATACCCTAACCCGAAACGAGTTTGTTGATAGCGGGGGTCGCCGTGCAGCGGTGTTCGTCTGCCTCTTCCGTAGTTGAGGCCTGGCTTCCACTCCAAGTCGTAGCCCATGTTTTGCATGATCCTCAACGCTTGTAGGCTATATCTGTGAATTTGTATTCGGCCAGTTTCAGACTCGCAAAATTCTTCCTTTATGATCGGGCTGCTTCGTATGCGATCGAAGACTATTGGATGTTGGTCGTCGCGAGTTGGAGGGATAATAAAGATAGAATCTTTACGTGGTCCACTTGTCATGACGATATTAGATGTTGAAGCATCCTCCCACAAGATCTCCCTGTGTTTGACCGTTAGGGGAACTGAAGCCTGTTTATGACCTTCGTCTTTGTGTTTCTGGATCAGATAATTGCGCAAGTCAGGAGGAGTTGCAGAAGAAGATGATAGCTTGTTCCTTCTGTTCCCATCAGTGGGCATACGGAGATTGGGCATCATGGTTTTCCCTGTGCCACCTGTGTACAACAGGTTGGCCATCTGGGTGGCGGATAATCCCCGGGGAGGGTGTCTTTCCGCAACCTGAGCTTGCTTTACGCCGTGGGACTTCGCCTGGCGTAATTTAAAGATTTGCTCAGACTGGCGTAAAGCTGAAGAGGTCCTCAGTCGGCCATCGGCTTCCCGCATAATCCGAAGGGTAGGCAGATTGCTCCCTCACTGGCGTAAAGGCCGAGAAGTTGAGTACTCTGCCGCTTGCTTCCCCTTGCGGAGATCACAGTGCTCATCTGGTTCCCCGTAGATGTCAGATGTTGTCTTGCGCACGGAGCATGATTTGTACTTCCGATTCGGCACTGAGGCATCATTAGAAGTTTTGTCTGTACTATGCATAACGGGAGACTGGTTTCTACACGTAGAGCGCAGTGGATACTTCTGGGTTAGCACTGAGGCTTTGCCCAAAGTTTTGTCTGTACCGCGCGTAGCGGAAGACTGGTTTCTACGCGTAGAGCGTAGTGGATACTTCTGGGTTAGCGCTGAGGCTTTGCCCGAAGTTTCGTCTGTACCGCGCGTAGAGGAAGACTGAATTTTACGTACAGGGCACGGAGGGAGCAATGCTACAACCTTATTGGTCGGAGAGATCGGAGAGATCGGAGAGTCTACAGGAATGGTAGAGGATGTCTCGGGCATCCAGACCTTGCGCAGCTTCCTGTTGTCTTGGACGGAGAGAGGGTGAGAGCTACCCCCGGTTCAAAGCATGTCTTCGTAGGCAGACTGGTCGAATTGGACGACCAGTGTCTTCTTCACGGTTCCTACAGATACCGTATCGTGTTGAGCAATTACTTCCTCATCAGAAGAGAAAGACGTCCCCAGCAGAGTCGCCATCTTATTTGTGGTGAAAAATGAAAGAATGAAGATGTATTCAAGATGGGGTTTACACGAAACCCGCCTTCTTTGGTTTACAAACAAACTTGTATAATTTGATCCTATACGAGGATGTGGGAGTACAATTTATTTAATCTGGGTAAATATTGCTATAGGTGTCTGATCTGCAGTCGATCACTTTAGCCCTTGGACCACACGATGATGAAGAAGTGTCGTAGAAGACAGAAAGCAGCTGTTTGTGGTATTAAACGAAAGAATGAAAGTGTATTTCAATGACAGGGTTTATACGAGACCCGTGCCCTTTGGTTTACAAACAAACTTGTACAATTCGATCCTATACGAGGATGCGGGAGTACAATTTATTTAATCTGGGTATAAATTGCTATAGGTGTATGATCTGCAGTCGATCACTTTAGCCCTTGGACTACACGATGTTGAAGAAGTGCCGTGGAAGACGGGTAGCGGCTTCGAAGGCTGCGAAGGAGGGTGGATGCACGGTGCCAGAGCCGTCGACCCCTACTCTTTGCCTGAGCTCCGGACTCTTCTCTCCTTCTCCTTCTCTCTCTCTCTCTCTCTCTCTTTCTCTTTTTTTATCAATTCTCTGACCTGGTTCGATCTTCCAAATTGTCGACCTTGTTCCCCATTGATAGGGGTCTCTATTTATAGAGTTTTGGTGACAGTGACCACTCCGTCGGTGTAACAACCGAGGAGTGGACAGTACAACACCCTTTTACACAACGGTTAAAATAACCAATGCCTGCGCATAAATGACCTTTTAAGTGAGCATGTGACACGTGTCCAACTAAGGGGACAAAACGCGTATATCTGCTACGAAGATCACGGCGTAGAAGCCACGTAGGTATGTATCCCTTGTGTAGAAGAGGTTGGCGTAGAAGCCAAATGACTGTCACCCCTGGCGTAGAAGCCAAAATAGGCATAAAAGCCGAACAGGCGTAGAAACCGAATGGGCATAGAAGCCGAACAGGCATAGAAGCCGAATGGTCGTAGAGACTGAGTGGGCGTTTGAAGCCGAATGAGCACAGATCCTGGATGGGCGTAGAAGCCGCTGCGTACCGTGCCAGAGTGTTGATGTGGACGTCTTCGCCGGAATTATGGCTTTCGAAGGTGTAATCAAATCTCTTACAGAGATTTGCCACCATCCTGTGCATTAAATACGGAGACATATTTTGAAGGTCTGCAGCCCTTCTGTGCATCCGTCGCAGAGACGTGTCTTGAGGGAAACTGTCACCGCTCTGTGCAATTTGACGTAGAGACGTGCCTCGAGCCCTGTACGAAGTGTAGCTTTTGACGTGGCAGACGGTTTGTCTACTGCGGAGCGTAAAACAGTTCATGTTTGCCTGTGTAAAACAAGGCGGCGTATTCCCTTGTACGCGAAAGAGCGGTTTACGCTGGGGGGGCTTCGGTAACCGACGGCTTGGTGATATTTTAACCAAATCCTCTGCATTAAATGCCGAGATCCGCCATCATACTGTGGGCGCATCCCGAAGGGTCTGCCATCGTTTCCAGCCTCGTCTGGGTAGCCGTGCAGCACTTTTTGTCAGGAGTCAGAGGCCAGGTTCACTGCGTGACTTGACAGGTTCATTTCGGGGAATACGAAGCGTTCCTCGTACGCATTAATGCTGCTTTGAGAGCGGCTAAGTTTTACGCCATGGAGGCGATGAAGAACTCTGTCTTACGCTGGAGCGGCCTGGACGTACTGCACTTACGCGGATGGTCTTTTGAGCTTACACTTCATGCTGTGTTTTAGCAGAAAAAGCTCTGTTGCACGCTTGATGGCTCTGAAGGCCTCTGTTTACGCTGCTCTGCATCAAGAGGCTGCGTAGATCCTCCCAGCGTATTTTTCATGCTTCTACAAGACCCCCTTCAAAGCTTTTAAATTCCTCGGAATTTGAAACGCTTTAAATGAAGCATGAACGGCCCCTCGTAACTCGAAACGTTTCTGAATGGAGCGCTGAAACGGTCGATACGGACTTTATGGCGGATTTATTGGGGACCGCTGTGATCTCTTTTGCCTATAAAAAGGCTGGGGGGGTCAACCTGTTCTCACCACATTCCCATCACCATGCAGAGATGATCGCCGGAGTTCGTCGGGTCGACCTGAGGAAGAAGGAGATCATGTTCTTCCAGCATGTAGGGAGCCAAAAAAGACGGCATCTTCGAGCAAATGTCCACTGCAACGATGGATCATGGAAGGATATCTTAGCCTCCCTTGCTCGGAATAATCAGCAACTTGGTATGGTGGTTTCTTCAGAAAGGATGAAGAAACGTATTTCACCACGCTGTTTGCAAGTGGCGCCCTCTCCAGTTACTTATGGTGGCGAGAGGCAGACAGACCGGCTAGAGTGGCGGTGGTCTGTAGGAAAGCAGAATTACCCTGCTTTTCTTCTCTTGGAGGATGGGTCATCTGCCCAGTTTTGTATCCTCCTGCCACTGATCATCTTCTTGGAAGAAGAGGAAGACCATCACCAGCGCGAGACCCTGTCAGAGCGGCTTCTCGGTGTGATCTTCAGACGATGATGGGAAAACCCTCCTGTCGATGGAGTTTCCCTCAGTTGTAATCATGACAATGAAAAGAAAACCCTTGTAGATTGGATTTCCCTCATATGTAATCATGACTTTGATCTTTTAATAAAATTGTCTTGCTTCTTCATATGATCATCTTGTCATATGTTGCTGTGAAGTCTGAATATGTGTAGCTTCAACACGTCTGAATCTTTACGCCGACTCTGTAGAAAAAGTGCTAGGTCCTGTCCTTTACGCATAGCGAATAGTCTATAGAACGCTGTAAAGCATTTTGAACCTTTTTAGAACTGTCCTGTTGCTAGGACTGAGGGACCGCGTAGAGCTCTGAGCTTCTGATAAACAAAATTTTTTGTTCAGACTTCGTCTTCAAGAATGACTTCCCGAGAAATCCCTTGGGACAGGGTCGAGAAATGGCTGTCTAACTGAGTTGCCATCTTTTGATAGACGAGATATTCAGACTGGAGTCTGGATGAACCTCCAATTTTGGACCCGAGAAGAGTAATTTCTCAATGTTTGAACTCTGTATGCTTCGGGTACTTGGGATGCTTTGGGTCAAGAACGAGTATCTTCTGTGTGAACTCTTTGCAATTGACCGCTTTGGGGACTATTTCGAATATACGAAAAGTCGTGGAGCGTGAAATCATCAGTCTGTAACCTCTGGGCGTAAAACACCATCGAGCACGGAATCGTAGACTTGTGGTTCCTGAGCGTGAAGTCGTAGGTTTGTTGCCTCTCGAGCATAAAAGCTACCGAGCACAAAGGCATCCGGGCATAAAACCATAGATTTATAGCTGTCGAACGTAAAGCTGTAGATTCGTAGCCGTCGAGCGTAGAAAGCTCCTTTAGCATAGGACTGGAGATCTGTAGCTTGTGAGCGTAGAACACCATCGAGCGTGAAATCGTAGACTTGTGGTTTCTGAGCGTGAAGTCGTAGGTTTGTTGCCTCTCGAGCATAAAAGCTACCGAGCACAAAGGCATCCGGGCATAAAACCATAGACTTATAGCTGTCGAACGTAAAGTTGTAGATTCGTAGCCGTCGAGCGTAGAAAGCTCCTTTAGCGTAGAACTGTTTGATTTGTAGCTCCTGAAAAGAAAGTTTCTTCGAGCGTGAAGTTTGCGGATCTATTGCCTCTGAGCGTAAACTGAGCGCCACCGAGCGTGAGATCGACGATTTGTTATCTGCTGAGCGTAAAGTCGTAGGTTTGTGGCCTCTCGAGCATAAAAGCTACCGAGCACAAAGGCATCCGGGCATAAAACCATAGACTTGTAGCTTGCGAGCGTAAAAAATCGTAGATCCGTTGCTGTCTAGCGTAGAAAGCTCTTTTAGCGTAGAACCCGCTGAACCGTTTTGCACGAAAAACCTTTCAAATTCGCTGACTGTCCGTCTTCCAAGGGTAGTGGACTGACGTAGCATCCAATCATAACCAATCTGCGAGATTTGGTTAGGGTCTCGAGGAGTTCATCTGAGGATTCGAGGAGTCGACCCGGACTATATATACCCCAAGTTTTTGAGAGAAAAACTTTTTATCTGTCTTCTGCGAAAGAGAGCTTTCGACTGTTCGAGTTTTTCTTCGTTCCTTCTCCGAGCACTTCGAGTCTTTCAGAAATGGCGCCGAAATAAACCCCTTCCGCTAAGGGAAAGAGCATAGGTTCTTCCTCTCATTCTTCTGCCCCAGCGAGGGAGTCTCTGGTCGGGCAAGGCGAGCTTTCCTCCGAGCAAAGTATCCCGCCGACGAGTAGCGCACCCGGCCTTAGAGGTAGAGCCTTTGGGATGACAAAAACGACGAAAAATCCTTCGCACACGTTGAACGTGACCGTACTAGGTCGTCTTCGGTGCTGATAGCCTCTTTGGAGGAAGATGATGCACGGAGGCATTTTTATCTTTTATGCCCATATTTCTAATGTGCCAGCGTAAAGACTCCATATTTTTGTAGCCCTGAGCGTAAAAGCTCTGGCTACCGAAAGTTGGCGTATATCGTAAAATTTGAGTTTTACGCTTGTAGAGGGGACTTCCGGCGTAAAATAACCAAATGGTTACGATTCTGCGTAGAGCACAGACTGTCGTTTCCTTGGTCTGTACGTTTGTGCAAGATTTGTAATGACATATTTCCCTTGCACTTTTGTAGTTGATCTGGGCGAGTCTCCACTGGCCGAGGTGATGGGCTCCGCTGCTGGGATGCTGCACTCGAACTACCTGGAGGATCTGTCCCACGTGGCATTTCCCATCTTCGAACCCCAGTATCCTGAGGGAAGGGGGTTTCTGATATCAGTTCAGGGCGAGCGGACGTTGCTGAGCATGATTAATGGCGAGCCCCTGACCTACATAGACGGGGAGCAGTACATAAAGCCGGCTTTCCTCTTTGGGGATATGATTGACAAACAGTCCCAGACGAGACCCAAGAGGGAGCCCTGGGTTTTTTCTGCCGGGAATTTGGTTTTGTATTTGCCAACGATGCCGAAGGATTATCCCATCTCGGCCTTCTTCCATGCGACGCATTCCAGGAAGATGTCGTGGATGCTGACTCCTGATCTTCACGGTAAGCCGGGGAAGATCTTTCATCTCAAAGGAGCTGACCGGGGGTCGTTTGTCAGTCGCCCTTCCGGCTTTGTGACATTGTTCCGGGGACTGTGCCCTGGTAGTGTCCCGAGTGAAGACAGCTCGGTGATCCAGCCGGTCCAATTGCCGACCTTCTGCAACGACTTCATGGGACGAGGCAGGGTATATCCCAAGGAGAATCCTCGATGTAACGGGTGGATCGCCCCAACAAACTCCCGATGGACATGCCTAGTGGACTGGGCCTTGAAGCACTTCCGAAGAGAGCTGGAGGTCATTGGGCTATATGCCGCTGTGAGTGCGACTAGCGTCGGGTTGCCTCCGAACCCTAACTTGTTCCTGGCGCTGATGGAGCGGTACATTCCGCTCACTGGGACCTTTGCCACTCTACTGGGGGAGTTGGGATTGGCGCTCCATGAGATGGCAGTTGTCTCGAGACTGCCGATGGGGGATACCCCCTATGAAGAGTATGTTCCCACTAATCGGGAGTTGGGGGATTCGGACCCTCGGGTGGCGGAAGTATATCAGGAGCTGATGTGTCAATACTTCGCGTGCACCGCTTTTTATAACGAGCCTTCTGATTTGGCTCATACCACCAAGTGGATGTCCTACCTCTTCTTTCATCGAGCTAGGGCTGCCAAGTCGGAGAAAGCCTCGGGGGGCAAAAATGAGCCCGTGAATTGTTTGGGCGTGCTTAGCGCCCAGGTCGTCGAGGGTCTTATGGTGGAGGCTGCAGCTCCGGATCAGATTATCGTCGAGGGGGTAGGAAAGTACCCCGAAGGCACTAAGGCCTGTAGTTACTTGAGGTGCTGTCGCCGGCCTCTGTCTAAGGAAGCCCAGTTGGCTGGTTTCCTCTCCATATGGCTGCGTCGAGTAGTAGTGCCAGGTACAGCGTCTGCGGACCGTATTCACCGGAACATCCTGTGGCCGGCAGTGCGCCTGGTGTTTGGGGCAAGACTAGGCTTGCTTCCCGCCATGGTGTGCCGTATACAGGCTGGCTTGAGAGCCATAACTGATGGGTTGCTCGTCGATGAAGCTCGGCGTGAGAGTTTTCCCAGGGTGGAGTTACCATACCTATACTTGATGGGATGGTTAATTCTCCATAATCCCCGGGTGATGTCTCCTGGCTCTGGTAGCAGCTCGGGGGGTATATTCTTGCTGAATTACAAGGATTCCTCCTGGAATGTGAACACAGTCTTAGACTGTCGGCTGGTGTTGAACCTCAGCCACTGCTGGAAGATCCTCTGTATTGTCCCCTCCGTTCATCGTAATCAATCAGGGGTGCGGCTTGAGGATTCAGGTGGAGAGAAGACCGACCTTTCCCCGGAAGCTTTTAACTGGTTGGTCTGTATTAGACCCTCCCATCTGCTGTATAGGAGCGAAGACCATTGTTTCTTCGAGCCCTACTTGCCTAGTCGGTTTGCCTGGCAGTTTGGGTACGATCAGTTGCACGTGGGCAATGCCGTCACCAGCTTTAGGTCCAAGGGCGAACTCATTGATGGAGCCAGAGGGTGGCGGTATTTCCTCATGGGTTGTACGGGGGCAATCTTTATCGTGCCGGTCGTTACAACCTCGGAGCTCCGCATTCTCCATTCTTACGTCCAGTTCTATGTGGCGATTAACACCTTCTATCATGATTTTGACACGCGTGGAAGCTTCAGGGTGCCTTCTCCCAAGCCTGGGGGAAGAGTTGACGTCCCCTCAGTTTCTTCGGACGAGGGCGAGGAGTCTGGTACTCCGGATGAGCCTCTAGTGTCGGTGCCAAGGTGCGAAGTGCCTTTGCCTGCGGGGGCTTTGGTAGTCTCTTCTGGGAAGCGACAGGCTTCTGCTCCGAAGGAAGTTTCTCTTCGTAAGAGGAGGAAGGAGGCGGTTGCTCGTCCTCTCCGTATTCTTGGTGTTGAGGCTCCCGGGAATGAGCCTGCCTTTCCCCATATCAGGGATGATTCTTTGGCTGAAGGTTCCTCGCCTTTTAGAGAGGGACCTTCTACAGTTCCGGCCGGCGGCGCCGGAGAATCCTCGCTAGAGGTCGCTGTCGTGGCTGCTGCTCCAGGTAGCGGAGCGAGGTTGCCTGTGTGGCCGAGGCAGATGGGAGAATCTTTCCCGAGGTCAGCAGCGGGAAAAACTCCCGTCGTGTCAGCAAGCACGTTTGGCGAGATTCCAGCTGATGAACCTCAACCACGTCTCGGTGGAGGCTTGACGGAACTCTTGGTGATGTCGGTCGGCCCACCTCCTTCTCCAGGTATGACGGTTCGTATTGCATCATTAAGGCGTGGTTTAGCTACCTCGGGTGCGGATGCGTCGTATATGCCGTTGGCTCCAGGTAAATGTCGTCTTTATGTCTCCCTTTAGAAAGATTATCATCATACTGATATTAACTTTCTTGTCCTCTTTTCAGGGGATAGCGCCCATGGGGAGTATAGGTTGAAGCACATTCTGGCTCCGCTCGGGCTCCTGACGATGATACGGAGGCGTCCGACTTCGATGAGGAAGTGGCTTCAGGGCCAGTACGCCTGGAGTAGTTTCGTCACCTCAAGAGGAGGATGAACCCGTCGTCGTGACCTTGCCTCTTGTGAGTGTGGCGATGACTTCGACCGCCGTTGCCGCACCTTCTCCGATCGCGCCATGCGTCGATGCGACGCCTGTGGCCACCTCGTCTGCAATTATCCCTGGAGAGGGACTTGCTGATATTGCGGCTGCTCCCGGCGCCCAGTCGGATCTAGTTGCGTTGACCGAGCAACATACCAGCCTCTTCTACATCGGTTTAAAAATGATGATATCAATGGTGTTAGCGAAGAGTCTAGATTTCGAGCGCCTACAGAAGACTTCTCTTGCTTCGATCGGGGTCATCAGGGAGCTCGGCGATTCTGGGGTAGCCGACGCCCTGGAGGCGGTGGTTAATGGGTTAGAGCAACCCATTACTGAATACTCGCAGCTGACTCGGGGCAGCCTCGATGCTGATGTCCAGGCTCGGTTCGACCTCATGACTGCGCGGCTTGCTACAAAGCTAGAAGGCCTAGACAACTCCATCCAGAAGCATAAGCTGGAGATGGATAGGAGAAAAGCTGTCGTGGAAGAGGCTCTTGCTGTTGAGACGCAGTGTCGATCCGAGCATGAAGGGAATGCGACGAGGGTCTCCAAGCTGAAAGAAAAACTCGCTCGGGCAGAGGAGTGGGCTTCTCAGTCGTTGGCGGGTCTAGAGGTAGCAGGTGGTCGTCTGAGCACAGCGCGATAGGTTTGGACCGTGCAGAAGCTGCTCGTGCGGGCTGTCTTCGGGCGAAGGCCGATCTGACCCTTACGAACACTCCCGAGGCACGGCTGGAGCAGGCTCGCGCCGACGCCTTGGCTCTTAGGAATGAGAGGATAGCTGCACTGGAGCGGCTGATTCGCCATCTGACTACTCCGCCATTATGATGTATCCTTTCCCTTTTTGCTTGCCTATATGTAATTCTGCCTCCCTTTTGGGAATAAATAAAGGCGACTCCTTTCTGACTTTTGTGGACCCGTCATTTCGGAATGTAAATGACAGTTTTTAGGCCAGAGTAATATCAGAGGTAGTATGGACATGATAAACTCTCGATAACCTTTTAGCGGGACATCTATTCAGAGGCCTTACGGACATGATAGAGTGTAACCCAACTAATTGCGTTCTGGAAGTAGTTTTGTCAGAATCGAGATCCTCGCTATATTCCACTCGAGCGGGGGAGATTAAGCATAGTACCTCTTCAGGAATTTACCATTGATAGGAGCCATTAACAGGTCTCCGTTAGGCTGGGCTGTCACGCCCAGTCCCAAAATACGTAGGACTAGGAACACGTAAGCATGCCAGCCGCATGGATATGGCAACTCCAATATATGGAACCCAAACCCATACGTACGCTGTACTATGAATATAAAATCCACAAGTGGTATAAACATATGTCACAAGTCACAGGGTACAATCTAAATCTTATCCACAGAAAGTCAATATAAATGAATGACCAGCATTTATATAACTAGATCTCAACATAAGTATCTAAGGATGATAGTTGGATGGAAACAAATCCACTACCAACTCGAATGTAAGAGCAAATACAAAATAAGTACAACACAACAACACCATATAAGAATACCAGCTAGCAATCTCGGGCTCGAAGAGAGGACATCCACGAAACATATATAACCATCCAAATCTGCGCTCCTGCAATTACCCAAGAACAGATACACCTGGCAGGGGACCAGGTCCTCAGAGGGACGTAACAAGATACACAAAACACATGCCAATTTGAATACAGTAAACATGTATATAATTTGAAAATAAATAAGTACGCTATACAAGATAATCTATATGAATGCAAATGAGGACAACTTTTTGACGTATGGGCAAGGGTAGGCTACTCGATCTACCTCACAACTCACACACACGTCAATGGACATCAGAAATCGATATACCGCGGGGGTAGCGTCCAGCGAGACTCCAGAAATCGATATACCGCGGGGGTAGCGACCAGCGCGACACACGCCCGTAGTGCGAGCTATATACTACGGTTTACCAGAGTGGTTAAAAGCCCATACGCCTAATGATTGTCCTCCCATGATACTAGGTGCCATGTGTGTGTCAACATATCTAATACATAGTAATGACTGGAGAAAAACTACACATGCAAGAACTATACAGAAATGAAATAAATAAACAGAAATATAAATAGCATGCAAAGTACTGTAAACAATTTGGTAAGGTATCTTGCCTGGGGTCCTACTGTTGGTATGAATCAGAGTCCAAGTCACAGTCCAAATAGCCTATGTATTACAAATTTATCACGTCAAAAGATAATTTATTTTAATTTATTTAATTCTGAAATAATTACTCTAAAATCCTATTTTAATCTTATTATTCTGATTTTTTATGTTAATGCCTAAATTTTGTCCAAAGGAATTGAATTTTATCGACTCGAGACTCATGGCACGCAAATCGAGGCGATCTATTGACCGAAAAGTCAACTGATACAAACTTGACTTTCATGCATGAATTCCTGTAGATTTCAGCGTCAAAAACATGCTGGAATTTACAACTCGTCCGAATTCAAATTCGTTTGGAAATTATGGCACATACAAGTTTCGTATCGTGCACCGATGGTTAAATTTTACCCTAGAAGTTCTACAGAATTAACAATATAAAAATAGTTCGAAATAAATTTTGAGAAAAATATATGTCAATGATCTCGACATTAGCTTTCCGAAACTTTAAACGGTTCATGATTCTGATTCCTGGTTCTCCCGGAATCACGAAAACATCGAAACACGTCTATTTTCGGACATGCTGTGTTCTATGAATTTTCTAGAATTTAATAATAATAATTTTGTAAAGAAATTATATAATCAGAAATCTAACCTCAATATCTTTCTAACACAAAAAAACTAGGCCTCATTTGGAGTCCGGAGCTATACGCAATGGCTTCTGGAAGATGAAGAAACCCTATATGGCAATTCTCCAAAATTCGGCTGAAGAAAAACCCTAGAAATAAACTTAAACTAATATATATATAGAGGAGAGAGAAAGCAGTCGCGGCTCAGATCTTGACACGTGGCAGCCATCCAACGCTGCCCGCCCCACAGTCACTGACAGGCGGGCCTGTAATCCCCCTGATTTTCAAAGAATTTTAATTTGGATTTTTACAATTTTTCTGGAATTTTTTGGAATTTTCTTGGATTTTCTGTAATTAAATTAAGGTGTTTTAAATATTAAAAGATTTTTTAAATGTTAATAAATAATACTAAAATATTATAAAAATAATATTTTATGGTGTAAAATAGAAAACTAGACATAGGGTAATTTTCCGGGAATTTATTGGACCCCGGATGGATTTTTAAAGCCCTAGAAACTAAATAATTAATTAAACCACATTAAACCGGGTTTATCCTAAATAAACCAAACCAAGTTGAACCAAACCGGCCGGTCCAACCAAACCGAACCCAACTTAAGCTTAGTGGGTCGGATCCGGGTTTAACCCGTGACCCGAAACCCATTAGACCCGACCCGTGCCCTAGCTTAACGGATCGGGTCGGATCCGCCTGACCCGATCCGACCCGGCCGCCCGCAACCCGCAACCTTTCTTCTCCCCCAAACCGATCCCGACTTCTCGCCTCCGCCGCCGGAAACGCCCGCCGCTGCCGGCCGTCCGCCTCACTGCGCCGCCTCCGCTCCCGCAATGTCCGACCGCCTCCCTTCCTCTTCCCTCGTAACCGCCGACGGCTGACCGCCTCCCTCCCTCTCCCTCGGCTGCTATATAAAGCCCTAATCCCCCTTTCCTCCGGCCGCCTGAGACCCGTCCGCCTCCTCAAAGCTCAGCCCCTCGCCGCCCCAGGACCCGCAGGCCGTCGCCTCACCGCAGAAGCCCACCAGCACCTTCCTTCCTCCGCCTCCGAACCCGCCCTCAGCCTCCTCGGCATCGCCCGCCTGCCGTTCCCATCCAGCAGTGCCTCGAGCCCCTCCATCCTCGCCGTGCAATCCCCGACCCCCGCGGCCAGAGCCACCCGCTGCTGCTCTCCCCAGCGAGTCGAGACCTCGCCGTAGCCGCCTACGGACCCGCCATCAGACGCCTGCCGCCGCCCTTGGGCCACGCCGTGAACCCAGCTCCGCCTCGCCGCCGTTCACCTCCCTCCTCCGGCCAGTGCTCCACCGCTGCCCTGCCAACTCCGGTGAGTCTCAGACACGGACATAGCAGGACACTGACACAGTAAACCCTAACCCTAATTTCTGTGTCGTGTGTCGGACACGAGTCTGACACGAGAAAACTTGGTTTTTCAGACCAAGTTCAGGTACCCGTAACTTCTTGCTCGTAGCTCGGATTTTGATTTCGTAAATTGTATCGCGTAGCCTGTGTGACCCTCTCGGTGTCCGGATAAACCGCTAGGGGCATCGCGTCCTGTGGTGATCGCACACCGCGATCCAAAAACAGGAAAAACCAGACCCTGTTTTACCCCGGAATCGAGTACGTCCCGCCAAACGGGACGACTTGGTCGCGTGCGGTCTTCACAGATACGTGCGCGTCGTTGATACGGACGTGCGGGATTTCGCAGAAACTGATTCGGATGTGCGTACACACCAGAATCAGTGCGTATCCGCGGACATCGTCCCGTATCCGACTTTTCTGTAATTCGCTGTAACTTAGTGTATACACGTCAGATCGAGACAAAACTTGCGCCATCGGACTCGTAGCAATACGCTGGTCCTGTGAGTCAAGTTTGGTTCGATTCTGAGAACGTTGACAAGATCACGTGTCGTGGGCCCCACAGGCTCCACCTGACGGGCGATTTTGAGAACGGCTCTTCGGAATTCAATTCTGGAAGTTCCGTTGGGTTCATATCATTGTTCCTGACCTGTTGACACTAAGTTGGACTATTTTTGAGACCTTTGACCCTGACGCGTTTTTCGGTGCAAAGCGGCCCACATCTGGACCCCGCCTTGACCCGAAAATGACGTTTTTGCCCTTGTCTCCAAATTGGACTCAAGGACAGGCGTTCCTAGCTGATTAATATTTTCTGGACCTGATGGTGATGTCTATTTCAGCAACCGGAGTACTGCTTGGAAATTCAGTCGAAGCTCGAGCTACAATTGAAACAGGAAACCCAGGCAAGTGTACCTTGCCAACTTGCAGTCTTTATTACATAGTACTTGGACTTAATTATATCTGTTGTACATGCTCAACCCTAGGGCCGTGTGACTTGCTTAGCGTCCGATCAAAGTCGGGTGCCAACACCGTACGCGGGGTTTGGGCAATGTCATTTAGAGATGGATATCGTGACATTTATATTCTTGTACTTGCCCTATCAAGTACTTATTACCCAGGACACCTGACACAGAGCATGAGACAGGATCTTCCTGAAATATTCAAGGTGATTTTGTGTAGGTTCCAGGATTTATGACTTAGACATTACATTCCTAGACATTATGTTCATAGACATAGTATGACTTACTGCATTAGATATGATCGTACGTGACGTGGACATGAGACATCGTGGACATGATATGTATGATTACATTGGGTGGGGAGAGACACACAGGCTACAGGCTGATTATATATATAAATCCATAGTAAACACATAGTAAAATTCATAGTATAGCTGCTACCGGCTCCCCGACACAGAGCTTGTTGTGGTATCAGCCTAAGTTTTAGTGATGCTCTCAACTTGCATTTCACATAGATGGATATATAGTTGACCCTATTGTTTCATTAACTGTTTTACTGTATTTATTTTGGCTTGTGTTTTATGTACCTTGCTATGTCCCCTGAGGACCTGGATCCGGATTATGTCCCCAGGATTTGCAGACGAGGTTTATCCAGAGGTCTACGGAACAGGTGCTTTTCACGGAACAGTACCCGTAGCTGAGGACGAGATGATCGCTGAGAACTTCTCCTAAACAATTGCTTCGCCATGCTCAGTCAAATATGAAAAATAGTCTTTATTTCCTGTTTAATTAAACTCTTTAATTCCTGTTTATGAGAACATTATAACAGATTAATATCGGGTTGTTCCCCGATTTTATTTACTTGGACTGGTTGATGTTTATTATATTTCTTTGCTGATGTTGCTATCTTATATCTGTGGATGAGAATAGTAAAACCCTGACTGATGTAATACAGCTTAAGTATGCCCGATGGATCCATTAAATTGGGTATGTCCATCGGTGTATACTGCTGGCCATAATCACGCATCCAACCCCTCGGTATTTTGGGACTGGGGCGTGACAGGGCCCGGCACTGTTTGCTGCGGGCGGCTGACAGGTGGGCCCCCTTTTTGCTGACTGGGCAAAAATAATTTCTTTTTGGGTTTTCTTTTTCAGAAAATAGTTTTTAATTCAGTTTTTGATAATTAACTCAAAATAAATGCTAAAAATAATCAGAAAATTCCAAAAAAATTATAAAAAATATATATTATTATTTAGAACCTAAAATAAAAGTTTGGGATATTTTTATATAAGTTTGAACATAAAATAAATTCTTCAAAGTCCGAGAAAATTAGTGTTACTAGTTTTTAATTAACTAAAAATTATGGAAAAATCCCAATAATCTAAAATAGCCTAAAATAATTCTAAATAAATATTTATATAAGTAAATATACTAAAAAAATTTATTTTCTAATTAACTAAGAGAATATTCTAAATAAATTCAACATCTATAATAAATATAATAATATAAAATATACATAAAATACCTATTTTGGGTGAGGGAGTTTACAATCTACCCAAATTAAAACAATTTCGTCCTCGAAATTAAAATAAGGCATAATTTGTTAAATCCTTCACATTCATACATAAGGTATGTCAATCGCAATCTCTTCCAAAAATTTAAATAACAAAATCTATTCAAATCTATCGCGATCATTTTAAAATTAAGATAATCATTGTTCAAATCAAAATTCAACATATTGTAATCTCTTCTCACTTTCCAACTCATCAATATCCAAATTTAAATTGAATCCATATAATATCTTCAAGATTTAAATAACCCATATCAAATTTTACCTCACGATCTCCAAGTATCATAATCTCCTCTAGAAGTAATTCGAGTCCAATATTATTCCTATTTTCACTTATAAATTATTATTTTTTGTATTCTTCAACTTTTTAAATTCCATTCACATCCTCAATATTTCAAATAGGTAGTCCAATCATCAATTTTTTTTTTAATTTAAATCATCAAATTAAAAAATAATTTAAATGCAGTCCACCAATGTTCAAGTCTGAAATTATATATTTATCCTTCAAATTCAAATTGATGATTTTACCTTCAATACTCAAAAATTTAAATTATGTACTTAAGGTATAAATATTGGGTCCTCAATATCAAGATTTTTAAAATTCATTAATCCTCATCATCTTAGTCATTCTTCTAAAATCTCAAAATTAAATGGCTTGAACCTCTCCCAATCTAATCTTACTCGATCACAATCTAAAAGAAATTTCTCTCGAGTTGCCAATGCACTGCTACCCAACTTAGAATTTACCCATCTATCACAGAAGGCTATATACTTTAAGAAAAATATTTCTTAATTTATTTACTCATGCTATTCAATTATCAAAGTTTTAACACCAAACATATCACCTATGATATACCCTTAATCAATTATAAAAAAAGTGTCACTAAGTCATGTGATTAGCCTTATGGGGTATATCTAGTACTATCAGTGTCAACTTATACCAGCACGAGGTTTTGTCTTTCCGAAATAGGGGAAGACGGAGAGCAATAATAAAGAATTCAAGGTGAAGGTGACAGAATACGAGTACGAGGTTCAAAGAGATTAAGGAATTCGAAAAGAGAGTTGTCAGGACAGTTGTGGATTAAAATCCTATTTTTGGTAACTTCCTATTTACATGCGCGTATCAGTACAGTTATATAACCGATACGATGTGTCAGACATGTCTAGGGGCAAGTATATCCGTCTACTACCATATATCTCAATCCACGTAAAGTAGTCATGCGAAGAGCGAACCAAGCGCACTAAGGTTAGCTAGACCTTAATACACCAATTCTGATTAGGCAATTGTATCATTGTGTGCACCCAATAATACATATGCCATGAGCAAGCTCGATAAAAGAATAAGCTTGCAAAAACTAGGCTATAATAGCAGCATAAATCAAGGTAGTACAGAAAATATAAGTACGCTGGATTATGATGAAAGAAGGTACAAATTAATTCAAGTTCGCAGAAGCAAAACAACATAAGCAATAATAATAAAAGACCCTACAATCTCTACAGTTGTCATACTAACTCCCTGTCTAAGTCGTTAGTCGACTAAATTGGGGTATGAGCCTCTAAGTCCTATAGTCTGAATAAACACTGTCGTCTTACACTAGTATACGACAAATGTCATTCAGTTACACTTCAATAATAGGGCAAAAGACTATGTGATGCTAGGTTGTGAGGTATACTACCCAACTTATAATAATAAACTAATACTATAATTGTCTTAAGCATACCGTAGAAACTCCTGTTAAGGTCTACGAGAAGGGGTCTTGGTACTTATTAGGGTATCCTCTATACTAGGTTCAAACATAATGGTAAAACTTCTAACTAACTCTAGTAGTGTCTATAATACTCTCAAGTCTTCATAATACATCAAGGGGTAATGGTAAACCAATCTATAGAAAAGAAATTCTAGGGTTCACTAGATATTCTAAACTTAGTGGTGTGTATATATTCCCGTTGTATTCTTAATAGGTGTGCTACCATAATCATTATCCTAATAACATGGGTTCCTATATTCTAGCAGGAGGCTATACTCAAAGAATTATTAGGGAAGTACAGGAATCAAGCAGGATACAATTGTTCAAATAGAACAGATAGGAGGAAGATGAATCGTAGTCAATTGTGGATGAGATCCTATACTCTAGTCCTAGGTGCAGGCTTGTTCGGTACAATAACGTAACCGAGACAATATGCTTCTCGACCTGCATGGGCCACCACAAAAACATGTCACGCCCCAGTCCCAAAATACGTAGGACTAGGAACACGTAAGCATGCCAGCCGCATGGATATGGCAACTCCAATATATGGAACCCAAACCCATACGTACGATATACTATGAATATAAAATCCACAAGTGGTATAAACATATGTCACAAGTCACAGGGTATAATCTAAATCTTATCCACAGAAAGTCAATATAAATGAATGACCAGCATTTATATAACTAGATCTCAACATAAGTATCTAAGGATGATAGTTGGATGGAAACAAATCCACTACCAACTCGAATGTAAGAGCAAATACAAAATAAGTACAACACAACAATACCATATAAGAATACCAGCTAGCAATCTCGGGCTCGAAGAGAGGACATCCACGAAACATATATAACCATCCAAATCTGCGCTCCTGCAATTACTCAAGAATAGATACACCTGGCAGGGGACCAGGTCCTCAGAGGGACGTAACAAGATACACAAAACATATGCCAATTTGAATACAGTAAACATGTATATAATTTGAAAATAAATAAGTACGCTATACAAGATAATCTATATGAATGCAAATGAGGACAACTTTTCGACGTATGGGCAAGGGTAGGCTACTCGATCTACCTCACAACTCACACACACGTCAATGGACATCAGAAATTGACATACCGCGGGGGTAGCGACCAGCGAGACTCCAGAAATCGACATACCGCGGGGGTAGCGACCAGCGCGACACACGCCCGTAGTGCGAGCTATATACTACGGTTTACCAGAGTGGTTAAAAGCCCATACGCCTAATGATTGTCCTCCCATGATACTAGGTGCCATGTGTGTGTCAACATATCTAATACATAGTAATGACTGGAGAAAAACTACACATGCAAGAACTATACAGAAATGAAATAAATAAACAGAAATATAAATAGCATGCAAAGTACTGTAAACAATTTGGCAAGGTATCTTGCCTGGGGTCCTACTGTTGGTATGAATCAGAGTCCAAGTCACAGTCCAAATAGCCTATGTATTACAAATTTATCACGTCAAAAAATAATTTATTTTAATTTATTTAATTCTGGAATAATTACTCTAAAATCCTATTTTAATCTTATTATTCTGATTTTTTATGTTAATGCCTAAATTTTGTCCAAAGGAATTGAATTTTATCGACTCGAGACTCATGGCACGCAAATCAAGGCAATCTGTTGACCGAAAAGTCAACTGACACAAACTTGACTTTCATGCATGAATTCCTGTAGATTTCAGCGTCAAAAACATGCTGGAATTTACGGCTCATCCGAATTCAAATTCGTTTGGAAATTATGGCACATACAAGTTTCGTATCGTGCACCGATGGTTAAATTTTACCCTAGAAGTTCTACAGAATAAACAATATAAAAATACTTCGAAATAAATTCTGAGAAAAATATATGTCAATGATCTCGATATTAGCTTTCCGAAACTTTAAACGGTTTATGATTCTGATTCCTGGTTCTCCCGGAATCACGAAAACATTGAAACACGTCTATTTTTGGACATGTTGTGTTTTATGAATTTTCCAGAATTTAATAATAATAATTTTGTAAAAAAAATTATATAATCAGAAATCTAACCTCAATATCTTTCTAACACAAAAAACTAGGCCTCATTTGGAGTCCGGAGCTATGCGCAATGGCTTCTGGAAGATGAAGGAACCCTATATGGCAATTCTTCAAAATTCGGCTGAAGAAAAACCCTAGAAATAAACTTAAACTAATATATATATAGAGGAGAGAGAGCAGTCGCGGCTCAGATCTTGACACGTGGCAGCCATCAAACGCTGCCCGCCCCGCAGTCACTGACAGGCGGTCCCGGCACTGTTTGTTGCGGGCGGCTGACAGGTGGGCCCCCTTTTTGCTGACTGGGCAGAAATAATTTCTTTTTGGGTATTCTTTTTCAGAAAATAGTTTTTAATTCAGTTTTTGATAATTAACTTAAAATAAATGCTAAAAATAATCAAAAAATTCCCAAAAAGTTATAGAAAATATATTTTATTATTTAGAACCTAAAATAAAAGTTTGGGATATTTTTATATAAGTTTGAACATAAAATAAATTCTTCAAAGTCCGAGAAAATTAGTGTTACTAGTTTTTAATTAACTAAAAATTATGGAAAAATCCCAATAATCTAAAATAGCCTAAAATAATTCTAAATAAATATTTATATAAGTAAATATACTAAAAAAATTTATTTTCTAATTAACTAAGAGAATATTCTAAATAAATTCAACATCTATAATAAATATAATAATATAAAATATACATAAAATACCTATTTTGGGTGAGGGAGTTTACAGGGCTAACCTGTAAGCGCCATTCGAGAACGTTGTCTCGATCACATAAGGGCCTTCCCACTTGGGCTGGAATTTGCCTTTACTTCTGTGAGTAAGAATCATCGTCCTTCTTACGGCTAGAACTAGCTCGCCGACTTTGAACACTCTTTCCTTTACTTTATGATTGAAAGCTCTGAAAATGCGTGCTTGGTAGAGCATGATACGCTGTTGAGCTTGGAGGCGTTTCTCGTCTAATCCTTCCAGCTCTTGGAGCCTTAACAGGTCACTCTTTTCTCGAGTCAGCTTATTAGTTACGGCTATCCTGAGCGACGGGATCTGGATTTCAATGGGGAGAACCGCTTTGCTCCCGTAGACCAGCGAGAACAGGGTACAGCCTGTCGGCGTCCGTACCGTTATACGGTATGCCCTGAGACATTCGCCCAGCTTCTCGTTCCAGTCTTTTTTGTTTGAAGAGACGAATTTCTTCAAGAGTTTGATAATGGTTTTGTTGAGAGCTTCCGCCAAACCATTAGCAGCTGGGTAGTATGCCGTAGAGGCAATATTGCGTATTCGATTTTTATCGCAAAACCGATAAAATACTTGGCTGATGAACTGAGGCCCATTATCGTGAATTATCCTCCGGGGTACCCCGAAGCGATAAATGACGTGATGCTTGATGAAGCTGATCACATTATATGCCTTTACCTCAGCGAGAGGGATTGCCTCTGCCCATTTGGAGAAGTAATCCATGATGGCCAGTATGAACTGGTGACCCCTGAAAGAAGACGGGTGAATAGGACCGATGATATCCATACCCCATGCTTCGAAAGGCCAGGATGCGACCGTGGGATGTAGATGTTCGGACGGTTGATGTATGAAGTCTGCATAAACCTGACAGGCTCTGCAATGTCTTGCATACCGTATTGCATCTGTGATCATAGTAGGCCAGTAATAACCCATTCTCCTGATACGATCCTGTAGCTTAGGACCGGGTTGATGTGCTCCGCACACGCCGTCGTGAGCTTCACGGATAATCTGCTGTGCTTCGTCGTTAGAGAGGCATCTCAATAGTAATCCGTCGTAGGTCCGACGATATAGGCTTTGTGAAGATGCATCGAAGTAGAAGCGTAGTGATCGTCTCTTGACGGATACTGCTTCTTTGGGGTCCTCCGGCAAGATTCCTTATGCCATGAAATCTATGAAGGGACTTGTCCAATCTCTCGTAGGAGGATCGGTGTTGACAGCGTAGCTGCGTTCTATGTGACAGCTGTTCTTCATACAGAACAAGTCTCTGTTAAGAAGGATTACCGAATCCTTCCTTCTTACGGGAGTAGCTAAATCTGCCGCTAGACTGGCTAGGGCATCAGCTTCCAGATTCTGAGATCGAGGTACATGCTCTAGGAAGAACTTCTTGAATGTCATGGCTATCTCGACCGTCGCTTGGTGATAGGGGATGAGGTCTGGATTCCGGACTTCATATATTCCCCTGACTTGATTGACGATAAGCAGAGAATCACCGAAAGCTTCCAGGGACTCTACCCCCAGCTCTTTAGCAACTTGGAGCCCTATTAGTAGAGCGTTGTACTCTGCCACATTGTTGGAGCAGGGCTCGCTAAGAGAATATGCTCGGTAGATGACGAGCTGATCAGGGGCGACCAGGACGACTCCCACTCCCGAAACGATGTTTTCCTTAGGACCGATTCTGGAGGCGCCGTCGAAGAACAGTTGCCATGCGTTACCTTTCATTGCGGAATTACATTCTGCAACTTCGTCGGGAATATCTTCGTATAATTTAGAGGCCTCCAGGATCGGGTGAGCAGCTAGGAAGTCGGCCAGCACTTGGCCTTTGATAGACTTCTGCGGTACTTATACCATGTCATATGGTGTTAACAGCATCGCCCAAGTTGCGAGTCGGGAATTAAGAACGCTCGGCTTGCTCATCAGTACTCGAAGAGGGTTAATTCTGGAGATGATGTGGATAGTCTGGCCGGTGACGTAGTGCCGCGTCTTTTGGATAGCGAACATCAGAGCCAAGCATTCTTTCTCCACTGGGTTGTACCGGTGTTCGGCTCCGACCATCATCCTGCTGAGGTAGTAGATAGCCTGTTCATGCCCTACATCGTTCTTCTGTGCGAAAAGAGCTCCTAGCGAATAATCCATTGCTCAGACGTACAGCAAGAACGGTTTTTCCATAACGGGAGGCACCAGAACTGGTGGACTGGTGAGGTAGCACTTGATATCTCCGAACGCTTGCTGGCAGGTTTTGTCCCATATGAAGAATACACCTTTCTTCATGAGATGAGAGGAGGGCTGACATCTCCCCGAGAGGTTGGATATGAATCGCCGGATGTAAGCCAGACGTCCTTGAAATCCCCTGAGTTCTCTCAGATTACGGGGCGGTCGCATTTCCACGATTGCCTGGACTTTATCAGGGTCCACTTGGATGTCTTTGGCGGTAATGACAAATCCCAGGAATTTGCCACTAGATACACCTAGAAAGGACTTCGTAGGGTTCATCTTGAGTTGATGTTGGCGCATTAACTCGAATACCGTCCTCAGGTCTTGAATGTGATCACCTTTGAGGCGGCTCTTGACGGCTATGTCGTCCACGTAACATTCCACTGTTTTGCGTAAATGCTCGTGGAATATGTTACTCATAGCTCGTTGGTATGTAGCCTCGGCGTTCTTCAATCCGAAGGGCATGACCGTGTAGCAATATACTCCCAATGGTGTCCGGAAGGAGGTGTGCTTCTCGTCTTCAGGATGCATCTTGATCTGATTGTACCCTGAGAACCCGTCCATGAAAGACATGCGTTCAAAGCCGCAGGTGTTGTCGATCATGATGTCCGTGATGGGAAGAGGGAATTCATCCTTGGGGCAGGCCGCATTCAGATCTCGATAATCGATGCAGATACGTACCTTTCCATTTTTCTTCATGACTGGGACAACTTTGGCGACCCAGTCGGGATATTGTTCTTCCCGGATGAAACCGCAGGCTATCAACTTCTTGACTTCAGCTTCGATGGCGTCCATCATATCTGGGCGAAACCGGCGTTGGTGCTGCTTTACTGGCTTCGAATCGGTCAATATATTGAGCTTATGAGTAGCTACTTTCGGGTCCAGGCCTGGCATGTCCTCATAATTCCATGCAAAGACGTCGATGTATTCCTTTATCAGCTATATAACTTCTTCCCTTTCAGCTGGGGGAAGGTTGTTACTGATAAATATTGGCTTCGGCGAAAGTTCACCCCCAACATCGATCTGGATAACTTCGTCTTTGGTGGAAGGTTCTCTTTGCTCAAAGCAGAATTCCCACTGTGTATCCATTTGCTGAGCCCAAGAGTCATTCTCAAACGGCTCCGAATCCTGCCTATCTGCTCCTGAGGGATCTGTCACCACCATATTTACTGATAGTGTTTGTTCGAGAGAATCAGGTGAGTCGGGGGGGCGACGAGCCGTTCTGGGAGGAGGAAGAGATGTCCTCGTCTGACTTAAAAGTCGTAAGGGCGGTGGCATATCCTAATCTAAAACGGGTCTGTTGATAGCGGGTGTTGCCGCGCGACGGCGTTCGTCTGCCTCTTCCGTAGTTGAGGCCTGGCTACTGCTTTAAGTCGTAGCCCATGTTTTGCATGATCTTCAGCGCTTGAGGGCTGTATCGGTGAACCTGCATTCTTCCAGTATCGTTGTCGAAAGGATCTTCCTGGGCAGTCGGTTGATTGCGCATGCGGCCGAAGACTACCGAACGCTGGCTGCTGCAGGTAGGCGGGACGATGAAGATAGAATCCTCGTGTGGCCCATATGTCGTGACGACGTTGGACGATGATGCCACTTCCCAGACATACGGACGGTAGGAGTTTATAGCTTCCAAGAATTTTTGTGCTATTGGTTCTACTTCGTCATGGGGAGTGGATTCCTGTTTCAGAATTTGAGCACCGATGTACCGGAAAAGAGGATGTTTATTATCATCTGGAACCCCATTCCTGGTTGCGCTTACATCAGTCGGCTGCCTGTTGTGCCGAAGGTTGATGGCTAAGGGTGGAGGCTTCCGGTTCAAAGTGATTACCAGAGGATCACTCCCTTTTCCTGACTTGGCCTTGTTAAGGTGGATAGCCATAGGCTCTATGGTTCTTAGACGAGTGGTTCATCCTTTCACTTTGATCGACAGCGGCAGTGTGGTAGAGGGCTCTTCTGGCTCTTGGACGAGTGGTCCGTCTTTGGCCTCGCCTGGCACTTCTTCCGTGTGGTCTTGGGAGTACAACACGGCATCGGATTAGTAGGATTCTATTCCTTTAAATGGGTTTAGGTCAGCCACCTCCGTTTGTACGGTTCCTTGTGTGTCTACATATTTAAGGCATTGATGTAGGGTTGAAGGAACGATGTTGTGGTCGTGGATCCACGGTCTTCCCAGCAAAATGTTGTAGGATACCTCTGAATCGATGACGTAACATGTGGCCACCGATCTAAGGTTGCCGATCTGGATTCTCAAGTGGATCTTCCCCAATGGCTTACTTCTTCCAGCGTTGAAACCCACGATTGTAGTGGTAGTGTAAGCCAGTTCGCTGGTAGGAATTCTTAGCGGCCTGAGCAAACTGTGAGGGATGATGGTGATCGACGATCCCGAATCTATGTGAATCCGGTCGACCTCCATGGAACCAACATACCCGATGTAATAGAGGGGCCTGTCATGTCTGTTATGTTTTAACAGCATGTCGTCTTGAGTGAAAGTGATATTTGGGATCACCTCCATCACGCTGTGGCACTGAGGACACTCCACTGGCTCTTCGTCGGGGGACTTGAGCTGGGTCAAGTATACCTCCGCCTGCATCAGTGCTTCACTCAGGGCTAGACGAGTGTCTGGGGAGAGCCTGAGTAGTTCAAAGATGGACAACCTGGCCGGCGTATTGGCTAGTTGGGCCAGGATGTCAAATTCATACGGCTTCTCTAAACCTTTGCTTAGAATATTTTTCTCAGGTTTATCAAAGCGTACTTCTCTTTGCTTCCCCTTTTCTGCCGGAGTAGGTTTCGCAGGGCTGATGTTTTGCATGGCGGGACCTTGTTCTGAAGGTTTGGCGGCTGGAGCGTCAGCCGGCGCGCCTTCCTGACCTGCTCCGTTGTCGTTGAGGTAGGCCTTCCCCGAACGGGTTGCGGCAAATACTTCGTCTTCGTCCGATGCAGAAGAAGTTATGACCATGTGGCATGGTCTGTATTTGGGGCTCTTCTTGGTCTCTTCCTCGAGCTCTGACACCAAATCTGGATGAACCCACATGATTTTGCCCTGCCTGGTGGTCAGGGGTACTAGGTCTTAATTTTGATCTCTAGAGGGAGGAAGATTGACGATGTCCATCGTAGCTCGGGAAATGGGCGTGACACCGTTCATGACCTCTTGGGAAGGCAAATCGCCGAATCGTAGAGAGATCATGTTGGCCGTGACCGTCTTCTCGGTGTTGTGCAGAGTGATGGCCTTGGCATCGATCAACCCCTGGATCCTCCTCTTCAGTATGTAACACGCCTTTGTTGGGTGGTGTACGTATCTGTGGAAGATGCAGTATTTGGGGTCGTCAGTACTGCCGGCTTCTTGGGGCCGCCTTAGCTCTGGAAGGGTGATCTTGCCGCTTTTGGCGAGACATTCGAATATACTAGGGATATCGTCGTCGTCGAAAGAGTAGACTTCGACGGGCCTAGAAGTCCCGGGCTTCGTCTGCGTGGTCGCCGTCGTCTTTTGTCTAGACGTATTGACTGTCAGAGCTTCTTTTTCCTTGGAGCTACGAGGATGGTCGCTGCTGGGAGATGACCTTTTGCCTCTATCGGAGGCGGAGATCATGATGCCATTATCGCGCGCCTTGCGACTGTTGTCTTCGGCGGCCACTGCCGAGACGATGAACGAAGGCCACTCATGGAACTGATATGGTCCTGTAAACACCGAGACTACAGGAAGGAGGTTTTTCCTGCAAATGTCTACTAACGCCGAGTCCAAAACTCCTGGAGGCATTTGTAAGGTGGCTTGACGAAAACGTTCGACGAAGGTGCGAACGTTCTCCTTTTCCCTTTGTTTGACTTCGATGAGAGAGGACATAGACATGTCCATCCCACCCTCGTAGAATCGCGTAAAGAATAAAGCTTTGAAGTCTTCGAAGGAAGTAATGCAGTTGTCTGCCAAGCTACGGTACCACTGATAGGCTACTCCTGAGAGGCAGCCTTTGAACACCCGAGTGAGGAGGGCGTCGTTCCCTTGTAGCAACACCATCATCATACTGAAATAGTTCATGTATTGACTGGGCGATGTTTTTTCTTCGAACAGAGCCATAGTCTGGGGCTTGTACTTCGGAGGAAAAGGGACTTCTTCCCAGATAGCTGGGTAGGGTTGGTTGATTTCCAGTTTCTTGAGCTGATCTTTGTGCTTCAAGGCGTCGAAATGGGCTTTCAATTCCCGTACTGCCTGTATTGGATTTTCGGTCGGAAGCGAGGCTACGGAGTGGTGCAGAGTTGGTTGTATCGTAACTCCAGCGGGAGGTAAGGCATTCCCTGAGTGAGGAAGCGGAGGAACTGCTGACTCTTGATCTAGCGCAGGCTCTTGGACCGGGTTGGATGGTGGTAAGTCCACCCCTACATGTATCTGAGTTGGCGGGACCGATGCTTGAGCCACGACAGTGGCGTGCTGAGCTAGCATCATCCGGTACATGTTCTCCATCGTAGATTGCATTTGTCCCAGAGATGTTTCCAGCATAGTGATGCGTTGTTTCGCGTTTCCTGACGGCGAAGCTTCCTCGCGTTCGTCTTCAATGGCGTAGACTACCATTTTCCTGGGCGTCCTCGAAGGACAAGTATAGGTCGCTGCAGAAGTCGACTCTATACTCTCAGCATCTGATCTGGGAGATTGGCGACCCCCAGTGTCGGAATCAGATGAGTACGAAGCCGGTTGCTGTGACCTTGCACGGGTGTTTTGGAACACCCCAGCTTCAGTGTTCCTGAGGAGGTCTTCGAATCTTCTTCGGCTTGGAGGCCTTGCGGGATGACGTCTTGAGCTCGGCCCTCCTCTAGGTATGTGAGAAGCCATGTTCACGGACGCATACGCGGGCTCTTCTTCCGTGAAAGACTGAGAGTAGCTCAATCGGTCGAAAACCGGCCGTTTTGCCTTAGAACAGCAACAGTCAATCACAATTTTATGACTATTATAACATTGCTCGCTAGGGGGCATAATAGACATGTTGGAAGGTCCCCTCTCCTTACGCTTCTGGATTAAGTATTTGCGCAGGTCAGGGGGAGTAGCAACTTGAGCTTGTTTTATGTCGTTGGACTTTGCCCGGCGTAAATTGGAGATTCGCTCAGAGTGGCGTAAGGCTGAAGAGGTCCTCAGTTGGCCGTCGGCTTTCCGCGTAATCCGGAGGGTAGGCAGATTGCTCCTTCACTGGCGTAACGGCCGAGGAGTCGAGTATTCCGCTGCCTGCTTCCCTTCGCGGAAATCACGGCGTTCATCTGGTTCCTCGTAGAGGTCAGATATTGTCTGTCCTGGCGCTGAGGCATCACCAGAAGTTTGGTCTGTACCGCGCGTAGCGGGAGACTGGTTTCTACGCGTAGAGCGTAGCGGATACTTCTAGGTTAGCGCTGAGGCTTTGCCCGAAGTTTTGTCTGTATCGCGCGTAGCGGGAGACTGATTTCTGCGCGTAAAGCGCAGTGGGTACTCCTGGGTTAGCGCTGAGGCTTTGCCCAAAGTTTTGTCTGTACCGCGCGTAGCGGTAGACTGATTTCTGCGCGTAAAGCGCAGTAGATACTCCTGGGTTAGCGCTGAGGCTTTGCCTAAAGTTTTGTCTGTACCGCGCATAGCGGAAGACTGAGTTTTATGTACGGGGCACGGAGGGAGCGATGCTACCACCTCATTGGTCGGAGAGATCGGAGAGATCGGAGAGTCCACAGGAACGGCGGAGGATGTCTTGGGCATCCACACTTTGTGCAGCTTCCTGTTGTCTCGGACGGAGAGAAAGTGAGAGCTACCCCCAGTCCGAAGCATGTCTTCGTAGGCAGACTGGTCGAATTGGACGACCAGTATCTTTTTTACGGATCCCACGGATACCGCATTGTGTTGAGCAATTACTTCCTCGTCAGGAGAGAAAGATGTCCCCAGCAGAGTCGCCATCTTGTTTGTGGTACTAAACGAAAGAATGAATGTGTATTTCAATGACAGGGTTTATACGAGACCCGTGCCCTTTGGTTTACAAACAAACTTGTACAATTCGATCCTATACGAGGATGCGGGAGTATAATTTATTTAATCTGGGTATAAATTGCTATAGGTGTCTGATCTGCAGTCGATCACTTTAGCCCTTGGACTACACGATGTTGAAGAAGTGCCGTGGAAGACGGGTAGCGGCTTCGAAGGCTGCGAAGGAGGGTGGATGCACGGTGCCAGAGCCGTCGACCCCTACTCTTTGCCTGAGCTCCGGACTCTTCTCTCCTTCTTCTTCTCTCTCTCTCTCTTTCTCTCTCTTTCTCTTTTTTTACCAATTCTCCGACCTGGTTCGATCTTCCAAATTGTCGACCTTGTTCCCCATTGATAGGGGTCTCTATTTATAGAGTTTTGGTGACAGTGACCACTCCGTCGGTGTAACAATCGAGGAGTGGACAGTACAACACCCTTTTATACAACGGTTAAAATAACCAATACATGCGCATAAATGACCTTTTGAGTGAGCATGTGACACGTGTCCAACTAAGGGGACAAAACGCGTATATCTGCTGCAAAGATCACGACGTAGAAGCCACGTAGGTAGGTATCCCTTGTGTAGAAGAGGTTGGCGTAGAAGCCAAATGACTGTCACCCCTGGCGTAGAAGCCAAAATAGGCATAGAAGCCGAACAGACGTAAAAGCCGAATGGGCATAAAAGCCGAACAGGCATAGAAGCCGAACAGGCATAGAAGCCGAATGGTCGTAGAGACTGAGTGGGCGTTTGAAGCCGAATGAGCACAGATCCTGGATGGGCGTAGAAGCCGCTGCGTAACGTGCCAGAGTGTTGATGTGGACGTCTTCGCCAGAATTACGGCTTTCGAATGTGTAATCAAATCTTTTACAGAGATTTGCCACCATCCTGTGCATTAAATGCGGAGACGTGTTTTTAAGGTCTGCAGCCCTTCTGTGCATCCGTCGCAGAGACGTGTCTTGAGAGAAACTGTCACCGCTCTGTGCAATTTGACGTAGAGACGTGCCTCGGGCCCTGTACGAAGTGTAGCTTTTGACGTGGCAGGCGGTTTGTCTACTGCGGAGCGTAAAACAGCTCATGTTTGCCTGTGTAAAACAAGGCGGCGTATTCCCTTGTACGCGAAAGAGCGGTTTACGCTGGGGGGGCTTCGATAACCGACGGCTTGGTGATATTTTAACCAAATCCTTTGCATTAAATGCCGAGATCCGCCATCATACTGTGGGCGCATCCCGAGGGGTCTGCCATCGTTTTCAGCCGTCGTCTGGGTAGCCGTGCAGCACTTTTTGTCAGGAGTCAGAGGCCAGGTTCACTACGTGACTTGACAGGTTCATTTCGGGGAAAACGAAGCATTCCTCGTACGCATTAACGCTGCTTTGAGAGAGGCTGAGTTTTACGCTATGGAGGCGATGAAGAACTCTGTCTTACGCTGGAGCGGCCTGGACGTACTGCACTTACGCGGATGGTCCTTTGAGCTTACACTTCATGCTGTGTTTTAGCAGAAAAAGCTCTGTTGCACGCTTGATGGCTCTGAAGGCCTCTGTTTACGCTGCTCTGCATCAAGAGGCTGCGTAGATCCTCCCAGCGTATTTTTTATGCTTCTACAACAGCTTTGAAGGTTGCAAAAGTGGGTGGATGTACGATGCCAAAGTCGTCGATCCCTACTCTTTGCCTGAGCTCCGGATTCTCTCTCTCTCTCTCTCTCTCTCTCTCTTGACCTCTGGTTCGATCTTTTTTGGAAGTTCGACCTTGGATCTGATATTGGTTTTCTTGACCAATTTTCTGACCTGGTTCCTCATTGATAGAGGTCTCTATTTATAGAGTTTTGGTGACAGTGACCACTTCGTCGGTGTAGAAACCGAGGAGTAAAAAGTACAGCACCCTTTTACACAACGGTTAAAATAACCAATGCCTGCGTATAGATGATCCTTTGAATGAGCGTGTGACGCGGGTCCAACTAAGGGACAAAATGCGTATAATCGCTACGAAGATCACGGCGTAGAAGCCACGTAGGTAGGTATCCCTCGTGTAGAAGAGGTGGGCGTAGAAGCCAATGTCTGTCACCATGGCGTAGAAGCCAAGTAGGCATAAAAGCCGAAAATAGGTATAGAAGCCGAGTGGTCATAGAGGCCGAGTGGGCGTAGAAGCCAAGTGGTCGTAGAGGCCGAGTGGGCGTAGAGGCCGAGTGAGCACAGGAGCTGAATGGGCGTAGAGGCCGCTGCGTACCGTGCCAGAGTGCTGATATGAACGTCTTAGCCAAAATTATAGCTTTTGAACATATAATCAAATCTCTTGCATTAAATGCAGAGATTTGCCACCATCCTGTGCATTAAATGCGGAGGCGTGTTTTTGAAGGTCTGCAGCTCTTCTGTGCATCAGTCGCAGAGACGTGCCTTAAGAAATTGTCACCGCTCTGTGCTTTAGACGTAGAGACGTGCCTCGAGCAACTGTCATCGCTCTGTGCATTAGACGTAGAGACGTGCCTCTAGCAACTGTCATCGCTCTGTGCATTGGTCGTAGAGACGTGCCTCGAGCCCCGTACGGAGTGCAGCTTTTGATGTAGCAGGCGGTTTGTCTACTGCAGAGCGTAAACAGCTCATGTCTGCCTGTGTAAAATAAGGCAGGGTATCCCTTCGTGCACGTAAAAGCAGTTTACACAAAGGAGATGGCGGTAAATGACAGCCTGGGTCACAGTGCCGTGCCATCATTATAGCCGTCGTCTGGGTAGTCGAGCAGTATCCCTGGGTAGTCGAGCAGTATCCCTTCGTCAGAAGTCCAGACGTCAGGTTCATTGCAGGATCTGACAGGTTCACTTCGGAGAATACGAAGCGTCTCTCGTACACTTCAATGCTGCGTTACAAGAGGATGGGTTTCACGCCCAGGAGTCGATGAAGCACCCTGTTTACGCTGAAGCGGTTTGGACGTACTGCCTTACGTTGAGCTTATATTTCATGCTGTGTTTGGCGGAGAAAGCTCTGTTGCACGCTTGATGGCTCTGAATGCCTCTGTTTACGCTGCTCTGTATCAATATGCTGCGTATAGCCGTCCGGCGTATTTTTTATGCTTCTATATTCCCTTGCTATCCATCAGTATGGATTCTTTTTCATATACTGAGGTTTGCACTGTGGAGTAGTGAGGCAAAAAAAATTGAGCTATGTTGTTGGGCCCACTTGTTCCGTGGTAGAAATAATACGGGGGCGCATTTTAATGGAAGAGGTTCTTGTCGGCTAGAACTCATAGAAACCCTTACAAGGAATTTCTATAACATGTACTCAAGACCTTGAATATTAATGAAAATCCTTAAAATGTAACAAATTTTCATCATATGTACTCATGATCTTGAATAAAAGTTTCTCCTTTTCCGGAACTTCTTCCTGCATTTGTCGTATTGTATATTATGATTTTTGGATATCGTACCATAGGAAATATAGATGTAGTATGATATCATATTTTGTTGAGGATATCCCGTTGGGGGACTTTTGGTAGACTTATTATTTGTTGCGAATGTTGAGTGCAAATAATAAGTTCGAAAATAATCCCTATCAGAGGTGATGTGGACGTGATAGATTTTGTGGACTTAATACCGCTGGTGTACCTTGGTGAGTACGGGTGATAAGTGGGTATGACAACCGATATCAGAGGAAATATAGATGTGATAATCGATAGCCAAGATCCGGAAAGTTTACTCAGAGGTAATATGGATATGGCAAACTCGGTCGGGGAGAAATATTAGGACAGTAGTTCAGAGGTAATATGAACGTGAACCATTTTCCGATAAATTCGTTGAGAGGTAATTTGCTGAGTGTGGTCTATCTAGGAGTATGGATAGACCTGAGGATTGCTCCGCTGGGGAGATTGGTAGGATGATAGCTCAGAGGCAATATGAACATGGCTAGCTAGCTTATAACGAGATTGGTTTTTGAGTGGTCACTACGGTAGTGTGCAAGTGGACTTGAGGACTGCTCCGCTAGGGATACTTTGAGTATCCATCATCCTTTATGTATCCAGGGCTCCTGGATACCGATAATGACTTTTACAAGAATTTGTAAAAAAGGGGATAATGTTGCACATTGGTACTTGCTGGGGACGAAGAACCAAGAGTGTAGAGATGTACATCTGGATTGTCCCGCTGGTGAGGAGGGGAGTACAAGTCTAGCTTAGACATAGTATTTTTTAGGAACTTGCCATTGAAATACATAATGAGCAAGTCGTCACTGCGTTTTGTGAGCCGGTAGGCGCCATTGGAGAATACAGACTCCACGATGAATAGGCCCTCCCATTTAGGCTAAAATTTGATGGTTGTCTTGTGGGTCATAACCATCGGTCTCCTTATGGTTAGGACGAGATCACCCACTTGGTAGGTCACCTTCTTCACCCGTTTGTTAAAGTTTTCAGAGAGGCGTGCCTAGTACAGCTTAATGCCTGCTGAGCTAAGAGTCATTTTTTATCGAGTGCTTCCAACTCTTGTAGTCGTCGGCGATGGTTGTCGTCCACGATTAGCTGATTGGAGAGAGCCACTCGGAGTGAGGATCTCGAAGGGGATGACCGCTTCGCTCCTGTACACCAAAGAGAATAGCGTACTTTATGTAGCTGTCCGGAATATTGTGTGGTAGGCCCAGAGATATTCGCCCAGCTTTTCGTTCCAGTCGCGCTTGTTGGATGACACAAATTTCTTAAGAAGCTTGATGATGGTTTTGTTGAATGCCTCAACCAACCCATTGGATGCTGGGTTGTAGGCAGTTGAAGCCATATTCTGAATCCAGTTTCTATCGCAGAACCGGTAGAATGCATGACTTACAAACTGTGGACCATTGTCCTGAATGATCCTTCGTGGCAAGCCGAAACAGTATAAAACATGATGCTTGACAAAGTTGATCATGCTGGATGTCTTGACTTTCGCGAGTGGTACTGCTTCCACCCACTTGGAGAAGTAATCGGTGATGGCCAGGATGAACCGGTGCCCCTTAGATAAAGGTGGACTTATTGGTCCGATGATATCAATTTCTCATTCCTCAAACGACCAGGATGCTACCGTTTAGTGTAGGAACTCCGATGGCTGGTGGATGAAGTTTGCATGGATTTGGAACGCTTGGCACTTTCTTCCATAGTCGACGGCATCTGCTACCATTGTGGGCCAGTAGTAACCCATTATCCAAAGGCGGTCCTGTAGTTTTGGGTCGGGTTGGTGTGCACCATAGACGCCATCGTGAGCTTCCTGAAGCGCCTGTTTGGCTTCTGCATTCGATAGGCATCATATTTGAAGATTGTCGTATGATCGGCGATACAACATTTTAGTAGCTGTATCGTATTAGAACCGAAGGGAACATCTCCGGAAGGACATAGCTTCCTTTAGGTTCTCGGAAAGAATTTCATAGACCGCGTAGTCAATGAATGAAAGCCTCCAGTCTTGGATATCAGTGGGTACTTCCGCCGCGTAGCTCAGATATAGGCAGAGATTATTTTTGGGGCAAACCAGCTCTTGATCGATCACCGTGATTAGCCGATGGGTGTTATCTGGAATTGTCAAGTATAAACCCCCTCGATTTATTCTGTAGATAGTCAGGGTAGGATTTGGAAAATTTTAGTTTTAGCAGCAAATGTTGAGGTTTAGAGTGGAGATAGGTTTGTCTGGTATTTAATTTATTTAATTAAAACCTTTGGTGCGCCCTATCATTGCTAAATTATTCGGAGCCCTATATCTGTCATGCCCCGATCTCCCGCAGGCAATCGACCGTTCCCGCTAGGCGGGAATCACCCTCGCCAGCGCTCTCGCGGAACGATCGCTTAACCCATCCGGGCGTGATGCCGCACGAGCGTGAGCCACGCCCGTGCAAGGCCATGGTTTATTGGCTAGCGGTTAGAGTTCTAAGCCACAGAGTCGCACAGATTGTCCGAGTGCAGCGGAGTCATGAACGCATAGGCGATCGGTAACAGGTTCACTGAGTCGGCAAATATAGCGGAAGCATAGAAACAAGTAAAGTAATCTCTTTATTGATATGAAACATGTATTACAGGCGGCGTATAGCCGAGATTACAAGTCGCTCAAGCCTCTCTCTCTGAAACAGTAAAAGCGTGCCAAGTGGCTACAACTGTGGAATGATTTTACAGGCGATGGTCAGGCGATGTTCACAACTTATGTCTTGTATATGTGCTTCAGTCCCGGACGCACTGTTGCAAGGCTTCAGAGGGAACTCCTGGCCTTAGCACGCACGAAGGAGGCGTCCGTACCGCACGAGGTTCTCCCGCACCCTGCGTACAAACTGGTGGATTATCAGTACATTGAATGCACTGGTGGGGAAGCTACTCGCCCGCTCGACAAATCCAAACACGTAATACAGGTTCCGTGCACAACTATTAAGTTGTCTTTCTAGTTGCCTTAGGATCATTTTCATGCAAACATTGAATAGCTTAACGTGTCGGGCAGTGCGCCGTGCGATGTTAGAGGAAACACGGCGAGACTTACCAACTTACCATCTCCTTCCCTGTCCAAGGCAAACATTGAGGCAAACATGTTAATTCAAGCACGGGCAAGTATAAGCATTCAGGAGGCAAGCATATACAAACAGGAGGGTCGTTTTAACATGATCGTTCAGGTGTTCAGTCGATGCGATACAGTGACTCGCACGCGGATAGCCGCTAAGCGAGGATGACTTATCTATATGAACACGGTCGCTGGCATAGCCATAAAGGACCAGTTATAGTCTTGAACAAGGAAGGAAAGCAACAAAGATGCAGTGGTGGTTGCAGACCATCCTGTCCAGATGCAGTAGACTATCGTGCAGTTCGTTATAGTCTTGAACGAGGATGGTAAGCAACAAAGATGCAGTGGTGGTTGCAGACCATCCTGTCCAGATGCAGTAGACTATCGTGCAGTTCCATCCGGATCGGAACGGTCCCAGTGCCCTGGTGACCGCCCGTGGAACTATACCTCATTTCCGAGTTGTCCGCGACATGCAGGTCAGGGTCTCGGTCTGGTACAGGAACAAGTTCGATGCAGTATATGTATATATTGAACAAGTCCGGTATGGAACAAGTTTGATGCAGTATATATACAGAACTTGTTGAGGCAGGATTCAGTGATTCAGTAGGGCTTGCCAGGCCAGTTGATTCAGTAGTTTGCTCCGTGAGCTGTGATTCAGTGATTTATTCAGTCAGGGTGCAAATTCCCTGGTTCGGGAATTGCCTTGGTGACCTAACGGTCCCGGATACTTGCAGGTTCGTTCAGGCACGGAACGACTACATAGTAGTCTTCCGGGGTTTGCATGAAAACACGATAACATTTAAGCAGACAAGCATGCGTTTCTAAGGAACATAAACAGGCACGTTTGCTCGGACCCGAAGGTAAGCCGAGAAATGAAACCGTTAAGGGACTTAGCATGCGAGGGTCTGTACATAAGCAGTATTTCATTTCCATATTCTAGCAAGCAATACAAGTCGGGATTATTCCCTTAGCTAGGTGCGTTGGATTTATTAGCATGCAGGAGGTGAATCACCTAGCGACTAGCATAAACATTCCAGATTTTATGTGTGCTGGCTAAGCAAAGACAAGTTCACCGTAGCCACCCACCTTAGCGATAATTCGCCTCGGTAGAGCGATACATCTGAGCGAGCCTCTGAAAGTCCAAGCCGGATTCTTGTAGGGACAAGTCTGGATATCCTTTGCTTCTTGATCGAGGCAAAGCGGGTCGGGACAGTTGCCTGATTGACGTTTGAGACGGCAGTCCGCTTGAGCGGAACGGGGTATTACAATATCAGCCCGTAAATTCTATCGGATTGTTGTACTTCTGACTTGACTCGCCAAATTAGGCACTGGACTTTTCCGTCACTTAAAATCAGTTTTCGTTGTGCTCTAAATTAATTGCGCAACTTTTCGAAAATCGTAACCCATATTTAATTCCGTGTCGGACACCTGTGTCGTTACCCTCAATTTTGAGATACCAACTTAACCCGTTGAGCCGGACCAACTAAAGGGTCCAAGACTGACTCCAAGCCCCCACCATTTTTGATCTTTGCGTCATTTCCGAATTTTGACCCCAAGTGCCCCCATTTAATTCAAAAGCGAGGGACACTTTAATTCTATTTAAATCGGGGATACCAATTTTGCCTAATCCTATTTTAATCCTTAATTAATCCCAATGGCCATAAAATTAAACCCGTGCCAAACCCCCAACACCCCCTCGCCATGCAAACCATCACCCGTGATTTTCTCCACAATTTTAGCGTCATTTTAAGTGTTCGTGCAATTTCTCGAATTTAAGGGGCTAAATTGCAATTTAGTAATTTTAGGTGCCCTCACCCCATTGGCCAAACCAAATGGAGAGGTCACAAAGTTGGGTCCTAATTACACCCATCCATTCACCACTCTTCATGAAGAAATTATTTTCTTCATGACAAATCCTATCCCTCCATTTTGAATAGGAGCATCTCCACCCGCCATCCATTCACAATCCCCTATAAAACATCATATCACCCACCCTCACAAACTCCAACCGGCCCTAATCCCAAGGGAAACTAAAAAGAAAAACCCCTTTCTCTCTCTCTCCTCACTCCTTCATAAACTCTCCATGCAAAAGTTCCTCCTCTCTCCATTCTTCTCCTTCTTCTTCCTGTATTTCTTCTCCCTCCTTCTCACTAAGGACCCGATCACCCACTCCAACTTCAGCCGACTACGGCCCGACTCTAGTTTCAGCCGACTCCGGCCCGACTCCAGTTTCAGTTAACTCCGGCCCGATTCCCGCTTCAGCCTACTTCGGCCGACCGCCCACTCCAGCTTCAGCCTTCCCCGATCGGCTGCCCTCACCCAGCAGTGCTTCTCCGACCGGCCGTGCTCTTCCAGCACGGACTGAACCGCAGCACCGACCGACTGCGCGTGCACCGCTGGGCTGAGCAGCAGTCCGCGGCTGACTGTTCTCGATCGGCTGTGAACTCCCTCCGACCGGCCGGCCAGTGCATGCTGCTCCAGCAGCCCCACGACCTGTCCAGCCTGACTCCGGCGCAGCCGCCTCGGCTCCGGCCAGCCGACCCCGCGGCAGCTCCGCTGTGCATCTTCCCTCCACTGAGCACTGCGGTCCCGACCCAACGGCGCAGCTCCGCTGAGTAGTTCCCGACTCCGGTTTCCCCTATCCGACGACCACCACTCCCAGCCATTCCCGCTTCTCCCCTCCGACCAGAGGTAGTTCTCCGGCCAGCAGCCTCGTCGTGGTATAAATTCTCTCCCCTCTCTATACACTTATATTGTTGGTGTATTGTTAGTTTTAGGATTTATGTATAAGTACTGTAGTTTACTTAACTAATATTTAGGGTTTATTTCCATAGGAATGAAATGGAGTTTTTGTATATATATTATTTTGGGTTAGAGTTATTGTTGTATATTTTGTTTGGGTGGAAGTTTAGTGTAGTCAAATGAACCTTGTGATTAATGAGGTTTGTTTAGGGGTTATTCTTACATAAGTAAATAAAATGGGATTAAAAGATGTGCAGAAGATTTTAGATTTTTGAATGCTTTAAAATTCAATGATTTAGGTTATGAATTTTATGCATTGATGTTGTGCATACATTTAAACGCTTGAGGAAGGATGGTGATATTAACACAGTGAATAATACCAAGGAGCAGATAAATTGATAAATGGTAAAAGGGATGTCGACCCTTGGGTAAATATTGGAAGATGATGATAAAGTGGTTCGAGGACATAAATTATATATACGCAGATGGGTCATTGTTGTTTAGCTGTTGTAAACTATTGCTAAAAAAAATATGATATTAAAATGTTGATGGACCTTGGGAGCAGGTGCCCGATCATGAAATAGACATAATATTAAATTATGAGACCGTGATTGAGGATGAAGAATAATAATTATTTATTTGAGCATTGAGACGTCAATGTGCAGGTTAGCATCTGTGAACACTGAGGTAAAACTGAGGATTGGATCATGCGTTGGACCACGGAATATCGTGATGAACATAGTAAGATTGAGGTTTGGGTTGATGATATGGTACAGATGTTTAATATGTTTAGATGTGACATACTCCGAGTCAACCTTGGACCACCCTCTAGCGTCGTGACCCTGTGAGTTGTAGCTGAGTCAGAGCATATGTTTAGACGTGGGTCACCTCCCTATTTGTCGTGTGATAGTTCATTAATTGAATTTGTATCTCATCTCTAGGTACTGCGGGACCTGAGGACTTGGGCGCGGTACCAGATCTCCGTCATCAGCAACCGCACACAGGCAAGTGTACCTTGCCACCCTGTATTTCAGTTACAGATATTTATTGTTTTGCTATGTACATTGTGCACGTATTATTGCTGACGTTCGGTACTTTGCGTCCGGTTCACAACCGGGTGAAGACGTACGTCGTAACGTCTTAGGAAGATTGTTGGATGATTCGTAGTATCTTGATATGCGTACCTGAGTTTATCGACACCCCAGGACACACTCATACACTGTGATCGTGCCAGATTCCTGTATCCTGATACCGACATCATGACCAGAGACTAGGATGACCTTAGGGTCGCGTCTGTTGAGTTATATCTGTGAGTCGAGACTGTAGTTAGAGGGTCAGGTTCAACGCACAATCGTTGACCGCTTGGGAAGGGAAAGACAGTTACTAGACGTTTGGGCTACTCTTCACGCGCTTATATATGTATATGTAGTGATCCTGTATTATAGTGTAGTGGTATCACCCGTGTGTCTCTGTGCTCGGAGCTACGGTTTTATTTTAGAAAGCTCACGCGTCGAACGTTGTCTTTAAACTGTGTCACACTTGTTTGGTTATGATAGAGTACCCGGTTGTTGCACTTATACTTTCTATTTACTTGGCATATTGTATTTTTGTACCTTGTTACGTCTCTCTGAGGACCTGGTTCCCTGCCAGTTTTGCAGTATAGATGATTACGGAGCATTTGGAGTTGCTGTTGGAGTTACAGGTCTTGCGGGCATAGTACCAGGTACTCACATTATATCTACCGGCATTATGGTTATTTTATATTGTTTATTTCATCTGCTGTTGTAGCCTAGTTTTTATAGACTCATACTTCTTCTCGAGTCTATTCGAGTTAGTGTGTTATTGGGCGGCTGACTCTAACACATATAGCTCTTTCTTATATACTGTTGTACATTGTGGATTGAGACATAGAGGTTTACATTTATAGAATATCTAGATAGTGCCCTTTATATTACAGCTTATACATATTCAAGTCAGACCAGAGTCTGGTTGAATGCGTAGCTGGCGTGTCACGTATTCCTGATCATGTGTATTTTGGGACTGGGGCGTGACATATTTTTGTGGTGGCCCATGCAGGTCCGATTTAAATCGTCTTTGTCACCTGACTGTGCCAAGCGATCCTGCAAATTAGGAATAGATGTTATGATTGTTGAATAGGATCTCAATCCATAATCGATTTTAAAACTCTTTGTATGTGATTACCGCCCTTGGACTTTCACTTTGCATTCGTTCAATCTTCGTCAATATCGCTATCCTTGTTTCTCGTCCCCTATTGTTCGGGGAGACGAATGCTTGTGACTGATGACTTCCCTCCAGAAGAAGATCGAAGACCAGACGACAGAAGACAGAATTCGTATACCTTTCTCGGAGAAGATTGTTACCTTATCAGGATACATTGATGGGTTCTTTGGATTCTAGAACTAGTGTGGAAGGTTGGCAAGAGAGTTGGATCCAGTAGTACCCTACCAGTGCTTGAGGTAGCAGTGATCTTGGAAGTACTAAGAGCTGGAAGGATTATTGATCATGACCTAGAATAATTTAGGGAAATGCATAGCCTGATGATGGAAACTAGTGGTTGTATATGATAGCAATACCAGGAATGACATTATGGACTAGAGGAGATAAAATTTCAAGCTTTCACTTGGAAGATGATAATCTAATACCAGAAATTTTAGTATGTGCTTGGGTGACATCATTATTATAATTGTAATTGTGACTTGGAGAGATGAATAACGAAAAGAAGAAATTCGAGGAATAAAATTTTAAGAAAATCTTGAGGAGAAGAGAAATTTTACATTAGGTAAGGAAACATTTTCTTTTGAGGATTGATATTGAAAAAGAGAATTTATTTTGAGGTTTAGTCTACACTATGACCTTATCCTAGACATGGATTGGTTGAGCCAATACCTCACGACGCGAGATTGTCGACGTGATTACATTATTTATGACCACCAGATTACCCTGAGTTTGAGTTACTTCAGGGAGCCCGGGAACATGGTGCCCATCTACCTTAGAGACACATTGCAGAAGGTGAACCAGTGTACCCCCGTATTATATCAGGGTTTGAGGATGTGTTTCTAGAGAATCTTTTGGGCCTGCCACCTGACAGAAAGAGTGGTTACAGAGTTGACTCCAAGAGTCGAGCCAGTTATTTTCCCGTCTTCAGAGTAGCACCGATAGAGTTGGTTGAGTTGAAGGTCCATCATGGAGGATCTCTTAGACAAGAGTTTCGGTCGGGCTAGTATTTTTTTCATGGGAAGCAACCATCTTATTGTACCAAAGAAGGACGAGACGGTACGTTGCATAACGATTATAGGGCATTAAATACCATAGTGATAAAGAGCAAGTACCCTTGACGCGCATCAAAGATTTATTTGAATCAGCTAAGTGGTGCATATATATTTTGAAGATCGATCTCAGATCCAGTTATCATCAGATCAAGGTACGGAGAGAGGATATCCCGAAGACGGCCTTTCCGGACGAAGTATGGGCTCTATGAGTTTTTAGTCATGACAGTTTGGTTTGACCAAACGCGCCAGCAGTATTTAAGAGATTGAGGAGCAATGTTTTCCACCAGTACTTGGATAAGTTCGTAGTGGTAATTATCGATAATATCTTGGTATATTTTGAGAGCCAGGAGGCGCACGAGAGACATCTCAGGATCGTGTTAGAGATACTGAGACAGAAAGGCTGTATGTCAAGCTCAGCAAATATGAGTTATGTTTAGATAGAATAGATAGTCTACGTATCAGGACAACTAAGGGTTCATGAGGAGGACTATCAGACGCACAATCTAGAGCTAGCTGCAGTGATAATTGTACTAAAGCTATAGCGACACTACCTTTATGGAGAGCGTGTTGAGATTTATACAGATCACAAAAGTCTGAAGTATGCCTACACGAAGAAGGAGCTCAACATGAGACAGAGGCACTGGCTAGAATTTATGACAGATTATAATATCGAGTTACAGTACCACCCTGGTGAGGCAAATGTAGTAGCAGATGCCTTAAGCTAAGCCCATGGCCTATTTTTATGACTTATCGCCAGTGGTTAGAGGATTTTTTTTTTGGAACTCAAAATTGAGATTTATTTTGTCAGGTATGGATGAAAAGATGGCTAGTCTCGAGGATTCAGTCCACAATTATTGAGAGGATCAAGGCAGCCTTGACTACAGATACGGGATTTAGACGACTGCGAGACAGGACAGAGGCCGACATGCAAACAGGACTCAAGATACATGAAGACGGAACATTGAGGTGTGGAGATCGCCTATACGTTCCGAGTGGCAAGCTACGCCAAGAGTTGATGACCGAGGCTCATAGCTCAATTTATTCTATTCATTCCGGAAGTACGAAGATGTACCGAGAGTTGAGGCAATATTACTGGTAGCGTGGGATGAAGAGAGAAATTGCAAGATTTGTGGCAAAGTGTTTAGTTTGTCAGCAAGTCAAAGCTGAACATCAGGGGACTGCAAGATTATTGTAGCCACTTCCCATTCCCAAGTGGAAGTGGGAACACATTACCATGGACTTCGTCACAGGATTCCCGCGAAGCCCTAGCGGGAAGGAGGCAGTTTGGGTTGTCGTAGACAGACTCACCAAGTCTATATATTTCTTGCCCTTCAGAGTTGGGCAATCCACAGAGATACTAGCTGACATGTATATGAGGCAGATAGTACGATTACATGGAGTGCCTGTCAGCATCGTATCGGATCGTAATTCCAGATTTACGTCACATTTTTGGCGGAGTATGCAGGAGAGCCTAGAAACTCGTCTCAAGTTCAGCACTGCATATCATCCACAGACTGATGGTCAGTCAGAGCACACGATACAGATATTAGAGGATATGTTGAGAGCGTGCATAATTGATTTTAGAGGATCTTGGGAGGACCACCTATACTTGGTGGAATTCTCCTACAATAACAGTTACCAGGCCAGCATACAGATGGCACCTTATGAGGCACTGTACGGCAGGAAATGTAGGTCGCCAGTTTGTTGGAGTGACGTGGGAGAGCGTCAGATACTTGGTCCAGAGTTGGTGACACAGACAGTGAAGAAGGTCAAGTAGATTCAGAGCCACCTGCGCGCAGCACAGGACAGACAGAAACACTGGGCAGATGCGCACCGTAAACCATTGGAGTTCAAGGAGGGTGACCATATATTTTTGAGGATATCACCCACCCGCGGTACCATCAGATTCGGAGGCCGAGGCAAGCTGAGTCCGAGGTACATCGGACCTTTTGACATTTTGGAACGAGTTGGCGAAGTGGCTTACCGTCTTGCACTACCTCTATTATTAGAGGGAGTACATGACGTATTTTACGTATCGCAGCTGAGGTGATATGTCGCAGACCCTAGCCACGTGCTTGATCATTCGGAGATTACAATCGGGCCCAGTCTGTCTTACGTAGAGCAGCCAGTCGAGATCCTCGATCGCAATGAGAAGACTTTGAGAGGGCAGACGATTTGACTGGTCAGAGTGGCATGGAGGCACCATTCACCAGGCGAGTCTACTTGGGAGTGTGAGGATTCTATTCGGCAGCGATTCCCGTACTTATTTGAGGAGCAAGGTACGAATTTACGCACGACATTTGATTACTAGTTGTTTTAAAATTCTTTTAGATATTATCGTGCTTTACTTTTAATTTTGGGGATAAAATTTTTCTAAGTTGGGAAGAATGTAAACCCTCTCGATTTATTTTGTAGATAGTCAGGGTAGAATTTGGAAAATTTTAGTTTTAGCAGCAGATGTTGAGGTTTAGAGTGGAGATAGGTTTGTCTGGTATTTAATTCATTTAATTAAAACCTTTGGTGTGCCCTATCATTGCTAAATTATTCGGAGCCCTATATCAGCCCGTAAATTCTATCGGATTATTGTACTTCTGACTTGACTCACCAAATTAGGCACTGGACTTTTCCGTCACTTAAAATTAGTTTTTGTTGTGCTCTAAATTAATTGCGCAACTTTCCGAAAATCGTAACCCATATTTAATTTCGTGTCGGACACCTGTGTCGTTACCCTCAATTTTGAGATACCAACTTAACCCGTTGAGCCGGACCAACTAAAGGGTCCAAGACTGACTCCAAGCCCCCACCATTTTTGACCTCTGTGTCATTTCCGAATTTTGACCCCAAGTGCCCCCATTTAATTCAAAAGCAAGGGACACTTTAATTCTATTTAAATCGGGGATACCAATTTTGCCTAATCCTATTTTAATCCTTAATTAATCCCGATGGCCATAAAATTAAACCCGTGCCAAACCCCCAACACCCCCTCGCCATGCAAACCATCACCCATTATTTTTTCCACAATTTTAGCATCATTTTATGTGTTCGTGCAATTTCCCGAATTTAAGGGGCTAAATTGCAATTTAGTAATTTTAGGTGCCCTCACCCCATTGGCCAAACCAAATGGAGAGGTCACAAAGTTGGGTCCTAATTACACCCATCCATTCACCACTCTTCATGAAGAAATTATTTTTTTTATGACAAATCCTATCCCTCCATTTTGAATAGGAGCATCTCCACCCTCCATCCATTCACAATCCCCTATAAAACATCACATCACCCACCCTCACAAACTCCAACCGGCCCTAATCCCAAGGGAAACTAAAAAGAAAAACCCCTCTCTCTCTCTCCTCACTCCTCCATAAACTCTCCATGCAAAAGTTCCTCCTCTCTCCATTCTTCTCCTTCTTCTTCCTGTATTTCTTCTCTCTCCTTCTCACTAAGGACCCGATCACCCACTCCAGCTTCAGCCGACTCCGGCCCGACTCTAGTTTCAGCCGACTCCGGCCCGACTCCAGTTTCAGTCGACTCCGGCCCGACTCCAGCTTCAGCCTACTCCGGCCGACCACCCACTCCAGCTTCAGCCTTCCCCGACCGGCTGCCCTCACCCAGCAGTGCTTCTCCGACCGGCCGTGCTCTTCCCGCAAGGACTGAACCGCAGCGCCAACCGACTGCGCGTGCTCCGCTGGACTGAGCAGCAGTCCGCGGCTGACTGTTCCCGACTGGCTATGAACTCCCTTCGACCGGCCGGCCTGTGCACGCCGCTCCAGCAGCCCTACGACCTGTCCAGCCAGACTCCGGCGCAGCCGCCTCGGCTCCGGCCAGCCGACCCCCGTGGCAGCTCCGCTGTGCATCTTCCCTCCACTGAGAACTCCGGTCCCGACCCAACGGCGCAGCTCCGCTGTGCAGTTCTCGACTCCGGTTTCCCCATCCGACGACCACCACTCCCAGCCATTCCCGCTTCTCCCCTCCGACCAGAGGTAGTTCTCCGGCCAGCAGCCTCATCGTGGTATAAATTCTCTCCCCTCTCTATACACTTATATTGTTGGTGTATTGTTAGTTTTAGGATTTATGTATAAGTACTGTGGTTTACTTAACTAATATTTAGGGTTTATTTCCATAGGAATGAAATGGAGTTTTTGTATATATATTGTTTTGGGTTAGAGTTATTGTTGTATATTTTGTTTGGGTGGAAGTTTAGTGTAGTCAAATGAACCTTGTGATTAATGAGGTTTGTTTAGGGGTTATTCTTACATAAGTAAATAAAATAAGATTAAAAGATGTGTAGAAGATTTTAGGTTTTTGAATGCTTTAAAATTCAATGATTTAGGTTATGAATTTTATGCATTGATGTTGTGCATACATTTAAATGCTTGAGGAAGGATGGTGATATTAACACAGTGAATAATACCAAGGAGCAGATAAATTGATAAATGGTAAAAGGGATGTCGACCCTTGGGTAAATATTGGAAGATGATGATAAAGTGGTTCGAGGACATAAATTATATATACACAGATTGGTCATTATTGTTTAGCTGTTGTAAACTATTGCTAAAAAAATGATATTAAAATGTTGATGGACCTTGGGAGCAGGTGCCCGATCGTGAAATAGACATAATATTAAATTATGAGACCGTGATTGAGGATAGAGAATAATAATTATTTATTTGAGCATTGAGACGTCAATGTGCAGGTTAGCATCTGTGAACACTGAGGTAAAACTGAGGATTGGATCATGCGTTGGACCACGGAATATCGTGATGAACATAGTAAGATTAAGGTTTAGGTTGATGATATGGTACAGATGTTTAATATGTTTAGATGTGACATACTCCGAGTCAACCTTGGACCACCCTCTAGCGTCATGACCCTGTGAGTTGTAGCTGAGTCGGAGCATATGTTTAGACGTAGGTCACCTCCCTATTTGTCGTTTGATAGTTCATTGATTGAATTTGTATCTCATCTCTAGGTACTGCGGGACCTGAGGACTTGGACCCGGTACCAAATCCCCGTCATCAGCAACCGCATGCAGGCAAGTGTACCTTGCCACCCTGTATTTCAGTTACAGATATTTATTATTTTGCTATGTACATTGTGCACGTATTATTGCTGACATTCGGTACTTCTCGTCCGGTTCACAACCGGGTGAAGACGTACGTCGTAACATCTTAGAAAGTTTATTGGATGATTTATAGTATCTCGATATGCGTACCTGAGTTTATCGACACCCCAGGACACACTCATACACTGTGATCGTGCCAGATTCCTGTATCCTGATACCGACATCATGACCAGAGACTGGGATGACCTTAGGGTCACGTTTGTTGAGTTATATCTGTGAGTCAAGACTGTAGTTAGAGGGTCAGGTTCAACGCACAATCGTTGACCGCTTAGGAAGGAGAAGACAGTTACTAGACGTTTGGGCTACTCTGCACTCGCTTATATATGTATATGTAGTGATCCTGTATTATAGTGTAGTGGTATCACCCGTGTGTCTCTGTGCTCGGAGCTACGGTACGCCCCGTGTGTCTCTGTGTTCGGAGCTACGATTTTATTTTAGAAAGTCCACGCGTCGAACGTTGTCTTTAAACTGTGTCATACTTGTTTGGTTATGATAGAGTACCTGGTTGTTGCACTTGTACTTTCTGTTTACTTGGCATGTTGTATTTCTGTACCTTGTTACGTCTCTCTGAGGACCTGGTTCCCTGCCAGTTTTGCAGCATAGATGATTACGGAGCATTTGGAGTTGTTGTTGGAGTTGCAGGTCTTGCGGACATGGTACCAGGTACTCACATTATATCTACCGGCATTATGATTATTTATATTATTTATTTCATCTGTTGTTGTAGCCTAATTTTTATAGACTCATACTTCTTCTCGAGTCTATTCGAGTTAGTGTGTTATTGGGCGGCCGACTCTAGCACATATAGCTCTTTCTTGTATACTGTTGTATATTATGGATTGAGACATAGAGGTTTACATTTACGGAATATCTAGATAGTGCCCTTTATATTACAGCTTATACGTATTCGAGTCAGACCAGAGTCTGGTCGAATGCGTAGCTGGCGTGTCACGTATTCCTGGTCCTGCGTATTTTGGGACTGGGGCGTGACATCAAGGATGCAGTGAGGCTGGCCAGGGCGTCTGCCTCGACGTTCTACAACCGAGGGACGTGCTTAATGAAGACTTCCTCGAAGGTTGGGATGATGCCAAGCACAGCTTGGTGGTACAAAATTAGGTCTTCATTCCGGACTTCATATTCACCTTGGACTTGGTTGACGATCAACTTGGAGTCACTGTATGCCTCTAAATAGTCTACCCTCACTTGTTTAACAAGTTGGAGTCCAATAATGTGAGCGTTGTATTCTGCCACGTTATTGGAGCATGGCTTTGTGAGGGAATAAACTTGATTAATGACAAAATTGTAGGGGGAGGTCAATACTATCCCAACTCCAACTACGATATTATCCTTGGTCCCTGCTCTTGAAGCATCGTCGAAGAACATCCGCCAGACAGCTTCGCACGAAGTCACGTTTGAGTTCGCCACTTCGTCTGGAATCTCTTCGTAGAGTTTTGAGGTTTTTATCACCGAATGTGTTGCCAGGAAGTCGGCCAGTGCTTGGCCCTTGACAGCTTTCTGAGGGACAAATACCATGTTGTATGGAGACATTAGTATCGCCCAGGTAGCCAGGCGGGAACTGAGCGCCCCTGGTTTGGTTATGAAACTCTGAGAGGATTGACTCATGATATTACACGAATGGTTTGTCTTGTCACGTAATGCCAAGTCTTCTGGATAGCGAATATTAGAGCAAGGCATTCCTTTTAGACGGGGGTATACCTATGCTCCGTGTCAACCATCATTCGGCTAAGATAATAGATGGCATATTCGTGACCCGCATCACTATTCTGGGCTAATAGAGCGTCGAGGGAGTGATCCATTGTACGCACATAAAGTAGGAAGGGCTTTCCCATGAATGGGCCCACCAGCACTGGAGGGTTTGATAGGTATTCCTTGATGTCGTTGAACGCGCGTTGGCATTCTTCGTTCGAGACAAAGTAGACACCTTTCTTCATGAGCTAGGTAAATGGCCGACAATGCCCAGAGAGGTTTGATATAAACCTCCTGATGTATGTCGACCTTCCTTGCGAGCCGCGGAGTTCCTGGAGGTTCTTTGGCGGCTTCATCTCCAGGATTGCTCTGGTTTTGTCGGAGTCTATGTGAATACCCCTGGAAGTGATGATAAAGCCCAAAAATTTGCTGCTGGAGACTCCCAGAAAGGATTTGGTATGGTTTATCTTGAGCTAGTGCGTACGCATGAGGTCGAACACAGTCTTCAAGTCCCTGAGGTGATCATCTTTGGAGTGGTTCATGACAACGACATCATCAACACAATATTACACCGTCTTGCACAGATGTTCACGAAAAATGGTGCTCATAGCTCGTTGGTATGTAGCACCTGCGTTCTTCAGACAGAAGGGCATGACGGTGTAGCAGTACACTCCTATCGGTGTTCTAAACGATGTATGCTTCTCGTCTTCAGGAGACATCTTGATTTGATTATAGCCAGAGAATCCGTCCATGAAGGACATGCGCTCGAAGGCACAAGTGTTATCGATCATAATATCGGTGATCGGAAGAGGAAACTCGTCCTTAGGGCACGCCGAATTTAGATTACGGAAGTCGATGTAGATCTGGATCTTTCCGTTCTTTTTGACGACTGGCATGATATTGGCCACCCAATCTGGATGCTGTTTCTCGCAGACGAATCCACTAGCAATCAGTTTATTGACTTCAACTTCGATGGCATTAATGACATCCGGGCTATCTGTCGTTGTTGTTGTTTGACAGGCTTGACGTTCGGCAAGATATTGAGGTTGTGGACCGTAATTTGGGGGTCCATTTCTGTCATATCTCCGTAGCTCCAAGCAAAGACATTAATGTATTCCCTAACAAGCTGTGGCAGGGATTCCCAGTCTTCTTCGGACAGACTTTTAATGATGAAGATAGGTTTAGGGGAGGATTCGTCGCCCAGATTGACCTGTACGACTTTTTCCTCGTTAGGAGGTTCTCGTTGTTCAAACCGCATCTCCCATTATGCATTTAGGTGTCAGGCCCACGGTTCTACTTTAAGGAGTTTTTGTAGATCTTCATCGTCTTTCTCAGGGTCAGCTGACACCATATTGGCAGACAATGTTTGCCTGAGCATCTCCCCGATACTAACGTCGGAGTCCCAAGAGGAAGATTGCAAAAAGTGGGAGTGAACCTCATCTTCTTTATCTGAATCTTCAGGGGTTATGGGAGGTGTTATGTACACTAAGCCATGCTTGGTTTTATGATAGTTATCCTCAGACTTACCCGTGGGAGCAGGTAGACGCAGGGGCAGCCCATCGGCCCTTGCCATAGTTTAAACCTCGATTATTTTTAAGATTATAACCCATATTTTGGATGATATGTTTGGCTTGACCGATGAACCGGTAGAGTTGTATCTTGTCGATGTCTGGTTCTGGCTCTTATTCCTCCGGGGTGAAGGACCGGGAGCATTCAACCATGCCGAAGATGATGGGTTTGTCTCTCCTTCTTCTTGTTGGAACCATGAAGTAGGAACCTTAACTAGGGAGGATCTGGTTTATTGCATAGGTGGTAGCCACCTGTGTTTGCAGATGAAGGCCCAGACCGTGCTCTATGGAATACAAGGTGCTTATATGTGCAAGTTCGGAGTAGTTCAAAGATAACCCTTTATTAATAAAATAGGGTAACTTCTCTTCGGGGATTACATCATCGAGAGAAGGGACGTTAGCATTTGTAGCCACACACTCCTCCAGTTCATCTTTCTCGAGGGCTACCCCCAGCGTGAGCGAAGGCTTCGGTGGATTCCTTTGCAGTTTTACTACCAGGGGTTCGGAATTTGTAGGAGGTGTCGGAGTTTCCCTTGGTGGTCTTCGAAGGCGAACGACCATAGGCATAGACAGCACCAAATGTTCCCCCTGTGGTTGATTCGGCCTATAAAGGAGAGCGACCAGAGGTTTGGATGTTGTAGATGGTGCCGGATCTTCCTTTGATGGTCGATTCGGCCTACGAATGCGGACGACCAAAGGTTCGGGTGCCTTCCTGTTCAGTTTCATGACAAGGAGCGGTTGTGTTGGGAGCACGTGCCTTTAGAAAAACTCTCAAGGGTTCATCTAGTGTTGTCTCGACCTCCGCCTCATCGTCAGCATCACTGTCACCTTCATCTCGGTGGACTTGCTTGTAGAGTATTGAATCGGAGTAGTAGGCCTCGACCCCTTTAAAGGGTCAACGTCCGCAAATTCTATCTTGACCGTGCTATGACCGTCCACATACTTTAGACATTGGTGTAGAGTTGATGGCACGATCATGTATTGGTGTATCCAAGGTTGTCCCAGCAGGACATTGTAGGATACATCCACGTCAATGAAGTAGCAAGTGACCTTTGTCTTCAAGTCGCCAATCTGACATTTCAGACGAATCTTGCCCAAAGGATAGCTTCTTCCTGTGTTGAAGCCACTGATGGCAGTATTAGTGGCTGCCAGCCGATACATCGGGATGCCCAAGCTTTGAAGCAGAGTCTGTAGGATGATGTTGATTGATGAACTGGGATCGATGTGCATCATGTCCACCTTAATGGCGTCGATATACACTGTGTAATATAAGGGACGATCATGTCGGTTAGTCTTTAGCAATATATCCTATTGCGAGAACGTAATGTTGGGTATTGCCTCCATGATACTATTGTAATGGGGGCAAATAGCCGGATCTTTAGCTGGCGGTTTGACCTATGCCAGGTAGGTGTTGACATTTTGTAATGCCTCGCTAAGATCAGCCCAAGTGTCTCTGGAGAGCTGCAGAAGCTCAAATAATGACAACTTTGTTGGGGTATTGGCGAGTTGAGCTAATACGTCAAAGTTGTAGGGCTTTTCCAGTCCCTGATCCATTTTCTTACGCAACGGCTTGTCGAAGCGTCCCTCTTTTTGTTTGGACTTGTCCGCTGGTGGGGGTTGAGACCCGACAGGTGTAGTAGTTGGAGGTGCATTGACGTCGGGATCTTTGTAATCTCGCTGGTAAGCAAGGCCTAACCTGGTTTCCCTTGCCCAGGCCTCCTCAGCGGTAGGAGAAACCATGTGGCAGGACTTAATTTTTCGTGTTTTAGGTCTGACGACGGAAGGTACAGCTTGCTGCGTCAAGTCTGGGACAAGATCCGGGTGGACCCACATGATCTTGCCCCGAGGCGGAGTAAGAGGTGTCAGCCCGGCTTCTTGGTAGCAAGCTGGGGGAAGATTGACTACCTCCATTGTTACCCTTGGGACCGGTGTGACTCCGTCCTGGGATTTCGTTGCGAGAAAGTTGCCGAACTGGAGGGATACCATGTTTGCGGCAACTGTTACGTCATCGAAGTCCAAGGAGAGAGATTTGGTAGCGATCAGATGTTGGATGTACTGCTTCAAGGTGTAGCAGTCCCGTGTCGGGTGGTGGATGTAGCGATGGAAGTGATAAAACTTCGGGTTATTTAAGTCTGTCGCTTATAGATGGTGTTTGACGTCGGAGAGCCAAAGTTTTCCTTCCTTCATCAACATGTCGAAGATGGGAATGACATTCTCATCCTCGAAAGAATAACTCTCTTTGGTTTCGGAGCTTTCGCCTATTTTTGCTCAGGCCTCTTGGTTATGTTGGCAACCATAGCCTGTTTCTCTTTTTCGTTGCGGGTGTTATTGCCTCCGTTGTTGTTGTTGGGACGTCTTCCCCTATCATCAGCAACAGGATCTATTCGCCCAAGAGTCGGACATCATTGACCTTCTTTTCGGCATCGACAATATTTATAATGAATGTCGTCTAGTCTTTAAGCTGGCTATCACCCATCCAGAGGCTGACTGTCAGAAGTAGGTTTCTTCGGCACATCTCCATCAGCATCGTCTCGGGGTTGCCAGGAGGCAGCCTCAGCACAGTTTGTCGGAACTGCTCGATATAATTTCGTACTAGTTTCTTTTCTCCCTGGGCAACGTCCATCAGGAAGGACATAGTCATGTCACTTCCCGTCTCATAGAACCTTTGGAGAAAAAGACTCTTGAGGTCATCGAATGATGAGATACAGTTATCTTGGAGGCTATAAAACCAGTCGAAGGCCACCCCGAATAATGCCCCGACGAAGAGCCTAGTGAGGATAGCATCATTGCGGGGTAGGTGTCCTATCATAGTTTTGAAGTAGCTCATATATCGGCGGGGGGAGAACTTCCGGTCAAATGTGTCAATATTGAAGGGCTTGTACTTGGGAGGATATGGTACATCTCTCCATTCCAACAGATATGGCTGCCGCACTCCGAGATCGCGAAGTGAGTCCCAATTGCTCATGGAATCTATGCGGGCTCAGAGTTCTCGGACCTCCCTCATCGCTTTCCTAACTTCATCTGTTGTGGGAGGAGCAGACGACCCTGGTAGAGCATGACGGCTGCCAATGGGGGAAGCGGTTGCATTTGAATCTGTATTAGTTCCAAGGTCTTGTCCTGAGGCCCTTGGTGGTTGGGAGGCTACAGTCGCCTTGATGTATAGTACTGCTTGGGTCAAGGCTTGCATTAACTCGCTCATAGCGTTCATCATGGCTTTGAGGGTCTCGAGGTGCTGCCAGTCACTAGGGCCTTCGAGGTCGTCCTCTGCCATATGTGTCATTCTTTCATGAGGCGAGTTAAAAGGGACGGTTGATGTAGCACTTTTTGCCTCGGAATCTTGTGGTGAATAGTCGTCGGTGAGAGCTAGTAGTGCTGAATCATGTTCGAACTCTAATGGAACACTACCCCCAGCGTAGGAGGCTGTGTCTCCTTGGTGAGGGAGGCTACCCCCAGTGTCTGTTTCTTGAGAATCGCTAGCTCCTCGGAATATCGGATTGTTGTATAGGTCCGGAGGATTATCACCCCCATCTTGCACAACCCCCAGTAGTTCTGAGGAAGAACTACCCCCAGCGGCTGGGAGCTTCTTCTTCGAGCGGGTGCTCTGGAAAACACCTTCTGTAGGTCCCGCTGCTGGTCCTCCTGGTAGTCGCCTTCGCAACGTACTGGTAGAGAGCGATGGACTGGAGGTACCCGACTTCTTTTCTCCCTTGGTGGTGGGAAGCTTCCGAGTTGAGTAGCATGAGGCGAAGGACAGCTCCTCCTCCTCTGGTACTTGCACCTGTTCTTCGGGTTATTGCCGGATAGGTGCTTTCCGGTGCAGTCGCTGGAAGGCCGACTGCCTGCTTGTTGGTGTTGCCACTTTGTTGCAGCAGCAATTGATAATGATCTTGGCACAGTGATGCCCTGGAGAGAATATTTCACCTACCATAGTTGTTTTCCTTGCCTTGCGCTTGTGATTGATCACATAACGCAAGTCAAGCAAGGGTTGTTCCACCTTTGTACCATTTTTATGGGCCTGGAAGGACCGAGCACACATGTGCGTAGGAGTTGTATTTGCTCCCTGATCCGGGGTTCGTACAAGAACTTTCCTCGGATCGTCAGTGGAAGACTTTTGAGACCAACGATGTCCATTTGCTGCTGCGGGCTGGATGCACGAGGCGGTCTTATATAGCTTCCCATCAGGGGCTCGTGTAACGGTTAACGGTGCTTGTTGACGGTCAGCTAACTAGACAGTTGCTTGAGCCTGATGAGGTCGCACTGCCCCGGGCTTCTTTGACTTAGCACCTGTAGGCACATAGTACAAAGAGTCCAAGTTTGGGCTTTTGCCATTCTCGATGAGCCGTATAGGATCTGTGCCGAATGAGATGCGGTCGAAAACAGAAGTTATGTTACTGTCAAAGCTGCATACGGCCGTCTGCCTGTGGCTGTGAGCTGGTGCCGCATGGTCAGTTTTATACGGCCTCCTTCTTGGTCGCATAGTACCTGCCTCAATACCAGAACGTCTAGCATTGTAGTTATTTCTTCTGCCAGAGTCTGGGTACTGAGCAGTTTCTGCGTCAGACGGGGTGCCGCGTGGACGTGGACGTCCTGGGTGTTCGCCTGACAACCATCATCAGCAACAGGGTGAGAGGCGGGAAGCGTCTTCTCCGTAGTTGGACGAGGCACAACGTCCTTTGCTACCCACGTCCAGCGGGTCTTCTTGGGCTTGGATAGCCTTGGCGAAGGACTAGTACTTCCTTCCGAGAGCATTCAATCGAACACTTGTGGGTTGAAGCGAACTACCAGCATCTTTTGTGTTGAGCCGAGCTTGGCCGCATCAGACTGCATCACCAACTTCTCATCAGAGGAGAAGGAGGTCCCCAGCAGAGTCGCCATCTTGTTCGCCATTAAATTCGAAAGTCTATAAGAAAGAACTTGATTTAATTAACAAATAAAAAGAAAGTACAAAGAGGTCCTAGAAGACAATCTAAGTACAAATTTGTTTTCTAGGGGGTAACGATGGAGGATTAGGAGTGTAGCAACTCTCTTTACTCCGTGGACGATCCGATGCAGGAGCTCTTCTCTCTCGCTTGAGTGTAGGTTCATAGATAGCCAGCCAGTCTTGTGTATGGGTGTGGTACCCTACTATTTATAATCATCTCTGGGCGCGCATATTTTGATTTAGAATGTCATTATGAGTGGCAACTTGTCTCTTTACTTGTAATTTTTGTAAAATTGTTATTTTTGGTGCAAATTGAACAAATTTCTTCACTAAATATGTAATTGTCTGAAAATACATTAGTAAACATGTAAGAGCTAGCACGTGTCTGTCTCCATCAAGCATAAGCTCTAGTTGGACTTGGGGCTATTATATTATCTCAAGAAGCCTTCATGGATGATATTAATGTTAGCCAAACAATTTGCTACCTTATTACGTTTTCGATAACAATGAACATTTTTTTAATAAACCAATATTCATGGTATATAATGGGTCGGTCCGGGCTGGCCCGCGCTAGTCGGATCTAATCGGGATCGGGCCGGACCAGACTTAACCCGGGAGAAGAAGCATGCTGGGCCGGGCAGCCCGGTCGAAAAAATGTTGGGCCCAGCCCGAGCCCATGACCCGGTCAGGGGCGGACTGGGCCGAACCGGTCTGGGTCCGGGCCGATTCAGGTTGGGCCATGCCGACCCTTGAATAATTTCTTTTAAAAATTGTATATATAAGTTATATTATATATATAATAAGTTAATAAATTTAAATAAAAAATTATAAGTTATTTGTTAGTAATTTTTTGTATAATTTATATATACTTTTTTTATAATTTATATATATATTTATAAATAGGAAATTATAAGTTATTTGTTAGAAAATCTAAATTTACTAACAAATAACTCATATACAAAATATTAATATTAATATATATATATATATATATATATATATATATATATATATATATATATATATATATATATATATATATATATATATATATATATATATATATATATATATATATATTAATATTAATATTTTTGTATATGAGTTATTTGTTAGTAAATTTAGATAGAAAAATTATATATAAGTTAAGATTTGTAAATTTTAGATTTTTTTTATGTAAGTGAATTAAATTTTTGTTATATAAATTAAATGTAAACAACATTAACTAACGAAAACACATAATTAGGGCACAATTTTGAGAATAAAAAAGTTGATTTTTTTTATTAATGCCAATAAAATTTAAATCTATTATAACATTAAGTAAGAAAAAAGTTGAAACTTAAAAATGATATTTTATTTTCATAAACATTGTAGAAAAAATATACAAGTAAACTTTTTCTTTTTCGTCGTCCGTCGTCTGACTTTTATCCGAGTTTATTGCTCGGCTCCTCCTTCAGTAGCGTTATACAAAGTATGAGACTGAAAGTCTCATTGATATCGACACTTTCATCTCTTAAGTTTTAAGTATGTTTTCCAACACAAACCCAATCTTAAATGCAGACGCATGCTTTCAAAATATCTGGCAGCATCCTGCTTCTCTTCTTGCTTAGCATTCTTGAACCTGCACTAAAACAAGCTTTCTATGCTACCGTGGACATCGGGACAATTAAAATATTACGTGTTATAAAAAAAGTATATGATACATTTTTTGTGTCTCTTCCACCATTCCAAAATTGAAAAATAAGATGCAGATTCATCTTCATCTTCATCTTCTTCATAAGAATTTAAATATAAGGACAATGCTTGAGTGTCTAGGCAAGATTATTTTTGTTTCTTCTTTTGTAGTACACTTTTAGGAAGTGATTATTTAGACATAAAACCGAAGCTACTACTATCTTGAACGGTTGTAGGGGTCGTCCGATACAACTCTTCCTTCATATAAAGTAATTAAAATATCTAAAAATTATTTAGTTTTTACTTTTAAGCTACCTACATGTCACGCCCCAGTTCCAAAATACGTAGGACTAGGAATACGTAACATGCCAGCTACACATTCGACCAGACTCTGGTCCGACTCGAATACGTATAAGCTGTAATATCATGGTCAATATCTAAATAAAACAGTAAATATATCTATGTCTCAATCCATAATGAACAGAATACATCAAGAATGAGCTACATGTGCTAAAGTCGGCCGCCCAGTAACACAAACTCGAATATACTCGAGAAAGAAATATGAGTCTATAAAAACTAGGCTATATCAATAGATAAATCAACAATATGAAGAAACAAATATATCTCTAGTAGAAATGATATAAGTACCTGGTATCAATGCCTGTATAACAAAGCAACACACATTAGCAACTCCAGGCAGGCTTCACAACGATCTATGCTGCAAAACTGGCAAGGGACCAGGTCCTCAGAGGGACGTAACAAAGTACAAGAAATAGCATGCCAATGTAACAATAAAATAATAAGCAATGTGCTCAAGGGTATCTATCATAACCAGCTAAGTGAATGCAAGTGAGAACGTACTCGTCCGCTAAACCACCGGATCCTGTAGGTCTGCATAGACACAACAATAGCTAGTAGTACTAGTAGCAATTAGTAGTAGTAATAGGTGCGTACAAGCCCCGTCAAGGTACCTGCAGTACTATAAGGCCCGAAGCGCAAGCATCGGTAGCTAGTATTGTGTAGTAGCCCAGTGGTGTCATGACCCGCACCCGGTATAGGGGCACGAGAGCGTGGGTACGTCCAGCCTACGCCGCAGCATCGGCAGTAGAACGTTGTCTAGGTCACAGTAATACTATATAGCTAAACACCTGTCAATGATATCCATCTCCATAATGTCACGCCCCAGTCCCAAAATATCGAGGGACTGGACACGTGGCAATGGCCAGCAGCATGCATCGATGGACAACCCCAATTTAATGGATCCATCGAGCATACTTAAGCTGTATTACATCAGTCGGGGTCTACTATTCTCATCCACAGATATAAGATATCAACTTCAGCAAAAGAAATATTAAGTTACAACCAGACAAAGTAAATAAAATCGGAGAACAATCCGATATTAAGTCTGTTACATAAGTTCTCAAAGACAGGAAATAAAGAGTTCAATTAAACAGGAAATAGAGAGTTTAATGAAACAGGAAAATAAAGACTAAATGACTGAGCATGGCGCAGCAATTGTTCAGGAGAAGTCCTCAGCGATCACCTCGTCCTCAGGTTCAGGTACTACTCCGAGTAGTGCCCCTGTTCCGTACACCTCAGGGTAGCTCTCGTCTGCTATAACTGGAGAACAAAACCAGGTCCTCAGCGGGACGTAACAAGGTACAGAAGAATACGAGCCATAATACAGTGAATGAACATGCAAGTCAATCAAAATGTTAAACACAAGAGAAGCACAATAAATTAATAAGTCTAAGACAGTGGCATGCCGATGTTGCTATCAAACAAATTCGGGTAAATAATTAAACCAGCTAAGTGATCATGCAATTTGAGAGTTATTATTCATACTCAGGCTGAGACTACTACAGGATCAGTGACAAGAAACCATAGCAGTGTTTTCTCGAAGGGCCAGTACAGGTGCCAAAGCTCTGTGTCAGAGACTAGGACACTTCCAGATAACCAGATATATATATATAATATAATCAGCCTTGATATGGTAATACTCTCCCCACCCAATGAATCTCACGTCACAGATCTCAATGTTCATGTTACGCAAGATTGAAACTAATGCAGCTAGTCAGGATAAAACATAAAGCTCAAGTTATGAAATCTATATCCTAAACAAAATCCCCTTGAATAAACAGGAAGATTCTGTATCATGATTTGTGTCCGGTGTCCTGGGGATAAAGTATTTGATAGGGAAAGTACAACAGCCACAGAATTTAAAGCAAGAGAATCTAAATGAATCAATAAACTGCATTTTTTTTGGCAAGGTACACTTGCCTGGATTTCCTGTATCAATTATAGCTCGAGCTTCAGCTGGATTTCCAAGCAGTACTCCGGTTGCTGAAATAGACATCACCAACAGATCCAGAAAATATTAATCAGCTAGGATCGCCTGTCCTTGAGTCCAATTTGGAGACAAGGGCAAAAACGTCATTTTCGGGTCAAGGCGGGGTCCAGATGTGGGCCGCTTTGCACCGAAAAACGTGCCAGAGTCAAAGGTCTCAAAAATAGTCCAACTTAGTGTCAACAGGTCAGGAACGATGATACGAACCCAACGGAACTTCCGGAATTGGATTCCGATGAGCCGTTCTCAAAATCGTCCGTCGGATGGAGCCTGTGGGGCCCACGACACACGATTTTGTCAACGTTCTCAGAATCGAACCAAACTTGACCCACAGGACCAGCGTATTGCTACGAGTCCGATGGCGCAAGTTTCGTCTCGATCCGACGTGTTTACACTAAGTTACAGCGAGAAACAGAAAGTACGGATACGGGACGATGTCCGCGGATACGCACTGATTCCGGTGTGCACGCACATCCAAATCAGCTTCTGCGAAATCCTGCACGTCCGTATCAACGATGCTCACGTGTCGGTGAAGACCGCACGTGACCAAGTCGTCCCGTTTGGCGGGGCGTACTCGATACCGGGGTGAATCAGGGTCTGGGTTTTCCTGTTTTTGGACCGCGATGTGCGATCACCACAGGACGCGATGCCCCGAGCGGTTTGTCCGGGCACCGAGAGGGTCATACAGGCTATGCGATACAATTTACGAAATTGAATTCCGAGCTACGAGTCAAAAGTTACAGATACCTGAACAGAGTCGAAAATCAGTGAATTCCTCGCGTCCAACTCGTGTCGACACTGTGTCCACTGCGTCTAGGGTTGTGTCCGTGTCCAAATTGGGGCTTCTGTGTCTAGGTGTCACCGGAGTCTTCTGTGTCGAGTCTTCCTGTGTCCGCCGGAGATGACTGGGCTCGGCGGAGGCTGGCGGCGAGTCGGCGCTGGACAGAGGCGGCCGGCGGAGCTCACTGGGTCGGGGACGGGTCTGGAAAGAAGGAAGAGGGAAGGAGGTCGTCGGGTTCTTGGGTGGCCGGCGCTGTCGAGGGCGGCTGGGTGCTGGTGGGGCGAGCTCGTGGCGGGGAACGGCGACTAGGTGGCTAGGGTTCAGGGGAGGAGGAGAAGAAAGGGGAAGGAGGAGGAAGTCTTCGGGCGGAGGCTGGGCAGCCTCGCGGGGTGGCGCCGGGTTCTGCGGGAGGCGGGGTTGACGGCGGGTGACCGGAGCGGGACTAAGGGCGGAGCACAGGCGGTCGAGGGGCGGGTTCAGGCGAGGGGAGAGGGTTTTATAGGCTGCGGCGGAGGCTAACCGTCGTCCGGTGAGGGGAGGGGAAGGGTCAGCGTCGCCGGAGCGGCGGCGGGTGAGGGAAGAAGAAGAGGAGGAGACTGGGTAGGCGAGGGGGCTACGGCGGCGACCGTTCCGGCGGCGGGGAGAGGATCAGTCGGGGAAGAAAGGTTGGGGGAGAGAGAGGGATCGGGTCCGGGTCTCGGGCTGGCGGATGCGGGTTGGGCTGACCCGCCCGACCCGCTAGGCTAGGGGATGGGCCGGGCCGGTTTAGGGGTTAATGGGCCGGGCCGGTTCCAATTTAATTTAATAAATAAAAATCCTTTAAACCTTAATTAATTAAATAATTAAATAAGTAATTATTTTTAGGGGTTTTAAAAATAGATCCAGGGCCCAATAAATTCTAGAAAAATTACCCTATGTCTAGATTTTCATTTTACAGCATAAAATATTATTTTTTATAATATTTTATTATTATTTAATATGAAATAAAAATCTTTTAATAATTAAAATACTGGTATTTAATTACAGAAAAATCCTGGAAAATTCCAAAAATCCCAGAAAATTCAGAAAAATCCAAATTTTAAATTTATGAAAATCAGGGGGATTACATTATACCCCCCTTAAGAGGATTGCGTCCTCGCAATCAAAGATTAACCGGTCAACAGAGATGACACGGTTGCAAAATTTATTCGAATCATAATACAATAAAGAAAATCATGGTTCAGAGCTTGAACACATAGGAAAAATCATTTCCCTATGCAATAGAAGTTATGCAATTTCCCAAATATGGGAAATCTTAGAAAATTACTGTTTTAGAAAACCAGGTTATATTTTCAAAACTTATCAGGTTAACAATTCTAAGTTATTATCAAGTTCAAAAATTACTATGTTAACACTAAGTTATCAATTATTAACAGGTTAAGGTTATCAAGTTAAGGTTATCAGGTCAAGTCTGGGGTCACGAACCAGCAGGCATGAACTAAACAATGCTAGAAACGGAACAACTATATAAGACTTACTCGCATTAGCTACGCCAAGGTTCTGCACGTCTCCCACAGTCATCGCGAAAACTTGGCCGCGTCTTTGAGGTGGTGCTCTCTGTTGCTGCTGGGCTTGCTGGTAGGGTGCTGCTTGATGTGCCAAGGGTGGCCTTGGTTGTTGTCCTCCTGGTGCTGGTAGAGCTTGTTGGTTCGCCCTTGGTGCTTCCCTACGATCAGGGCAGTCCTTCACTGCATGCTGTCTGGATCCGCAACCTAAGCACAGTCCGTGCTTACGTCTACACTCCTTCTCAACATGGCCTATCCTGCCGCAGTAATAACAAGTAGGAAGAGTCAGGGCTTTGGATGCAGATCCCTGTGGTGCTTGTTGCAGATGAGGTTTCTTGGCAGCCTCTCCATTGTTTGCTCTGGCTGGTACTGATGTGGAAGGCCTCTTCAGACTGGTTTCTCTCCTGGTGACGCGCTCCATGCGTCTAGCTGCAGCAAGGACGTCCGTGTACGACGTTGGTGCGACAGATCCAATCAGTTTCTGTAGTTCAATGTTGAGTCCGTCGAAAAACTTCTCGGCCTTCTCTACTTCTGTCGGGATCAAGGTAGGAGCAAAGCGACTCAGACGAATGAACTCGGCGTTGTACTCTTCCACCGTCATAGCATCCTGAGTGAGGCGATTGAACTTGTCCCTCAGTTCTGATCGAGCGATAGCAGGTATGTACATCTCCTGGAAGAGTCTGGAGAACTCTTCCCAAGTAACTCGGTCTGGTCCGAGCCTGGTCTCTTCGGATAGCCACCAGTGATGAGCATTGTCCGTCAATTGCATTCTTACGGCGGTCATCCAACGTTCTTGGGGAAGCTCAGCTGCTTCTAATTGATGACGAATATTGGTGAGCCATTCATGTACTTCTGTTGGTCCCTCCTTGCCAGAGAAAGTACGGGGCTTCAGCTGGCGGAAGTCTGTGATAGAGCCTGTTGGTTGCCGTCTAGCTGGTAGGTTGGCCTGCTCTAGTGCATTTACTAAACTGTTCCTCAAGTACTCAGCCTCACGACGTTGGGCTTCGGTTTGAACTTGTTGCTGAGCTTGCATCATTGCGAAGAACATCTGGAACATCTGCTGTCCGTCCATTGCTTGGCCTGGTGGAAAGGCAGGCATCTGTGGAGGAAACTGGGGTGGAGGTGGAATATCATCACGCCGAAATCTAGAAGATTGCGGATCTGCTTGTCTGCTTCGGTGAGTAGAGGGATCTCCACTCAATAGCGTCACTTCATCTTCTCCGTAGGTGGCTACAGCACCTATTGGTGTTCTTGCTGGAGTTCCGTCATTTGTTTGTGATTCCATTTCTCTGCATCAAAAATAACTATATGAGGCGCACTGGAATCAAGGCAAGATTCAAATTCAAAAATGAATACGATACAGATATCAAGAACGTTTGCAAGCAAGTGGATGAGATCCTAAAAACTTATCTTATTCTTATTACAGGCCTGTTCGGTCCCTAAGTTGAAACCGAACAATTTAGTCGTGACCTGCATGGGCCACCACAAAAACCATGTCACGCCCCAGTCCCAAAATATCGAGGGACTGGACACGTGGCAATGGCCAGCAGCATGCATCGATGGACAACCCCAATTTAATGGATCCATCGAGCATACTTAAGCTGTATTACATCAGTCGGGGTCTACTATTCTCATCCACAGATATAAGATATCAACTTCAGCAAAAAAAATATTAAGTTACAACCAGACAAAGTAAATAAAATCGGAGAACAATCCGATATTAAGTCTGTTACATAAGTTCTCAAAGACAGGAAATAAAGAGTTCAATTAAACAGGAAATAGAGAGTTTAATAAAACAGGAAAATAAAGACTAAATGACTGAGCATGGCGCAGCAATTGTTCAGGAGAAGTCCTCAGCGATCACCTCGTCCTCAGGTTCAGGTACTGCTCCGAGTAGTGCCCCTGTTCCGTACACCTCAGGGTAGCTCTCGTCTGCTATAACTGGAGAACAAAACCAGGTCCTCAGCGGGACGTAACAAGGTACAGAAGAATACGAGCCATAATACAGTGAATGAACATGCAAGTCAATCAAAATGTTAAACACAAGAGAAGCACAATAAATTAATAAGTCTAAGACAGTGGCATGCCGATGTTGCTATCAAACAAATCCGGGTAAATAATTAAACCAGCTAAGTGATCATGCAATTTGAGAGTTATTATTCATACTCAGGCTGAGACTACTACAGGATCAGTGACAAGAAACCATAGCAGTGTTTTCTCGAAGGGCCAGTACAGGTGCCAAAGCTCTGTGTCAGAGACTAGGACACTTCCAGATAACCAGATATATATATATAATATAATCAGCCTTGATATGGTAATACTCTCCCCACCCAATGAATCTCACGTCACAGATCTCAATGTTCATGTTACGCAAGATTGAAACTAATGCAGCTAGTCAGGATAAAACATAAAGCTCAAGTTATGAAATCTATATCCTAAACAAAATCCCCTTGAATAAACAGGAAGATTCTGTATCATGCTTTGTGTCCGGTGTCCTGGGGATAAAGTATTTGATAGGGAAAGTACAACAGCCACAGAATTTAAAGCAAGAGAATCTAAATGAATCAATAAACTGCATTTTTTTTGGCAAGGTACACTTGCCTGGATTTCCTGTATCAATTATAGCTCGAGCTTCAGCTGGATTTCCAAGCAGTACTCCGGTTGCTGAAATAGACATCACCAACAGATCCAGAAAATATTAATCAGCTAGGATCGCCTGTCCTTGAGTCCAATTTGGAGACAAGGGCAAAAACATCATTTTTGGGTCAAGGCGGGGTCCAGATGTGGGCCGCTTTGCACCGAAAAACGCGCCAGGGTCAAAGGTCTCAAAAACAGTCCAACTTAGTGTCAACAGGTCAGGAACGATGATACGAACCCAACGGAACTTCCGGAATTGGATTCCGATGAGCCGTTCTCAAAATCGTCCGTCGGATGGAGCTTGTGGGGCCCACGACACACGATTTTGTCAACGTTCTCAGAATCGAACCAAACTTGACCCACAGGACCAGCGTATTGCTACGAGTCCGATGGCGCAAGTTTCGTCTCGATCCGACATGTTTACACTAAGTTACAGCGAGAAACAGAAAGTACGGATACGGGACGATGTCCGCGGATACGCACTGATTCCGGTGTGCACGCACATCCAAATCAGCTTCTGCGAAATCCCGCACGTCCGTATCAACGATGCTCACGTGTCGGTGAAGACCGCACGTGACCAAGTCGTCCCGTTTGGCGGGGCGTACTCGATACCGGGGTGAATCAGGGTCTGGGTTTTCCTGTTTTTGGACCGCGATGTGCGATCACCACAGGACGCGATGCCCCGAGCGGTTTATCCGGGCACCGAGAGGGTCATACAGGCTACGCGATACAATTTACGGAATTGAATTCCGAGCTACGAGTCAAAAGTTACAGATACCTGAACAGAGTCGAAAATCAGTGAATTCCTCGCGTCCAACTCGTGTCGACACTGTGTCCACTGCGTCTAGGGTTGTGTCCGTGTCCAAATTGGGGCTTCTGTGTCTAGGTGTCACCGGAGTCTTCTGTGTCAAGTCTTCCTGTGTCCGTCGGAGATGACTGGGCTCGGCGGAGGCTGGCGGCGAGTCGGCGCTGGACAGAGGCGGCCGGCGGAGCTCACTGGGTCGGGGACGGGTCTGGAAAGAAGGAAGAGGGAAGGAGGTCGTCGGGTTCTTGGGTGGCCGGCGCTGTCGAGGGCGGCTGGGTGCTGGTGGGGCGAGCTCGTGGCGGGGAACGGCGACTAGGTGGCTAGGGTTCAGGGGAGGAGGAGAAGAAAGGGGAAGGAGGAGGAAGTCTTCGGGCGGAGGCTGGGCAGCCTCGCGGTGGTGGCGCCGGGTTCTGCGGGAGGCGGGGTTGACGGCGGGTGACCGGAGCGGGACTAAGGGCGGAGCACAGGCGGTCGAGGGGCGGGTTCAGGCGAGGGGAGAGGGTTTTATAGGCTGCGGCGGAGGCTAACCGTCGTCCGGTGAGGGGAGGGGAAGGGTCAGCGTCGCCGGAGCGGCGGCGGGTGAGGGAAGAAGAAGAGGAGGAGACTGGGTAGGCGAGGGGGCTACGGCGGCGGCCGTTCCGGCGGCGGGGAGAGGATCAGTCGGGGAAGAAAGGTTGGGGGAGAGAGAGGGATCGGGTCCGGGTCTCGGGCTGGCGGATGCGGGTTGGGCTGACCCGCCCAACCCGCTAGGCTAGGGGATGGGCCGGGCCGGTTTAGGGGTTAATGGGCCGGGCCGGTTCCAATTTAATTTAATAAATAAAAATCCTTTAAACCTTAATTAATTAAATAATTAAATAAGTAATTATTTTTAGGGGTTTTAAAAATAGATCCAGGGCCCAATAAATTCTAGAAAAATTACCCTATGTCTAGATTTTCATTTTACACCATAAAATATTATTTTTATAATATTTTATTATTATTTAATATCAAATAAAAATATTTTAATAATTAAAACACTGGTATTTAATTACAGAAAAATCCTGGAAAATTCCAAAAATCCCAGAAAATTCAGAAAAATCCAAATTTTAAATTTATGAAAATCAGGGGGATTACACATAAGGAGGTCAATATATATCTCACAATAATCTCACAAGGTAACTCAATCACAACAACTATAAGGCAGGATAAAGGATAAAAGGAAATGACATAGTTAAATACCATGTCTCAAACATAAAGATAACTCACAGTCTAGCTGTCCAACACAAGTCTCCAATTAAACTTAACATAAGTCTAAACATAAACTGAATAACCTCCATAAGTCTCAAGCATAAGTAAATACTATCTAGATAGCTGTAGGCAATGCCTCATCTAGATGCATGGTCTCTAAGATCTCTGGTGCATAGTCTGCATCTATACCTGGTCCGTAGTGCGTGGTACAAAAATCCTCAAGATTCTCTGGAAAAAAAATCCAGTCAGGATTGGAACGAAAATACACGTCTAACAGCAGTTCTACATATATTGACAAAAACTATAACACAGTGTAAAGAAATACAAGACAGATAGGAAATACTGGCAATAATAAATACTGGAATAAAAGAAATACTGGAATAAAGTACTGGAACATCATCATCAATATGCATCTGACAAGGAATAGAACTACAAGTGTACGCAAGTATAAAGAACTAGTATGTAAGTGTATATAAGAACAACAACTAGAACATGTAGAGATGCTAGATCAATGTACTAGAGATGCATGTCAAGAATATCTAACTAAGTATGTGAAACATCAGTATATCATGTGATCGGCTTGGGACTATATGACTCATTACATTGATTAGCGGTCATCCCCAACAGGTCAGGCTAACCAGATGTAACAGCGATGAGGCATGTAAGGGTAAGGCTGCACCGACGTGAATGTGGGTGAGCTAATGCTGCATGTAAGTTGGGTATGATCACATAAACTACTAATACTTCTCCGTTTCTCCAGCTAGCACGATGGATTCCAATCACGACTCCTCGTGACAGGTCTCAATGATGCTAACTCGTGTAAATAACAATGTCAGAGTCATGTACACTATACAACAAGAATTATAGAGATAATCAATATAATAGAAACTGTCAGAGAATGTACTCGCCTGTGGTCCTTAGCTGGCAATACCAATATCCGGGTTCCAAGGTACCGTCTGAGTGATCCAACAGTCCTATAGATATATCATAAATACAATACTGTATCAGACATTACACTAATACACAATCAAACACCATGATCTCACAGACTACGCTAGGGGGTCACGTCTGTAGTTACTGTGCATAACAGACAGTCAATGGTATGGTCTTGCCAGTACGTCAGTGTACATATGGCAGTCTGCTAACATACTACATGGTCACAGGTCAATGTAATTACGGGGTATCCGTGGTTACATTCAAGTCATCTATAATATGATCTAATCATACATAAATGTCTATTAGTTACAAAATAATAGACATATGTATATATATACTTTAAATAGAATTAATACTTTATATATATATATATATATTAAACATATACTAGGGAGATATATACAATATGTATATATATGTATTTATACTAATTGAGAGATACCATATATATATGCCAAAAATACATTTAACCCTATACTAATACATGTACCATACATATATACTAATTAGGTTTATATTCATATAGATATATAATATGTACATACAACACCCTAATCTACCATCATACGATACGTGTATACTATCATAGCTAATCATATGCATGAATACAAGGAAGAATATGCGTGTGTGTACGCGTACACGTACGCGAGAGGGGACTCGAACCTGGGCGCGGGAATGAGACGTGCGTGTCCCGGCATCGTCGAGTCGGAAGGGCTGCTCCGGTCGGGTACAGCGAGGTCAGCGGTCATCCGACGTGCAGGCGAGTCGTCCGGCGTGCGCCGGCGAGTCGTCCGGTCTGGCAGTGTCGTCCGGTCTGGGCAGCGTCGTTCGGTCTGGGCAGCGTCGTCCGGTCTGTGCAGTCGGGCTCGGTCTGTGCAATCGGGCTCGGTTCAGCGCTCAAGCGGGGCAGTCGGGGCTTGGTTCAGCACTCAAGCGGGGCAGTCGGGGCTTGGTCGATGGGATCCAGGCGGCTCGGGGTCAGCGGGTCTGATCGGTCTCCGGCGTTCAGTCGTGGAGGGGGGGTCGACAGTCGAGTAGTGGTCGGCTCTGACCGCTCGGCTCTGGCGTTCACGTCGGGTTTCGGCGATGAATAGTAGGGTGAAGAGGGGATGTCGGCTGGGAGTATTAGGTTTAGGTTTAAGGGGAAGGAGTAAATAGGATGATATATATATATACAAGGGTGTGGGTTTGACCTAGAATATGTTGACTTTGGTCAATACTAGGAAAAGGCCTTGGCTTATTATGGAGATATTCCAATGGGCTAGGGTTCGAATGGGTTCAATAAAATTACGAAAATTGCACAAAATAGGTTTATTGTTTGCTTAATTAAAATTAAATGCAAGGAGATGTTCTACAATTAAATAGAAGTACAAAGGGCTGGATTTACGTGGGACACAAGCATCAATGAACGGTCTGGCGTGTCTAGGACAAGGTGTGAATCTGATGGAAGACAAAGCTAGCGTAGCGTCCTAGTTATCGAATAACGATAAAGTGCAAGAATCAATTAAGGTCACCGTAAGTTAAATAAAATTGATTATCATGCAATCATTTACTCATTAATTACGAAAAGACGAAAATATCCCTAATCCAAAAAGTGGGGGTGACAAGTCTACCCTCCTTAAAGAATTTTGTCCTCGAAATTTAAAATAACTAACACAAGAACAAGCAATCAATTAATGAATTATACCTCAAGTCTCGAAGAGATATGGATACCGCTCGTGCATTTCGTCCTCTCTCTCCCAAGTTGATTCTCCTGGAGAGTGATTTCTTCATGCAACACGAACCAAGGGAATAGTCTGGTTCTGCAATATCTTCTTTCTACGATCCAAGATCTCCACCTGTTGTTCAGGATAGCTGAGTGCCGGTCCAACTTCGATCTCCGAGTGATCTAATACGTGACTAGGATCTGCCACGTACCGTCTCAGCTACGACACGTGGAACACGTTATGTACTCCATCTAGAGCAGGCGGCAAGTCTAGTCTATAGGCTACTGATCCGACCCTTACAAGAACACTGAAGGGCCCGATGTATCGTGGACTAAGCTTTCCTCCTCTGCCGAAACGAATCGTGCCCCGCGTCGGAGAAATTCGTAGGAACACCAATTCGCTAAACTAGAACAACGATCTTAACACGCAACCTAAACAAAGCAATCGCAAACCAAACAAAACAAATCAAAATAATACCTGAAACTCTAGGGGTCTACGGTGGCTATCTGCCCAATGCCGCTGTCTGTCCTGCGCCACTCACAGTCTATCTCTGATAAGTTTCACCTTTTCTGCTGCATCCATGACCATTTCTGGTCCTAACAAGGCTCTTTCTCCAACATTATCCCAAGATAAAGGGGTACGACACCTCCGTCCATATAAAGCCTCGAATGGTGACATCTCAATGCTGGCCTGGTAGCTGTTGTTGTAAGCAAAATCTACCAAGTGTAGATGATCCTCCCAAGAACCTCCGAGATCCAATATGCAAGTGCGTAGCATATCTTCAAGAGTCTGAATAGTCCTTTCAGACTGCCCGTCTGTCTGAGGGTGATATGCGGTACTGAACTTGAGCTGAGTGCCCAAGCTAGACTGCAGGCTCCTCCAGAAATGGGAAGTGAAACGACTATCCCGATCTGAGACAATACTCACAGGAACTCCATGTAACCTGATAATCTGCTGTACGTACATCTCTGCTAGCTTCTCCGTCGAAGTACCCACTTTAAAAGGTAAGAAGTGGGCTAATTTGGTCAACCTATCCACGATGACCCAAATTGCGTCTTTTCCTCCTAGAGAACAAGGAAGTCCCGAAATGAAGTCCATAGTCACGTGCTCCCACTTTTATTCTGGAATGGGTAAAGGTTGAAGCAATCCCCCTGGCCTTTGTCGATCTGCTTTCACCTATTGGCACACTAAACATCAAGATACGAAGCATGATACTTCGTGCTTCATACCATACCACCATACATGCTTCCTCAAATCTCGATACATCTTGTTGGCTCCAGGATGCATCGAGTACTGAGAGCGATGTGCCTCCTGTAAAACTTCTTCGTGCAGCTCTCCGCTTGGCACACACATCCTCGTGCCATGTCGTAAGGATCCATCATCCGCAATAGTAAAATCGTCTATCAATCCTGCATGAACTTGTGCCCTAATATTCCTTAGAGTCTCATCATCATACTGCGTAGCTCTAATTCTGTCTATCAACTCTGATTGAATCTGTAGTCCCCACATATGAATCTCAGCTCCTGGAACTAATACCTCAATTTTCAAGCTCTCAAGATCAGCTAATAAGTGTCTATCCGAAGTCAAGCACATAGCCATTGGGTACCTGCTCAAGGCATTCGCGACTATGTTGGCTTTCCCTGGATGATACTGTAATGAGATATCAAAGTCTTTCATCAATTCTAACCACCTCCTTTGTCTCATATTCAGCTCCTTCTATGTAAACACGTACTTTAAGCTCTTGTGGTCTGTGAAGATCTCCACACGCTCTCCGTACAGATAGTGCTTCCACAGCTTTAGGGCAAAGATAACTGCCGCTAACTCCAGATCGTGAGTGGGGTAGTTCTTTTCATGAGGGCGTAATTGTCTTGAAGCATAGGCAATTACTTTCCCGTGTTGTTGAAGAACGCATCCTAACCCTTTTCCTGAAGCATCACTGTAGATAGTGAATCCACCTGTCCCTGATGGCAACGTCAAAAATGGTGCTGTCGTCAATCTCCTTTTCAGCTTATCGAATGTGGCTTGACATTCTTCTGTCCAGACAAATTCCACATCCTTCTTGGTCAGCCTAGTCATTGGCTCTGCAATCTTAGAGAAGTCTTGTACAAATCTTTTATAGTATCCTGCTAGTCCGAGAAAGCTCCTGATTTCAGCTACCATACCGGGGGTAGCCCATGACTTCACTGCCTCTATCTTCTTTGGGTTAACTGAAATTCCGTCAGCCGTTACCATATGTCCAAGAAATTCAACCTTTTCAAGAAAGAACTCACACTTTGAAAGCTTCTCGTATAATTTCTCTCTCCTGAGTATTTCTGAGACTATTCTCAAGTGCTCTTCATGCTCTTCTGGGGTTTTTGAATATACTAGAATGTCGTCAATAAACACCACTACGAACTTGTCAAGGTACTGGTGGAACACCTTGTTTATCAAGTTCATAAATACTGCTGGTGTATTGGTTAAACCAAACGACATTACTGTAAATTCAAACTGGTCATATCTGGTTCGAAAGGCGGTCTTCGGTATGTCTTCTTTCTTCACTTTCACCTGGTGATAGCCTGACCTCAAGTCTATTTTTGAAAACACCTTCGCTCTGTTCAATTGATCGAAAAGATCATCTATCCTCGGCAGCGGATATTTGTTTTTGATAGTGAGGTTATTCAAAGCTCTATAATCGATACACATACGTACCGTGCCATCCTTCTTTGGTACAAATAATACCGGTGCTCCCCATGGCGATGAACTGGATCTAATAAAACCTTTGTCTTGCAGCTCCTCAACTTGTTTCTTTAGTTCTACCAATTCGTTGTTGTTAACTCTATAGACATGTTGTGAAATAGGCTCTGCTCCTGGTATCAAGTCTATAGAGAACTCAACATCTCTGTCTGGTGGCAACCTGGCAACTCCTCTGGAAATACATCCAGGAATTCCGCTATAAGTGGATGCGGTAACTCTTCTTCTTCCATCCTGGCTCCACAAAAAGTGCCTCTGCTCCGCTCCTCTGCTCCTCTGGCAATCTCAAACTCTGGCTCTCCTGGTGGTCAAAATACTACTCTTCCTCCGTGATAATCTATAGAAGCATGGTGTTTACTTAACCAGTCCATTCCGAGTACAATATCGTATTCCGGAAGTGGCATGACGAGTAAACTCACGCTCAACTCTCGGCCTTCCAATGACACTCTCCGATCCTTGCAACAATCACGGACTAGGATAATGCCTCCTCCTGTCGTGATCTTGCAAGTCCTATCTAATGGTTCTGTTTCTAAAAAATGCTTAAGGGCATAAGATACAGATACGAAACTATGGGAAGCGCCAGAATCAAATAATGCAAGTGCTGGAATAGAATTGAGTAAAATTAAACCTGAAATCACGTCTCCAGCTGGCTCGGCCTCCTCAGTGGTTATGGCGTAAGCTCGTCCTTGTGGTGCTCCTCTTTGTTGCTGCTACTGCTGAGCAAACCTCTCCTACTATGATGGAAGTGGAGGTCCTCTCTGCTGGCCTCCTGGTACAATAGGTGCTCTGGCTGGTCCTCTCTGAGCTGCTCCTCCTCCTTGGCGAGTCTGAATAGCTGGGCAGTCCCTCAGCTGATGTGCTGCTGATCCACACGATAAGCAAGTGCCCAACCTTTTTTTGCACATGTCTCTTGTATATCCCATCTTTCCGCAATACGAACATGGGGCAACGAGTTGATTATGTCTTTGTGGTTGCTGCTGTTGAGCATGTCCTCGAACTGGTGCCTGTTGCTGGTATTGTTGCTGGTATAGCCTATGTTGTTGTTGAAAGTGTAGGCGCTTGGCTAGTCCTGTGTTACCTCCGGTTGCTCCAGATGTATCGCATCCTCTCTTGGGCCTGAGGTCCAAGTCGTCTTCGGCAATATGGGCATCCATCAGAATACTCTCAAATGTAGCAGTACGTCATCCCGAAGTACGAGACTTGATCTCCCTATTTAATCCCTTCCTGAATTTTTGAGCTGTCTCCTGGGTCTCGAACCATCGATGGCGCAAATCGACTCAATCTACAAAACTCTGCAGCATATTCGTCGACTGACATGCCTCCTTGGACTAAGTCATGGAACTGACTTTCTAATGCTCCCAAGGCTACGTCAGGAAAGAATTTCTCTTTGAAGAGTTCCTTAAAGTCCTCCCAAGTAAGTCCTTCAGCGGCGAGTCTCGGCTCTGTATGATACCACGTCAGTGCAATATCAAACATCTAACTGTCAGCGGCCTCTATCTGAAGAATCTCTGGAATCTGTGATAAGCGCAAATTCCTCTCTATGTCTTCTAACTATTCTTCAGCATATAGTATTCCTTCTGTGCCTTTGAACTCCCGAGGAATCATCCTCTTAAAGTCTACTATGGTACCGCACCTCTGTTGTTGTTGACCTTGATATTGCTGTTGTCGTGCTACCCTCTCCACAGCTTGGAGAGTCACCTGATGAGCATTCTCCATGCTCTCTCTCATTAGTTCGGTCTGTGCCTGGTATGCTTTTGCTTGCATTTTCTGAGCCTCAGCTTGAACACGCTGAGCCTCTGCTGTTACTCTCTGGGCCTCTAGCATGCCCTGCATCAGTGCGAACATCTGTGCCCCATCAGCGGGCACTCCTCCGGGAATCGGTGTCGGTGGTGGTAGAAGGTTGTCTGTCATAGCTGGGGCAATCCTCTGTATAGGTGGAGGAGGAATCCCGTTAGTTGCAGACACTCCCACACGAACAGGAAATGTAGGAGAATCTCCAGCTATCTGTTCGTCAGGTTGAGGGGTGGCAGTCCTCTCTGAATTGGCTGCTCCCATTCTCATGGATCTAGTATTCGGCGACATCCTGAATACAGATCAAAGAATCAATTAAGGTGATAGATGTGATATTACCAAGGAAGGACACTACAGTGCTAAAGGAAGCAATCCATTAGAATAGTAATAAGAAGTTCAGAATTTCCTAGTGTGATTGAGCATATTCTCATCCTAGATCATATTTCCTATATCCTAGCATAGGCTCGCAGCAGTACAACTAAGTTGTCGCACTACCACGATATCGCATAACTTGCGAAACTAGACCTGCATGGGCCACCACTAAAAATGTGTCATGACCCGCACCCGGTATAGGGGCACGAGAGCGTGGGTACGTCCAGCCTATGCCGCAGCATCGGCGGTAGAACGCTGTCTAGGTCACAGTAATACTATATAGCTAAACACCTGTCAATGATATCCATCTCCATAAGGAGGTCAATATACATCTCACAATAATCTCACAAGGTAACTCAATCACAACAACTATAAGGCACGATAAAGGATAAAAGGAAATAACATAGTTAAACACCATGTCTCAAATATAAAGATAACTCACAGTCTAGCTGTCCAATATAAGTCTCCAATTAAACTTAACATAAGTCTAAACATAAACTGAATAACCTCCATAAGTCTCAAGCATAAGTAAATACTATCTAGATAGCTGTAGGCAATGCCTCATCTAGATGCATGGTCTCCTCTAGGATCTCTGGTGCATAGTCTGCATCTATACCTGGTCCGTAGTGCGTGGTACAGAAATTCTCAAGATTTTCTGGAAAAATATCCAGTCAGGATTGGAACGAAAATATACCTCTAACAGCAGTTCTACATATATTGACAAAAACTATAACACAGTGTAAAGAAATACAAGACAGATAGGAAATACTGGCAATAATAAATACTGGAATAAAAGAAATACTGGAATAAAGTACTGGAACATCATCATCAATATGCATCTGACAAGGAATAGAACTACAAGTGTACGCAAGTACAAAGAACTAGTATGTAAGTGTATATAAGAACAACAACTAGAACATGTAGAGATGCTAGATCAATGTACTAGAGATGTATGTCAAGAATATCTAACTAAGTGTGTGAAACATCAGTATATCATGTGATCGGCTTGGGACTATATGACTCATTACATTGATTAGCGGTCATCCCCAACAGGTCAGGCTAACCAGATGTAACAGCGATGAGGCATGTAAGGGTAAGGCTGCACCGACGTGAATGTGGGTGAGCTAATGCTGCATGTAAGTTGGGTATGATCACATAAACTACTAATACTTCCCCGTTTCTCCAGCTAGCACGATGGATTCCAATCACGACTCCTCGTGACAGGTCTCAATGATGCTAACTCGTGTAAATAACAGTGTCAGAGTCATGTACACTATACAACAAGAATTATAGAGATAATTAATATAATAGAAACTGTCAGAGAATGTACTCGCCTGTGGTCCTTAGCTGGCAATACCAATATTCGGGTTCCAAGGTACCGTCTGAGTGATCCAACAGTCCTATAGATATATCATAAACATAATACTGTATCAGACATTACACTAATACACAATCAAATACCATGATCTCACAGACTACGCTAGGGGGTCACGTCTGTAGTTGTTGTGCATAACAGACAGTCAATGGTACGGTCTTGCCAGTACGTCAGTGTACATATGGCAGTCTGCTAACATACTACATGGTCACAGGTCAATGTAATTACGGGGTATCCGTGGTTACATTCAAGTCATCTATAATATGATCTAATCATACATAAATGTCTATTAGTTACAAAATAATAGACATATGTATATATATACTTTAAATAGAATTAATACTTTATATATATATATTAAACATATACTAGGGAGATGTATACAATACGTATATATATGTATTTATACTAATTGAGAGATACCATATATATATGCCAAAAATACATTTAACCCTATACTAATACATGTACCATACATATATACTAATTAGGTTTATATTCATATAGATATATAATATGTACATACAACACCCTAATCTACCATCATACGATACGTGTATACTATCATAGCTAATCATACGCATGCATACAAGGAAGAATACGCGTGTGCGTGTACGCGTACACGTACGCGAGAGGGGACTCGAACCTGGGCGCGGGAATGAGACGTGCGTGTCGCGGCGTCGTCGAGTCGGAAGGGCTGCTCCGGTCGGGTACAGCGAGGTCAGCGGTCGTCCGACGTGCAGGCGAGTCGTCCGGCGTAAGCAGGTGAGTTGTCCGGTCTGGCAGCGTCGTCCGGTCTGGGCAGCGTCGTCCGGTCTGGGCAGCATCATCCGGTCTGTGCAGTCGGGCTCGGTCTGTGTAGTCGGGCTCGGTTCAGCGCTCAAGCGGGGCAGTCGGGGCTTGGTTCAGCGCTCAAGCGGGGCAGTCGAGGCTTGGTCGATGGGATCCAGGCGGCTCGGGGTCAGCGGGTCTGACCGGTTTCCGGCGTTCAGTCGCGGGGGGGGGGGTCGACAGTCGAGTATTGGTCGGCTCTGACCGCTCGGCTCCGGCGTTCACGTCGGGTTTCGGCGGTGAACAGTAGGGTGAAGAGGGGATGTCGGCTGGGAGTATTAGGTTTAGGTTTAAGGGGAAGGAGTAAATAGGATGATATATATATATACAAGGGTGTGGGTTTGACCTAGAATATGTTGACTTTGGTCAATACTAGGAAAATGCCTTGGCTTATTATGGAGATATTCCAATGGGCTAGGGTTCGAATGGGTCATAATAACATATATGCAAAGAACTATAAATATAATATCAAAAGCTATTAATTGCAATAAGAACAAAATACTGTAACAAATGCAATGTACACTTGCCTGAAACTCCAAGCTGATAATACAAAGAACATGCTATCGAATCCATGCCCGTGCGATCCCAATTGCAATAAAATTAATCAATGGTACAACTACTCTACGTCATTAATCATTAGACAAATATGGTCTAAATTAATCAATGGTACAACTTACACAATACCATCAGTTATTTAAGGTCTAAAATAATTAGGGGTTCTAACTATGTAGGTTGTCTAAGGTTTACTAGTCAAGGACCAAGAAAGTGTGTAAACACCAAGCTTACTAGTCACATAACATCATCAAGTCCTCTAAATGTACAACTTCTCATATAACATAAACATGGTTATAACGAAGGTTTATATAGGTACTAGGTGTTCTCACACTAGGTTTCCATATACAACATATCATCAACCTTAGTATTCACTAAGTATCAAACTATGTTAACCAACCCAGGGTTAGTCTTGTCTATTAAAACATGCACATGAGCATTAAAAATAGGTCAAGTTAGGGTCATCACAAACAATCACATACTCTATTCCTTAATTATGTTCATTCATCCAACTATATACAAGTCTCTTTATACTACAAAATGACAAGTATACATAGAGAAGTCAAATCTGAATTTATAATAAGATCATGGCACATACCTCATTCCCAACTTGAATTTGTCATTAAACATGTGTGCAAACACTACTACAATTAGTGCACAACCCTGGCATGACATCTTCTATATTCTATCATAGTGTTTATAAACACTAAAACTAGCTAGCACAAACCCTAGACAAAGTGCACTACTAGTTGCACAACATTTAATCATGTCTCAACCATGCATTTATTTATATATAATACCCTAAACAAAACTTATATATTCTGAAATTTAGTTAAAATTGAATTAAAAATCATATTTTGCAAGTGTTTGCTTGGGTTTTAGATCATGGCAAATTGAATAGGACAACAAGTGCATAAATAATATTCAAGTATAGACATGAGAAGTAGTAAGTGTTCTTAGTGTAATATCATGAAAAAATTGAATAGAAAGTTGGTAAAATTTAAGAGGGATGTGAAGTACATATAGAGAGGGTTGAGTAGGTGTACTTTGAGCTCTTACCGAAGTAAAATGGGAACGCAAAAGATGACTGTGCATTGCTTGCACAAATCTTTCCGGATTTGGACACTTCGGCTCGTAGCTGTTGTCTGGGGCTTTAAAATATTTCTCCAAGTGTTGTGGGACTTAGATAGATTAGGGGAGAGATAGAGGATAAGGATATATTGTTTTTTGAAGAAGTTTTGGTGCTGGAAGTGGAGCAACAAGGTGTTGAAGTGGTGCTATTGCTGGCGGTTCAGCATGGTGTATTCGGTTTGTAGGGGGTGTTTGGAGGAGTTGTGGAATAATTTATGTGCTGAGTTGTAAAGGAAGATTGTTAAGGAGAGGTAGGAGAAGGATATTTGGGTGCTTTTGTGGTGGTTTGGAGGTTGTGGAGGTGGTGGAGTGGCCTGAGAAGATGTCACGCCCCAGTCCTAAAATAAGTAGGACTAGGAATACATAAGCATGCCAGCCGTATGTATATGGCAACTCCAATATATAGATACCATAATACACACATACGCTGTAATATGAATATTAACTCACATGTGGTATATATTTTGTCACAAGTCACAGAAATACTAAAACTAGAATAATGAGTCTGAATAATCCAAAAATGATAGTCGGGTGAAGACAAATCCACTACCAAAGACTATATCCATACTAAAATGAGAAAGAAGGGTAAATCTGTCACTACCATATTTTCTATGAAAGGGTATTTTAGTAATTTCCTATTTATTAATTATTGTGCTTGATAAATAATTATTTGTTGTATTATTTAATTGTTTTTAGATGTTAGTTATTTAATTTGGACTTGTATTAGTTGACCTAACTAGTTTAGTTTGGACCCATGGACCAACATGAATTAATTAGTTAGACTTAGCCCATTTAGAAAGCCCATTGTTAAGGAGATGGATTAAATTAATTAAATCATTAGACTAGAAGCTTCCTTCCTTAATTATTTCTTCATGAGAGGCCCCAAGGGGTATAATGGACATTACATGATTACTTGAGGGAGAGGAATAGGGGCCTTCCTATATAAGTAGAGGGAAAAAATTATCTCTCCTCCTTTTCATTCCAAATCTAGATCTAGAATTTCCCACTACCAAATTTTCTTCATTCCCATTTCATTTCCCTACCAAATTTATTCCAATTCCTTCCCAAATCACCATTAGAGACTTGAGAAGTAAGGATCTAGAAGGAAGAAGCAAGGATCTACAAAGAGGAGCAAGGATCTACAATTTGGAAGCAATTTCATCTCAATTGGAGATTTCATTGGGAATCAATATCCCAATAGGTACAATTCAGTTTTCCCCTTAAAATAGCTTCTAAATCTGAGATTTAATCATGAAAAATCAACCCATATGCATGTACTACCCATAGGATTTGGTTTTGTGTTCATAGGAGGCCTATTGAGAAAGTTATGGTACTTTTTGTGTCAATTTTGGGAGAATTTCGAGATTGGCATTTGTTGTGTGTGTCAATTGATCCTATAGAACAATTTAGCATGTGTTTATGTGTTTAGGGCTAGTATCGTGTCCACAATTGGGTACGTGTAGGACGTATCCCAATAATTTGGGGATACGTATTATTTTGGGGGGTTTTTCTCCGACACGGGACTTTGTACATGTCATATTTTGACACAAACACATAGATCTATATTTGACACTTCGTATTGTTCATAAATATTATATGTGACTTACTTATGTCCTTCGGGGTACAATTGGATGTGTGGTAGACTCGTGTCGCATACGTATCCTAGATCTAGTGGGATACGGTGTGATACTCTCCAATTGTTGTGTATTTATGTGTAGATCTAATTATTGTGCTTTTAATTCTTGAATTATAATTTTGTGTGTGTGTGTATATATATATATATATATATATATATATATATATATATATATATATATATATATATATATATATATATATATATATATATATATATATATATATAATATATATATATATATATATATAATATGTATTATGGTGTATTTATTATAGTGTTTATTTTATCATAGATCTATGTATTATATATGTACTAATAGAATATATATATTATGTAGCTTTCTTCTACATGCTTTAGTATATATGTTATAATATATATTAGGGATATAAATATATGAATATGTTTTTATAAAATATATGTGTATGTTTAATTAAGTAATTAGATTATTTATAGTTATTATATGATTATTTATATATATGTATAGATGTATATTTATTATATATGTTGTATATGTGTGTTGTTGCTATATTAAATATGTACATAATAATAGGAGAGGGTATGTATAGTTATTATATATATATATATATATATATATATATATATATATATATATATATATATATATATATATATATATATAGTTATAGTTATATTTAGTTATATTTAGTTTTGGTGATATATATATATATTTGTTAAATATATATATTTTTAGGTTTTCAGTGACGGAGTATTGGTGACAGCAGCCGCTGTCACAAAACAGCAGCAGCCGTTGTAGCTAGAGGTGGCGCCATTAATGACAGCAGTCGTTGTCATTAATGAGAGGCAGCAGCGGCGGGAAATAGCAGCAGTGGCGACAGTGGGAGTGGTGACGGTTGCAAACCGTCACCAAAGTAGCAGCAGTAGTGCAGATTTCCAAACAACAGCAGCAACGGCGGCTTCAGTGACAGCAAGAACTGTTACTAAAGGCCTGGTATCAGTGTATCAGTGTTTTTCAACAATATTTTCAGCGACGGTTAGGCAGATTTATGTATATGTGTTTATATACTTATATTTATATATATATATATATATATATATATTGATATTGAGATAATATACTATTATTGCTATATTCCTTAATTATATAATATTAGTATATATTTATATATTATATATGAGGGTAATTATTATATCAAGGTATTGAGTATTACCTTGTGGAAACCAAGGTAAGTGGGATACTCAAGATACGGGATTTGGGTATCAAGATTGTGATTTTTGTTGAGATACCAAGTTGGTTCAAAACTATGGTACATAATTGATGTGTAAATTGATATTCTATATTATTATACATAATTGTTTGATATATATGTATTGTGATGTTACCTTGGAATTTACGTATCCGGAGATACGGTATCCTAATATTTTAAGATGTGGTTTTTATGACTTAGATTTTAATATCTTGACCCAAGATTTTTGTGTTAGACTTGTGCAACCTAGAAATATATAGTTGACTATAGTTGACCTTAGAGTTGACCATAGTTGACTTTTGACTTAAAATTGACTTATTGACCTAAAAGTTGACTAGTTTAACTTATTCTCTTTTTGGAACCTTGTATTGATGTTGTATTCCATATCTAGGTCTTCGAGGCACCGAGTCAGACATCTGTGAGACTATTCATTGGACTTCAGGCGAGTACATTCTCTGATAGTTTCTCATTTATGATATCCTCTATGTTCATTGTATCTAGTGTAGATATCCATGTTCTCTTGACACTATGGTTACACGGATTGGTATATCCGGATCTCGTCATGAGATATTATTTCTTGTATATGGTGTATATGGTACAAGTATTGTTTCATTGGTTATCTTGTACATATACAGACACTAATTCTCGGGAAGAGTCGTTATCTTCTTGGGGAATCTCGTGCCATAGCATACCGTGGTTGGATCTATTATATCAGTCGGGGGTGGAAAGTATTAGTATAGATATATGATCAATATCCCTATTGTATCAAGTACTAATTACTGAATAGTGTTGATCATACACCGCACGTATGATTAGCCAGGCCGCATTGCATCTTGCCCAAGCCGATCACATGTTAAGCTAGTACTCACACACTTAGTCATTAGTATCTTGTTTCATTGGCATATTGTTCATTATTGTATTTATTTCCAATATTTTCTTATTTGTATATATATCTCTTATATCTATTGTGCATCTTGATTATCCATAGTTATTTACTGTTACATAGTTTTTATCATTGATTAGAACTGCTGTTAGAGATGTACTCTGCTTCTTTCCTGACTAGATATATTTTTCCAAATGACACTGATGAGTGGTACCCTACCTATTATGGACCCAGGATATTGTGGGTTTAGATTCTGAGACCCTGGCTCAGGAGGGACTTATCCCAACTGAGACAGTTGACCAAGGAGTTGTAGCTTCATAGTATTCTTTGTACTGGATTTGTCTCCAGCTTATTTTGTTACTTCTTTTAGACTCATTGATGTATTATTTTAGACTCATGAGTTGTATTGTGACTATTCTATTCTTTATCTGATTCGTGCTTTCTATCATAGATCTGTGGTTGAGTATATTATCATTTTGGTGGTTCAGTATATTGTTAGATAGATTATCTAGACAGCGTTCTACTACCGATTCTGCGGCGTAGGCTGGACGTTGTTTCCGACTTGTACCTTTACACCGGGTGCGGGTCGTGACACGTTTTTGGTGGTGGCCCATGCAGGTCTAGCTTCACAAAGTATGTGATATAGTAGTAGTGTGACAATTTAGTTGTACTACTGCGAGCCTGCGATAGGATATAGGATATAGGCTGAGATACTCAATCACACCTAGGAAAATTCTTTTGATTCAACTATTCTCCTTTGATATTGATACTTGATCTCTTAATCTGTCATTTCCTTGAGTGTCTTATATCATATGCCATATTGATTCTATTCTTCTTGATTTCATTCCAGCTTTAGCTTTGTTTGATAGTGGTGCTTCCCATAGTTTTATATCTGTTTTTTTTGCTCTGAAGCATGGTTTGGTAGCTGAGTTTTTGCCTAGGACTTGCAAGATCATGACCGGGGGAGGCATTATCCTGGTTAATGATATTTGCAAGGATCGAAGAGTTACTTTGGGAGGCCGGGAGTTGAGTGCGTGTCAACTTATAATGCCACTTTTGAGCTACGATATTGTACTCGGGATGGATTGGTTGAGTAGGCACCGTGCTAGCATAGATTGTAGAGGAGGTAGAGTTTTGTTTGGTCCACCAGGAGAGCCAGAGTTCAAGTTTGCTAGAGGAGCTGTAGAGCAGGGAGAAGGCATTATTTGTGGAGCTATGGTGGAAGACAAGGAGTTGCCGCATCCGTTGATAGCAGACTTCTTGGATGTGTTTCCTGAGGAATTGCCTGGATTGCCGCCAGATCGAGATGTTGAATTTTCTATAGACTTGGTGCCAGGTGCAGAACCAATTTTGCAGCATGTCTATAGAGTAAACAACATCGAGCTGGTCAAGTTGAAGAAGCAGGTGGACGAATTGCAGGATAAGGGGTTTATCAGATCGAGTTCTTCACCATGGGGAGCCCCAGTATTGTTTATACCGAAGAAGGATGGATCGGTGCGCATGTGCATTGATTACAGGGCTTTGAATAATCTCACTATCAAGAATAAGTATCCTTTGCCACGGATTGATGATCTGTTTGATCAGTTGAGTGGAGCCATGGTATTTTCTAAGATAGATTTGAGATCAGGCTACCATCAGGTGAAGGTGAAGCCGGAGGACATACCGAAGACTGCTTTTTGGACTCGGTATGGCCAGTACGAGTTTATGGTGATGTCGTTTGGTTTGACTAATGCACCGACGGTATTTATGAACTTGATGAACAAGGTATTCCACCAGTACCTTGACAAGTTCGTGGTGGTGTTCATCAACGACATACTCATATACTCGAGGACACCAGAGGAGCATGAGGAGCATTTGAGGATTGTGTTGGATGTGCTGAGGAAGGAGAAGCTGTATGGGAAGTTGTCCAAGTGTGAGTTTTTCCTGGACAAGGTGGAATTCTTGGGGCATGTTGTGACTGGTGATGGTATTTTAGTGGATCCAAAGAAGATTTTAGCAGTAGAATCTTGGAAGACTCCGAGTTCGGTAGCAAAGATCAGGAGTTTCTTGGGATTGGCAGGCTACTACAGGAAGTTTGTGCAAGATTTTTCGAGGATTGCCGAGCTGATGACCAGACTCACAAGGAAGGATGTGGAGTTTGTTTGGACGGAGGATTGCCAGGTTGCTTTTGAGGAGTTGAAGAAGAGGTTGACGTCTGCTCCTATTTTGACGTTGCCATCAGGGTCCGAAGGTTTCACTATTTATAATGATAAATCGGGGAAGGGTTTGGGTTGTGTTCTTCAGCAGCATGTGAAAGTGATTGCTTATGCATCCAAGCAATTGAGTCCTCATGAAAAGAACTATCCTACCCATGATTTGGAGTTGGCAGCAGTCATATTCGCTCTGAAGTTGTGGAAATATTATTTGTACGGAGAGCGTGTGGAGATCTTCATAGACCACAAAAGCTTGAAGTACGTTTTCACGCAGAAGGAGTTGAACATGAGGCAGCGTCGGTGGTTGGAACTGATAAAGGATTTTGATATCTTTTTGCAATATCATCCTGGGAAAGCCAATGTAGTTGCCGATGCCTTAGCAGGTATCCGATAGCTATGTTCTTGACGCAGGATCAATATTTGTTGGAGGACTTGGAGAGTTTGGGCATTAAAGTGATTGTTCCTAGTTGTGATATGTAGATGTGGGGATTACAGATACATTCGGATTTGATAGACAGTATAAATGCAGCATTGTATGAGGATGTATCTCGGAAGAGTATCAGAGCTCAGGTGAGAGCAGGATTGGAGGATGATTTCACTATTGCAGAGGATGGATCTTTGAGGCATGGAGTTAGATTGTGTGTGCCTAGTGGGGAGCTATGTGAGGAGGTATTGCAGGAAGCACATCACTCTCAGTATTCTATACATCCAGGTGCTAACAAGATGAATCGGGATATGCGAGAGAGTGTGTAGTGGTATGGCATGAAGAGGGAAGTGGCACAGTTTGTATCCAGATACTTAGTGTGCCAGTAGGTGAAAGCCGAGAGGCAGAGGCCAGGAGGTTTACTTCTGCCATTACCCATCCCAGAGTGGAAGTGGGAACACATTACTATGGACTTTGTGTCCGGACTTCCACGATCTGCAAGAGGAAAAGACGTGATTTGGGTCATCGTTGATATATTGACCAAGTCGGCCCACTTCTTGCCTTTCAAGGTGGGTTTGTCTACGGAGAAGCTGGCAGAGATGTATGTGAGGTAGATTGTTAGGATACATGGAGTTCCCGTCAGTATAGTCTCAGATCGGGATAGTCGTTTCACTTCTTATTTCTAGAGGAGTTTGCAGGAGAGTTTGGGCACTCAGCTCAAGTTCAGTACTGCATATCATCCCCACACAGATGGGCAGTCAGAGAGGACTATTCAGACTCTCGAGGATATATTGCACACTTGTGTACTAGATTTAGGGGGTTCTTAGGAGGACCATCTCCATTTGGTAGAGTTTGCTTATAACAACAGTTACCAGGCCAGTATAGAGATGTCGCCTTTTGAAGCTCTATACGGTCGGAGGTATCGTACTCCTTTGTCTTGGGACGATATTGGAGAGAGAGTTTTGCTTGGGCCAGAGATGGTTATAGATGCAGCAGAGAAGATTCAGTTGATCAGAGACAGACTTCGAGTGGCGCAGGACAGACAACGGCATTGGACCGATAGCCATCGGAGACCGTTGGAGTTTGAGGTATAGTTTAGATTTTGTTTTGTGTTTGTTCTTGGTTGTTTGTTATAGATTAAGTTCTTAAGGTGGTATTTTGTTCTAGGTGGGTGGTTTGGTGTTTCTGAGGATTTCTCCGACATGAGGCACGATTCGCTTCGGTGGAGGCGGGAAGCTTAGTTCGCGATTCATCGAACCTTTCACTATTTTAGAGAGGGTCGGTGCAGTTGCTTATAGACTAGACTTGCCACCTGCATTGGAGGGAGTGCACAACGTATTTCACGTGTCGCAGTTGAGACGATACGTTGTAGATCCTAGTCATGTATTGGATCACTCGGAGATAGAGGTAGGCCCTACTCTTAGCTATCCAGAGCAGCCAGTTGAGATTTTGGATCAGAGAGAGAAGGTGATGAGGAACCAGACTATTCCTTTGGTGTGCGTCGCATGGAGGCATCACTCCGGGGGAGTCTACCTGGGAGAGAGAGGATGAAATGCGGGAGCGTTATCCATATTTGTTTGTACCTTGAGGTATGTTATTTCCTAAGTTATGTTATGTTCATTGTTATGTTCTTCCATACTTAGTTATGATTCTTTAGTTATATTCTGTTATTTTCTGGGGGTAGTTTTCGTTTTTGAATTTCGAGGACGAAATTATTTTAAGGAGGGTAGACTTGTCACTACCATATTTTCTAAGAAAGGGTATTTTAGTAATTTCCTATTTAATTAATTATTGTGCTTGATAAATAACTATTTGTTGTATTATTTAATTATTGTTAGATGTTAGTTATTTAATTTGGACTTGTATTAGTGGACCTAACTAGTTTAGTTTGGACCCATGGACCAACATGAATTAATTAGTTAGACTTAGCCCATTTAGAAAGCCCATTGTTAAGGAGATAGATTAAATTAATTAAATCATTAGACTAGAAGCTTCCTTTCTTAATTATTTCTTTATGAGAGGCCCCAAGGGGTATAATGGACATTATATGATTACTTGAGGGGGAGGAATAAGGGCCGGCCTATATAAGTAGAGGGGAAAAATTCTCTCTCCTCCTTTTCATTCCAAATCTAAATATAGAATTTCCCATTACCAAATTTTTTTCCATTCCCATTTCATTTTCCTACCAAATTCATTCCAATTCCTTCCCAAATTACCATTAGAGACTTAAGAAGCAAGGATCTACAAAGAGGAGCAAGGATCTACAATTTGGAAGCAATTTCATCTCAATTGGAGGTTTCATTGAGAATCTATCTCCCAATAGGTACAATTCAGTTTTCCCCTTAAAATAGCTTCTAAATCTGAGATTTAATCATGGAAAATCAACCCATATGCATGTACTATCCATAGGATTTGGTTTTGTGTTCATAGGAGGCCTATTGAGAAAGTTATTGTACTTTTTGTGTCAATTTTGGAGGAATTCCGAGATTGACATTTGTTGTGTGTATCAATTGATCCTATAGATCAATTTGGCATGTATTTATGTGTTTGGGGCTAGTATCGTGTCCACAATTGGGTACGTGTAGGTCGTATCCCAATAATTTGGGGATACGTGTTATTTTGGGGGATTTTCCTCCGACACGGGACTTTGTACATGTCATATTTTGACACGGACACATAGATCTATATTTGACACTTCGTATTGTTCATAAATATTATATGTGACGTGCTTGTGTCCTTCGAGGTATAATTGGATGTGTGGTGGACTCGTGTCACATGTGTATCCTAGATCTAGTAGGATACGGTGTGATACTCTCTAATTATTGTGTATTTATGTGTAGATCTAATTATTGTGTTTTTAATTCTTGAATTATAATTGTGTATATATATATATATATTATATATGTATTATGGTGTATTTATTATAGTATTTATTGTATCATAGATCTATGTATTATATATGTACTAATAGAATATATATATTATGTAGCTTTCTTCTACATGCTTTAGTATATATGTTATAATATATGTTAGGGATATAAATATATGAATATATTTTTATAAAATATATGTGTATGTTTAATTAAGTAATTAGATTATTTATAGTTATTATATGATTATTTATATATATATATGTATAGATGTATATTTATTATATATGTTGTATGTGTGTGTTGTTGCTATATTAAATATGTACATAATAATAGGAGAGGTTATGTATAGTTATTATATATATGGATGTATATATAGTTATATTTATTTTTGGTGATATCTATGTTTGATAATAAACGAAAGAAATGAAACTAGATTTATACGAAACCCTTTCTTTGGTTTACAAACAAGAAGTACAATTAATCCTATACGAGGATGTTAAGTACAAAGTTTAATCTGGGTAAATATTGCTATAGAAGTCTGATCTGCGGTCGATCACTTTGTCCCTTGGACCACACGATGATAAAAAAGTGCTGTAGAAGAAGGAGAAGCTTCAAAGGTTGCAAGAGGGAGTGGATGCTTGATGCCAAAAATCGTCGATCACTACTCTCTGTCTGTGCTCTTCTCTCTTTAATTTTTTGACCTCTGACCTCTGTCAATAGAGGTATCTATTTATAGAGTTTAGTGACAGTAACCATCCAGTCGGCGTAGAAGCCGAACAATGGAGAGTGTGGCACTTTTTATGCGACGGTTATAATAACTGCCACCCACGTATAAATGGTCTTCTGAATCCGCGTGTGACGTGTGTCCCATTATGAGGTAACGCGTATAACTGCTGCGAAGATCACGGCATGCAAGCCACGTAGGTAACTGCCCCTCCTTCCTTGACTGAAGTCTTGAGCATATTCTGGACCATTTAGAAAAAGTTGGCGTAGAAGCTAATGGCTGTCACCATAGCGTAGAAGCCAAAATAGTTATCAAGTTGGCGTAGAAGCCAAGTAGGCGTAGAATCCTGATGCTGCATGGATTAGGTAGCTAGCGTTAAAGATAGCCGATCCTCCTTTCTTGACTGAAGTCTTGAGCATATTCTGGACCAAATAGCCTTATCACGCACCAATGCAAATATAGCCTGAGTTGGCATATTCCGAGGAGATAGCATACGGCGTACTCCTATAGCTGAAAATAGCCAGGTCGACGTATTTTAAGGAGATAGCGTACAGTGTACTCCTATAGCTGAAAAAATAGCCTGATGGCGTAATATGCAGAGATGTTGATGTGGACGTATTAGCCATAATTATGGCTCATCCAGTCTTTGAAAGTAGAACCAAATCTCGTGCGTTAAATGCAGAGATCTGACCCATCACGCGCATTAACTACAGAGACGTACCTCGAGCTCTGTACGAAAAGCAACTTTTGACGTGGCGGTTCGTTTCGTCTCCTGTTGAGCGTAAAAGCTCACATCTGCCTGTATAAAACTAGGCAGCATATTCCCTTGAATGAGTAAAAGCAATTCGTATCAAAGAAATGTCACTAAACGACGGTCTGGGTCTCTGTGCCGAATCATCATTACAGCCGTCGTCTGGATAGTCGTGCGGTACTCTTTTTCAGGGGTCAGGTTCACTGCATGATCTGACAGGTTCGTTTAAAGAATATGAAGAGCCCCTCGTACAACTTCCCATTGCATTTAAAGCGAGTAGGTTTTACGCCGAAGGGGCGATGTAACAACCTTTTTACGCCAAAGCAGTCTGGAAATACTGCATAACTCGAGTTGTTCTGGAGCTTATATTTTACATTGTACTAGCGATGAAGCTCTGTTGTACGCCAATGGCTCTGAAGTCATATCTTACGCCACACAGCACTAAAACTCTGCTTTACGCGGGTTTTATGCATACTGCATATAATTCTGCAATATATTTTTCATGCTTCTACAAGACCCCCTTCAAAATTTTCAAATTCCTCGTAATTTGAAATACTTTGAATGAAGCATAAAACGGTCAAAGTGGCGATGTAACAACCCTTTTACGCTGAAGCAGTCTAGAAATACTACATTATGCGGGTTGTTCTGGAGCTATATTTTACGCTGTGATAAAGTCTGAATAGTGTGCAGCTTCGACACGTCTGAATAATTTTACGCCGACTCTGATAAAAAGAGTATCTGGTCTCGTCCCGTCTTTTACGCATAACTGAAGACACGTAGAAAGCTGCTTAGCATTTAAGTTGGAGATCCAAACTGTCATGCTATTTTGGATAAGGAGTAGCGTAAAATTCTGAACTGTCACTTCTCTGATAAGAAGAATTCTTGTTCAGACCATCATCTTCAAGAATGATTTCCCGAAAATCCCTCGAAATAGGGCGAGAAATAGCTGTCAGAACTAGCCATGCTTGAACTGTAGAGAAAAGATTCTGACTGGATTTTGGATGAACTTCCAATCGACCCAAGGTGAAGAGTCATTTTTAATGCTGAACTCTGTATGTTTTGGGTACTTGGGATATTTTGAGGCCAAGAAGGAGCATCTTCTGCGTAAACCCTTGTAATTGGCCGTCTTGAGAATTGTTCAGATATACGCATACTCTGGCCTGCGTATTTTAAGATATGCGGAAAGTTATAGATCCGTAATATAGATGAGCATAAGATCATAGGTTTGTAGCCTCTCGAACGTAAAAGCTGCTGAGCATAAAAGCATCCGGACGTGAAACCATAGATTTATAACCTCTAAGCGTAAAAAGCTTCTGAGCGTGAAATCATAGATTTGTAGCCTCTGAGCGTGAAGTCGTAGATCTATTCTGCGAAACCAGGGATTCTGGGTTCGATCCCCAGTAGAGTCGCCATCTTGTGTTTGATAATAAACGAAAGAAATGAAACTAGGTTTATACGAAACCCTTTTTTTTGTTTACAAACAAGAAGTACAATTAATCCTATACGAGGATGTTAAGTACAAAGTTTAATCTGGGTAAATATTACTATAGGAGTCTAATCTGCGGTCGATCACTTTGTCCCTTGGACCACACGATGATGAAGAAGTGTTGTAGAAGAAGGAGAAGCTTCAAAGGTTGCAAGAGGGAGTGGATGCTCGATGCCAAAAATCGTCGATCACTACTCTTTGTCTGTGCTCTTCTCTCTTTGATTTTTTGACCTCTGACACCAGATCTGGATGAACCCACATAATCTCGCCACGCTGGGTAGTTAGGGGTACCAGGTCATGATTTTGACCCCTGGCCGGAGGGAGATTAACGAAATTCATCATTGTCCGAGAAATAGGTACAACACCATCCGGAACTTCTTGAGGAGGCAGATTGCCAAATTGAAGAGAGATCATGTTGGCGGTGACCGTCTTCTCGCTATTGCGCAGAGTGATGGCCTTAGCGTCGATCAACTCCTAGATTTTCCTTTTTAGTACATAACATGCCTTTGTGGGGTGATGTATGTACCTATGGAAAATGCATTACTTGGGGTTATTGGTACTGCCGACTTCATTAGGCCGCTTTACCTCTGGGAGGGTAATCTTGCCGCTTTTGACTAGACACTCGAATATGCTCGGAATATCATCGTCGTCAAAAGAATATACTTCAATGGGCCTGTAAGTCCCAGGTTTCGTCTGTGTAGTTGCCACAGTCTTTTGCCTAGACGTATTAATCGCCAGAGATTCTTTTCCTTTGGAACCACGAGGATGGTCGCTGTTGGAGGATGACCTCTTGCCTCTATCAGAGGTAGATATCATAATTCCATTATCTCGTGTCTTCCGACTGTTGTCTTCAGCGGCTACCGCTGAGATAATAAATGAGGGCCAATAATGGAACTGATATGGTCCTGTGAACACCGAGATTACTGGAAGAAGATTCTTCCTGCAAATGTCCACAAATGCCGAGTCTGGAACTCCGGGAGGCATTTGCAAAGTGGCTTGACGAAAATGTTCGATGAAAGTGCGAACGTTCTCTTTCTCTTTCTGCTTTACTTCGATGAGAGAGGACATAGACATGTCCATCCCTCCTTCATAGAATCGCGTGAAGAACAAAGTCTTGAAATCTTCAAAGAAAGTAATACAGTTATCTGCAAGACTACGGTACCACTGATAAGCCACTCCCGAGAGACAGCCTTTGAACACTCGAGTGAGAAGGGCGTCATTCCCTTGCAATAACACCGTCATCATGCTGAAGTAGTTCATGTACTGGCTCGATGATGTCTTTTCCTCAAATAAAGCCATAGCATGTGGTTTGTATTTAGGAGGAAAAGGGATCTCATCCCAGATAGCTGGGTAAGGCTGGTTGATTCCCAATTTCTTGAGCTGGTCCTTATGCTTTAAGGCATCAAATTGGGCTTTCAATTCCTGTACTGCCTGCATCGGATCTTCAGCTGGTAGAGGGACCGCGGAGTGGTGAGAGATCGGTTGTATTATAACTCCAACATGAGGCAATACATTCTCCGAATTAGGAAGTGGAGGAGCTGCTGACTCGCATAATCTGGAGAGCGGGCAGATTCTTCTCTTGATGGCGTAAAGGCCGAGAGGTCGGGAAATCTGCCACTTGTTTTCCCTTGCGTTGATTGCAAGGGCCATCTGCTTTTCCACGGAGGTAAAATGCATTTTTAAGCGCGGAGCACGTTTGGAATTTCTGAATTGGCGCTGAGGCGTTATCAAAAATTTTGTCTGTCATGTCACAGACGGGAGACTGAATTTTACGCGCAGGGCACGGAGCAGACTTCTGGGTTAGCACTGTGGCATGGCCAGAAGCTTTGTCTGCCATGTCACAGACGGGAGACAGAGTTTTACACGCGGGGCGTGCAGTAGGCTTTTGGACTAGCACTGAGGCATTGCCAGAAGTTTTGTCTGCCATGACACGGACGGGAGACAGAGTTTTACACGCGGAGCGCGCAGGTTGCGAAGCTACAACCTTGTTGGTAAGAAAAAACCAGAGAGTCGGCAGGAATGGTAGGGGATGTCCGGGGCATCCACACCTTACGCAATTTTCTGTTGTCTTGACAGAGAGGGAGTGAGAGCTACCCCCTGCTCGAAGCATGTCTTTGTAGGCTGACTGGTCGAATTGGACGACCAAGGTCTTCTTCATTGATCCTACTCATACTGCATCGTATTGAGCAATTGCTTTCTCCTCATATGAGAAATTTGTCCCTAGTAGAGTCGCCATCTTGTGTTTGATAATAAACGAAAGAGATAAAACTAGGTTTATACGAAACCCTTTCTTTGGTTTACAAACAAGAAGTATAATTAATCCTATATGAGGATGTTAAGTACAAAGTTTAATCTGGGTAAATATTGCTATAGGAGTCTGATATACGGTCGATCACTTTGTCCCTTGGACCACACGATGATGAAGAAGTACTGTAGAAGAAGGAGAAGCTTCAAAGGTTGCAAGAGGGAGTGGATGCTTGATGCCAAAAATCGTCGATCAATACTCTCTGTCTGTGCTCTTCTCTCTTTGATTTTTCGACCTCTGACCTCTGTCAATAGAGGTCTCTATTTATAGAGTTCAGTGACAGTAACCGTCCAGTCGACGTAGAAGCCGAACAATGGAGAGTGTGACACTTTTTACACGGCGGTTATAATAACTGCCACCCACGTATAAATGATCTTCTGAATCCGCGTATGACGCGTGTCCCATTATGAGGTAACACGTATAACTGCTGCGAAGATCATGGCATGCAAGCCATGTAGGTAACTGCCCCTCGCGTAGAAAAGGTTGGTGTAGAAGCCAATGACTGTCACCATGGCATAGAAGCCAAAATAGTTGTCAAGTTAGCGTATAAACCAAGTAGGCGTAGAAGCCTGATGCTGCATGGATTAGGTAGCTAGCATAAAAGATAGCCGATCCTCCTTCCTTGACTGAAGTCTTGAGCATATTCTGGACCAAATAGCCTTATCACGCACCAATGCAAATATAGCCTGAGTTGGCATATTCCGAGGAGATAGCATACGGCGTACTCCTATAGCTGAAAATAGCCAGGTCGGCGTATTTCAAGGAGATAGCGTACAGCGTACTCCTATAGCTGAAGAAATAGCCTGATGGCGTAATATGCAGAGATGCTGATGTGGACGTATTAGCCATAATTATGGCTCACCCAATCTTTGAAAGTAGAACCAAATCTCGTGCGTTAAATGCAGAGATCTGCCCCCATCACGCGCATTAACTACAGAGACGTGCCTCGAGCTCTGTACGAAGAGCAGCTTTTGACGTGGCGGTTCGTTTCGTCTCCTGCTGAGAGTAAAAGCTCACATCTGCCTGTATAAAACTAGGCAGCGTATTTTCTTGAATGCGTAAAAGCAATTTGTATCAAGAAAATGTCACTAAACGACGGTCTGGATCTTTGTGCCGAATCATCATTACAGCCATCGTCTGGATAGTCGTGCGGTACTCTTTGTCAGGGGTCAGGTTCACTGCATGATTTGACAGGTTCGTTCGAAGAATACGAAGAGCCCCTCGTACAACTTCCCACTGTATTAAAAGCGAGTAGGTTTTACGCCGAAGGGGCGATGTAACAACCTTTTTATACTGAAGCAGTTTGGAAATACTGCATTACACGAGTTATTTTGGCAACTCCTTGTCTTCCACCATAGCTCCACAAATAATGCATTCTCCCTGCTCTGCAGCTCCTCTAGCAAACTCGAACTCTGGATCTCCTAGTGGACCAAACAAAACTCTACCTCCTCTATAATCTATGCTAGCACGGTGCCTACTCAACCAATCCATCCCGAGTACAATGTCGTAGCTCGGAAGTAGCATTATAAGTTGACACGCACTCAACTCCCGGCCTCCCAATTCTGAAAACCGTATTAAAGTATTTATTTATAATAGTTATGAGCTAAAATAGAGAGAATAGATTTTATTAGATTTTATTTTAAGGTGTTTGAGCATTTAGAGGATTTATGGAGCCTTTATAATTTTTTTCTAATTTATTTCATGTAGGAGACCCTTTGGACAGTTGCTAGCTCAACCGTATACACCAATATAATTCCTAGAATTTTCTGTGAATAGATATGTGTGTATATATATATAGGTATAATTGATTAAAATAGAAATTCTTATTGGATCATAAACCCGAAACCCAAACCCTCTATTCCAAACCCACTACCCGTTCAGCCTACCCGGACCCGTTAGGAGAAGGAAAATATCAACCACAGCAGTAGCAAAATCCAACCTTGCTTTCTCTTCTCCGTGAGTGTGAAGAGAAAATCAGCAGCAATCCCACCGTATCTCATCTCTATTATTCCTAAACTAACCTCAACCGAAACCAAAAACCAATGGAAAGAGCAACCGAAATCAAACCAATGAAAAGAAAGGAAACAGCAGCAGCCTCCACCGCCTCTTATTCCTATATATTACAACTCTTCCAAATCCTAACCCACTTCTTCTTGCACAAAACATAAACACAGTTCAGGGACGTACATTATACAGATTTCTTGCCTAGCAAGTATACCTTGTCTTGTTATACTGTTTAAATTCTGAATTAATTATTGCATGTTTATTTTATATAACTATGCGCATCCGAAAGAAACTCGGGTGCAGTCAAAGAATGCGTTGACGTTAAGGTCTGGTGTTTGACCTAGTGTCTAGTAGACCCACCTAAAGTTGTGGAGTTATCGGTATGAATCCCCAGGCCTTGACACGTATCATTTCACGTCACAACGTGAGTTCATGTAGGGACGTGTGCCTTATACTCAACTGGCCATCGGTGTAAGCAACACGTGTAACGGTATTTAGCTTAGTTGTTATTTATATAGAGACTTGCATTCTAGTACGAGATGTTCACGTCGTGTTCGCGACTTGTACATTTACATTGGGCGGGGAGGACGACTAGTAGGCGTATGGGACACCCACCTCCTTTATGCAGATACTGCGTTCTTCGGAGCGATACGGACGTATATATTGCAGATACCTCATTCTTCGGAATGATGGGCGTACAGATACCACGTTCCCTAGAGTGTTGGACGTTACTTGATGATTTTGCAGATACCACACTCTAGAGAACATTGGACGTTATGCCTACGCCTACCCATACGTACCAAGATTATCCTCAAATTGAATTTACTTAGATGGTTAGCACACCCCTTTTATTTATTCAGTATTTACCTTATGGCATATTTCTATGTATCTTGTTATGTACCTCTGAGGACCTGGTTCCTTTCCAGATATGGACGAGCAGGAGTACCCGCAGGAGTACGGACCTGGACCTAACACTACTTACCAGACTGAGGAGGTCTTACCTTCGGAGTATCTATGATTTTATTACCGCTGTTTAGAGATCCTTGTTGTTACTTCAGTATAGTTATTTTGTAGTAGATTTGTTTCCACCTGAATATCAGACGTGATACTAATCTTTGATATTCACCTATTTTTCAGCTCTTTATTCCTACTTATTATTTATGCTGTGGATGAGATACATATTGTGTATGACTTATTGTAACAGTATATTACCACTGGTGAATTGTATATTCATGAACAACGTACGTGTGTATACGGTTTCCATATATTGGAGTTCGTATACAACGGCTGGGCGTGTTACGTATTCCTAGTCCTACGTATTTTAGGACTGGGACGTGACATATTTTTAGTGGTGGCCCATGCAGGTCAAGAATATATTGTCTCGGTTACGTGACTGTACCGAACAAGCTTGCGTATAGGAATAGAGTATAAGGATCTCATCCATGCTTGACTAAAACCTCATTCTTCCTTTCAACCATCATATGTTTGGATAAACAAGTTTTACGCCAAAAACCCTTTTACCCTTGTTGGCGTAAAAAGCCAAAGGACTGCCTGGTTGGTGTAAAAGCCAAATAACTGACTTGTTGGCGTAAAATGCCAAACTACGAAGAAAATTTCCTCCTTTACGCCACGATTATGACAACTGCGTATGACACAAATCCCTTTATAAGATCATGTCATGCAAACCATGTAGGAAACTACCCCAGCGTAAACTTGATAATAGATAACCAGCGTAGAGTAGCCTAATTAGGCATAAAATGTAAGGATAGGTGATGTGAGCGTATTTGTTACAACGCTAGCTTTCCCCAGCCATGACTAAATCTCGTACATTGAATACAGAGATATGCCTCGAGCCCTGTGCAAGAAACAGCTTTGGACATGGCATCTAATTTTGTCTTATCTTGAGCGTAAAAACTTATTTCTGTCTTGAGCGTAAAAACTCATTTCGGACTTGAGCATAAAGACTCATTTCTGTCCATGAAGAATAGGCAGCGTATTCAGAAGACTCCATTCTCTTCCTTTTTAGCGCGTAAAAATAACTTGTATCCAATATGTTACTAAACGATAACTTGGGTCTCTGTGCATAATCATCATCACAGCCGTCCTCTCGATTATCGTGTAGTACTTTTTTCATATGTCAAGATCACTGAATTATCTGACAAATTCATCTGAGGAAATACAAAGAGTTCCTCGTACAACTTTACGCCACAAAACATATAGCAGACTTTACGCAGGAGACTTTTTACGCAGACCTTACACAAGAAACCTTTACGTAGAATTTTACAAAGACAGACTTTACGCTGCAACATATGCTAAACTTTACGCACGTAGATTTTACGCGCAGACCTTTTACGCAGATTTTACGCGCCGATCTTTTACGCGCAGATATTTTACGCGTAGACTATTTACACAGACTTTTACGCGCAGGAAGTATAACAGACTTTTACGCGCAGGAAGTATAACAGACTTTTACACGGATAGTTCTGAGGCTCTACTTTACGCTTCTCTGTTTTACGCTAACAGTTGAAACTATGCTTTACGCCAGACAAACTTTGAACCTCTACTTTACGCCAGATAATTGAAGCTCTACTTTACGCCAGACAAGCTCTGAATCTCTGCTTTACGCAGACAACTCTGAAGTTTTACTTTACGCCAAACTTCCTTGAATCTCTGTTTTACGTGGACAGCTTATCAACCTGTTTTACGCCAACAACCTTGAAACCCTGATTTATGCAGGAAGAGACTTCATGTATGTTGGGGGTTTTGATTGTAAAATACACGGATAATTCCCCAGCATAACTCATGCTTCTACATCCTATTTAAAATTGCATCCTGCTTGATTCATGTGCTTCTCTAATCATTCCTTGAGTATAGCCCCTGCTAGAATATAGGAATCGCTGTTGATGGGATGATAATTAGGATAATATTCCAATTAAGAATACAACTAGGGCATTGACACATCACTAAGTTTAGGATACTTAATGAACCCTAGCCTTCCTTATGAAACCTAGCATCACTTACCTATAGGTTAATTTACCATTATCCCTTGATATGTTTATGAATGACTGGGGAGTAGTATAAACGCTACTAGAGTTAGATAGAGATTTGACCATAGTGTTGACCCTAGTATGGAGGAACCAATAGAAATCCAAGGTTGAATACTAGGACTGAACCTAACTTTTATAGTGAGATAGTATTACAGAACTATAAATTTAGATTCTTATCGTAATGTTAGCAGACAGCACTATATAAAACCTAGAGGAAGGCATAAAATATTTTCTTGATCATACCTCGAACATAGAGACTAGTGTGCCACATTCCCTTAAGAAACCATGATATTACCTAGAGACGTTCTAATTAAATTCACATCTTGTTCCTCTGAACCCTTAGCGCTCGCTTTTATGCAACGACTAATTATGTTATTCTATTCTTTATCTTTCAATTTGTGCCACCTGACGCTTCTGATTGTAAGACCAAGCGATCTTATTCTATATTAGGATATATAGTTTGCTAAGGATTATAGTTGTAATCTTGAACTTGGAGTTATAAATAGAACTTGATAGTTTGAGTTATTCCGTTAAATTATGATCTGATTATTCTTAGTTTAAATCATGTAACTTGTACCACACCTCAATACGAGTTATATCCCCTTTTTCCTTGAGGCTAATAACTTTTTCATTTTTACTATAGACACTTGTTCTATAATCACTACGACTAAGACTTAAGATGATCATTACCTATATAATACAATAGGAGACCTTAATGAGTATCAAGATCTTTCCTTAGGTACTCTAATAAGAGTTTCTACTTTATTTGCAAGTGCAAGGTTATTTTGTAGAAACCCCTCAAGACAATTACAGTGTTGGTTTATTGTTATAAGTTGGGTAGTATACCTCACAACCTAGTATCACATAGTCCTTGTAATCCATTGATGAAGTATAACTGAATGACACCTACTATATACTAGCCTAAAGACGATAGGGTTTATTAAGACTGTAGAACTTAGAAGGCCATACCCCTATTTTGTCAGCTAGCGGCATAGACAAGGAGTTAGAATAACAACTGTAAAGATGGTAGAGTCTCATCTTTTGTGAATTGGAATTATTTTGTAAAGTTTTCTCATCATAATCTAGCGTACTTATATTTATTGTACAACCTTGACTTATGCTGCTATTATAGCCCGGTTTTGCAAGCTTATTCTTTATCAAGCTTGTTCATGATATATGTATTATTGGAGTACTACACTAATATATTTCAGAATTAGTGTATTACGGTCTGATCAACCATAGTGCGCTTGGTTCGCCCTTCGCATAACTACTTTACGTGGATGGAGATATATAGTAATTAGTAGACGACTGTACTTGCCCTCTAGATATGTCTGAGCACATCATATCAGTTACATAACTGTACTGATACGGGCATGAATAGGAATTTCCAAATTATGATTTCAATCCACAACTGCCTTGACAGTTCCTATTGAATTTATTAAAATGCCTTGATCCCCACACTTCTAATCTATTACCTCCCTCTTGAACTCTTGATTATTTTTTTTTGTCTTCCCTTATTTCGGAAAGACGATCGTACTTGGTATAAGCACGAAAAGTATATTGTTTATGTAGCCATTTCTGTTTATTTCTTGGAAAATTACCAAACTTTATTATTAGATTGGATTTTAGTTTAAAACTGTGCTACCTTTAGAATGATCCTTCACTACCTACCTACGTATTATTACCTTCGTGATACATGCATCACTATGGCAGCATGAAAATTCTTGCCTCGTAACTTGGGTCAAAATTTAGAACTCAAGTGTTTTCGACGAAGAATGTATCAGGGGTCTAAATGGATTTCACCTGGATGGACAATTGACTGACTCCTGAATGGATAGCAGCACCTATGACTCGGTTGACTTATAAGAATCAAGATTTCATATGGACCGACGAGTGTCAAGCCGATTTCGAGGAATTGAAGAAGCGACTGACCACAGCACCAATATTAACTATTCCATCAAGATCAGGAAAAGGCTTGGGATGCGTATTGATGCAGCATGGCAAGGTGATTGCATATGCAGCTAGACAGTTACGAGTGCATGAGAAGGATTATCCAACTCATGACTTGGAACTTGCAGCTGTTATATTTACTCTAAAACTATGGAGACATTACTTATATGGCGAATGAGTGGAGATATATACAAACCACAAAAGCCTCAAGAACGTCTTCACACAGAAGAGTTAAATACGAGGCAAACGCAGACAGCTTGAATCAATGCAAGATTTTGAGATAGAGCTACATTATCACTCAGGCAAGGCTAACGTTGTAGCAGACGCGTTAAGCCGGAGGCCAGAGGGATTTGACAGGAGCTGCTAACAGAAAGCTCATAGTTCAATATATTCTATTCATCCTAGAAACACCAAGATGTATCATGACTTACGGCAACATTTTTGGTGGCATAAAATGAAAAGAGAAAGAGCTCGCTTTATAGCTAAATACCTGGTATGTCAGCAAGTAAAGGCGAAGCACCAGAGAACAGCAGGATTATTGTAACCACTTCTAATTCCAGAGTATAAGTGGGAGCACATCACTATGGACTTCGTCACAGGTTTTTCCAAGAGTCCAAGTAGAAGAAATGCAATATGGGTAATAGTGGACCAACTCACCAAGTCAGCACATTTCTTACCTTTTAGAGTTGGACCGTCTGCAGAAGCTTTAGCTGACTTATATATCAGGTAGAACGTAAGATTGCACGGTATACCAGTCAGTATTGTATTAGACAGGGATTCGCGTGACCGAAATTGGTGGTCAACACCGTAGAAATAAGATACAAGGATACTTGCGAGCAGCGCAAGACAGATAAAAGCAGTGGGCAGACCTTCATCGTCGTCCCTTGGAGTTCAAAAAAAAGGGCAATCATATCTTCTTAAAGGATATCACCTACCAGAGGCACCATTTGATTTGAAGGGCGCAGCAAGTTGAGCCCAAGATATACTGGACCATTTGACGTGCTAAAAAGAGTGGGAGAAGTAGTATATCGATTTTGCGCTACCACCTTCACTTGAGGAAGTACACGATGTATTCCAGACGAAATGTGACAGACAACATTCCTGATCTCAACCATTCAGAAATCACCATTTGGCCAAGCTTGTCATATCAGGAGCAACCCGTGGGAATCCTTAATCGAAGAGAGAAAGTATTGAGAAACCAGTCTATTCCTTTTTTTTCGTGGCATGGAAGCATGGCGCGCCAGGAGAATTTATATACAAGCGCGATGACGACATGCGCAAGTGTTTTCCGAACCTATTCGTAGACCAAGGTATAAAATTACTTTGTTAATTTATACCTTATGCCATCCCTGACTCTCTACTGTGGCTTAGTTTTAATTTCGAGGACGAAATTTTCATAAGTTGGATAGAATGTAAAACCCCAATTCTGAAAACCGTATTAAAGTATTTATTTATAATAGTTATGAGCCAAAATAGAGAGAATAGATTTTATTAGATTTTATTTTAAGGTGTTTGAGCATTTAGAGGATTTATGGAGCCTTTATAAAAATTTTCTAATTTATTTTATGCAGGAGACCCTTTGGACAGTTGCTAGCTCAACCGTATACACCAATATAATTCTTAGAATTTTCTGTGAATAGATATGTATATATATATATATATATATCTATGTATAATTAATTAAAATAGAAATTCTTATTGGATCACAAACCCGAAACCCAAACCCTCTATTCCAAACCCACTACCCATTCAGCCTACCCGGACCCGTTAGGAGAAGGAAAATATCAACCACAGCAGTAGCAAAATCCAACCTTGCTTTCTCTTCTCCGCGAGTGTGAAGAGAAATATCAGCAGCAATCCCACCGTCTCTCATCTCTACTATTCCTAAACTAACCTCAACCGAAACCAAAAACCAATGGAAAGAGCAACCGAAGCTCAAACCAATGAAAAGAAAGGAAACAGCAGCAGCCTTCACCGCCTCTTATCCCTATATATTACAACTCTTCCAAATCCTAACCCACTCCTTCTTGCACAAAACATAAACACAGTTTGGGGACATACAATATACAGATTTCTTGCCTGGCAAGTATATCTTGCCTTGTTGTACTGTTTAAATTCTGAATTAATTGTTGCATGTTTATTTTATATAACTGTGCGCATCCGGAAGAGACTCGGGTGCAGTCAACGAATGCGTTGACGTTAAGGTCTGGTGTTTGACCTAGTGTCTAGTAGACCCACCTAAAGTTGTGGAGTTATCGGTATGACTCCCCAGGCCTTGACACGTATCATTTCACGTCACAGAGTGAGTTCATGTAGGGACGCATGCCTCATACTCGACTGGCCATCGGTGTGAGCAACACGTGTAACGGTATTTAGCTTAGTTGTTATTTCTATAGAGACTTGCATTCTAGTACGAGATGTTCACGTCGTGTTCGCGACTTGTACATTTACATTGGGCGGGGAGGACGACTAGTAGGCGTATGGGACACCCACCTCCTTTTTGCAGATACCGCATTCTTCGAAGCGATACGGACGTATATATTGTAGATACCTCATTCTTCGGAATGATAGACGTACAGATATCACGTTCCTTAGAGTGTTGGACGTTACTTGATGATTTTGCAGATATCACACTCTAGAGAACGTTGGACGTTATGCCTATGCCTACCCATACGTACCAAGATTGTCCTCAAATTGCATTCACTTAGATGGTTAGCACACCCCTTTTATTTATTCAGTATTTATATTATGACATGTTTCTATGTATCTTGTTATGTCCCTCTGAGGACCTGGTTTCTTTCCAGATATGGACGAGCAGGAGTACCCACAGGAGTACGGACCTGGACCTGACACTACTTACCAGACTGAGGAGGTCTTACCTTCGGAGTATCTGTGATTTTATTATCGCTGTTTAGAGATCCTTGTTGATACTTCAGTATAGTCGTTTTGTAGTGGATTTGTTTCCACCTGACTATAAGACGTGATACTCATCTTTGATATTCACCTATTTTTTAGCTCTTTATTCCTACTTATTATTTATGATGTGGATGAGATACAGATTATGTATGACTTGTTGTAACAGTATATTACCACTGGTGAATTGTATATTCATGAACAGCGTACGTGTGTATACGGTTTTCATATTGGAGTTTGTATACATACGGCTGGGCGTGTTACGTATTCCTAGTCCTACGTATTTTAGGACTGGGGCATGACAAAAGGTCTCTAAATGGGATAAATTATAGGTCAAACAAATTCTAAACGTCAGTACGAACTCAACGGTATGTCCAATTTTGGATTTCGGTGAGCTGAGCACAATTTCGCCCTAAAAGTCAACCGTAGGCCCCACAAATAGGCAACTTGGTCAACTATCTCAGAATCACGTAAAACTTAGGTCACAGGACAAGCGTGATACCACGAATCCAATGGCACAAGTTTCGTCGTATTCTGACAAGCGTACACTAAATGGGGTGATGTTTTGCAAAAGTCGCGATATGGGGCCTTTTTATGGATACGGGGTGATTCCGACGCGCACACACGTCCGAATCAGTTTCCGTAAAATCTCATACGTCAGGACATACCATACGCGCCTTTCTGTAAACCCCCTAATATTTTTCAAGAAATTTTAATTTAGATTTTTTATAATTTTCTGGAATTTTTTCTGAAATTTTTATTAATTAAAACTAAGGTATGTTAAATTTAAATGATTTTTAAATTATATTAAATAATATTATAATATTATAGAAATAATATTTTCTGGTGTAAAATAAAAAACTAGACATAGGATAATTTTCCGGAAATTTATTGGACCCCGAAAGTATTTTTAAAGCCCTAAAAACTAATTATTTAATTAAACCAAATAAACCGGATTTATTTTAAATAAACCAAACCAAACCAATAGCTGAACCAAACCGGTTTAACTAAACCCAAAATCCTTATTGGGTCAGATTCAGGCCCAAAACCCAAACCCGACCCGCTTGGACCCGACCCGTATTCTATTATTGGATCGGGCCGGATCCACTGACCCGACCCGACCCGGCCGCCCGAAACCCGCTAGCCTCGTCTCCCCCAAACCGCCCGACCTCGACTCCTGACCTCCCGCCGCCGCTCCGGCAGCCGTACCGCTCCGGCTTCCTGCAACCGCCGCCGCCGCCCGCTCATGTCCCCGACCTTCCGGTTCCCCTCCCCTCACCGGCCACAGTCCATCTTCCCTCTCCGGCCTATAAAAGCCCTAGCCGACCCCATTTTTCCCCTCCTCCGCCTCTGGCTCTCCGCCCGACTCCAGCGCCCTCCGGCCGCCCTCGACCTCGTCGGCCTCTCCAGACCCCGACACCCAGCCCAGCTCCTCCGGCCGGCTCCCCAGAACCCGCTGCCGGCACCCGTCTCCCACACGAACTCGACTTCGGCGCCGCCTCCACCCGCGCCTCGACCGCCTCCTCCGCTGCCCGGCCTCCCTTCGGCACCCCCAGCCTCCGGCGAGCTCAGACCGGACACAACCCCAACCCTAGGGCAGACACGGACACAGCCGCCTCTGACCGGACACAACCCTAACCCTAGACATGACTCGGACTCGTCGCGGCCACAAAGAATTCATATTTTTGGAACCCTGTTCATGTACCCATATCTCTCTACTCATTGACTCATTTTCGATTCTGTCTGTTGCATCGCGTAGCCTGCATGACCCCCTCGATGCCCGTGTAAACCGCTCGGTGCATCGCGTCCTGTGGCGATCGCGAACCGCGATCCAAAAACAGGAAAACCAACGCCCTATTTCACCCCAGAACTGAGTACGTCCTGCCAAACGGGACGACTTGGTCGCGTGTGGTCTTTACCGATACGTGCGCACCGTTGATACGGACGTGCGGAATTTCACAGAAGTTGATTTGGATGTGCGTGCACACCAGAATCAACGCATATCCGCCGACAATGCCCCATATCCGTACTTTCTGGTTCTCGCTATAACTTAGTGTACACACGTCGGATCGAGACAAAACTTGCGCCATCGGACTGGTAGCAATACGCTGGTCCTGTGAGCCAAGTTTGGTTCGATTCTGAGAACGTTGACAAAATCACGTATTGTGGGCCCCACAAGCTCCACTTGACGGGCGATTTTGTGATCGGCTCATCGGAATCCAATTCTGGAAGTTCCGTACATGTTGACACTAAGTTGGATAGATTTGGAGACCTTTGACCCTGACACATTTTTCGGTGCAAAGCGGCCCACATGTGGACCCCGCCTTGACCCGAAATTATCATTTTTGCCCTGTGTCCAAGTTGGAGTCAAGGACAGGCGTTTCTAGCTGATTAATATTTTCTGGATCTAATGGTGATGTCTATTTCAGCAACCGGAGTACTGCCTACAAACCCCGCTGCTGCCAGAGCTAAATTGGAGCCGGAAACCCAGACAAGTGTACCTTGCCAAATCCTGCAGTTCTTGCTACATATTTCTTTGACTTGTCTATACATTATTGTTGTACATGCTCAACCCTAGAGCCGTGTGACTTGCTTAGCATCCAATTAATAGTCGGGTGCCAACACCGTATGCGGGGTTGTACAACGTCACCTAGAGATGGATATCGTGACATTTACATTCTCGTACTTGCCATATCAAGTACATTATACCCAGGACACCTGACACGAATCATGAGACAGAATCTTCCTGAAATATTCAAGGTGATTCTGTATAGGATACAGGTTTATGACATATACATTTTTACATGCTTAGAATTTATTCAAACTTGCTGCATTAGTTTTGATCCTGCGTGTCATGGACATGAGACGTGAGATTACATTGGGTGGGGAGAGTATTACCATATCAAATGCTGATTATTTTATAAATAATGTCATTTGGAGGTGTCTTAGTCTCTGATACAGAGCTTTGGCGCAAGTTCTGGCCTTTCGAGAAAATACTGCTATGGGTTTCTCCGACACTGATCCTGTAGTAGTCTCAGCCCGAGTATGAATAAAACTCTCACTTGCATATCACTTAGCTGGTTATATAGTTTACCCTATTGTTTCATTTATTGCTGCACTGCATTTATTTTGGCATGAGCTTTCTTGTACCTTGCTATGTCCCCTGAGGACCTGGATCCTGATTATGTCCCCAGGATTAGAAGACGAGGTCTATCCAGAGGTATACGGAGCAGGAGCACTTCTCGGAACAGTACCAGACCCTGAGGACGAGGTGATCGCTGAGGATTTTTCCTGAACAACTGCTTCTTCATGCTCAGTTTTATTGGCAAATAAACTATTTTATTCCTGTTTAAATGAACATTTGTAACAGACTTAATATCGGGTTGTTCCCCGATTTTATTTACTTTTGACTGGATGTTGTTTAATACTTTTTTTTGATATTTCTGTTTATTTTGTGGATGAGATTAGTAAACCCTGATTAGTGTAATACAACTTAAGTATGCCCCGATGGATCCATTAAATTGGGTTTGTCCATCGGTGCGTGCTGCTGGCCATTGCCACGTGTCTAGTCCCTTGATATTTTGGGACTGAGACGTGACATAGTTTTTGTGGTGGCCCATGCAGGTCAACGACTAAATTGTTCGGTTTCAACTTAGGGACCGAACATGCCTACAATAAGAATAGGATAAGTTTTTAGGATCTCATCCACTTGCTTGAAACGTTCTTGATATCTGTATCGGATTCGAATTAATTCTTGACTTGCATCCTACTTTGATCCCTGTACGCCTCTTATTATTTATTTTGGGTGCAGAGATATGGATTCACGAGCAAACGATGAGACTCCTGTAGAAATACCATAAGGTGCTGTGGTCACCCAGGAGGATGAAGTAACACCTGTTGATGAAGGTCGATCAGCTCAACAAAGCAGTCAAGCAAGTCAGCCTGCCTAAAGAATCCAGGAAGATGACGTTCCATCATCGACGCAGTTTGCTCCACCAATGCCTACCGTCCCACAAGGGCAAGCTATGGACGTGCACCAGCTGTTTCAAATTTACTACCCGATGATGCAAGCTTATCAGAAGGCTCAGCAAAGCTAAACGGAGGAGTTCATTTGCAGACTTAGCTCAGAGATATGGAAGTTAATCAGCTCCGTTGCAACGGACGTTGTTACTGCAGCACGGGCCATGGAGAGCATCACCAGGATAGAGTCCAGCCAGAAGCGGCCTCATGCACCAGACCAAGCACAGCAGAAAAGAGTTGCAAAGCGACCACAGATGAATCCACCACCGAGAGCAGTACCCAGAGCCTCATTCCTTCCTACTTGTTACTATTGTGGCAAGGTAGGCCATATTGAGAAGGAGTGTAGACGCAAGTTAGGATTATGCTTGATTTGTGGAACCAATCAACACTTAGCCAAGGACTGTTCTCAGCATCGAGAGAAAGCATTGACGATTCATCAACCAGCCATATCAGCACCAGCCGGAGCACCACAGGAAAAAATTGCAAGAAAGTCTCACATGTACCAGCCACCAGAAGTACCTCCGCAAGTACTACCTGTCTGTCCATATTATCGTCGGCGAGGCCATATAGAGAACGAGTGCAGACGAAAAAGGAAATTATGCTTAGCTTGCGGATCCAGTCAGCATTTATTAAGGGAATGCCCTGAGCGTCGAGAATGAGCACCAAAGGTTAACCAACAAGCGATACCAGTACCAAGGCCAGCCTATCCAGCATTGGGAGCATCGCAAACGGGAGTTCAAGGAGTCCTACCACCAGCTCCAGGAGGGTATCAACCGAGGCCACCTTTGATACCCCAGGCCATACTCTTCCAGCAGGTCCAGCAGCAGCAGAAGAATCTACCTCAAGGACGCGGACAAGCTTTTGCTATGACTGTGGGGGACACGCAGAATCATGGAGTAGCTAATGCGCGTAAGTTTTTGTAGTTCTGTTTCTAGTATTGCTTTAGTTCGTGCCTTGGTTCGTGACCCTAGACTTAACCTGATAGTTTTAACTTACTAATAATTGATAACCTAGTGATAACCTAGAATTGTTAATCTAAAATATTTTTAAAGATAACCTGGTTTTCTAAAAACTATAATTTTCTAGATTTTCTACATTCGCGAAATTGCATAACTTTTATTGCTTAGGGAAATGATTTTCCCTATGTGTTTAAACCCTCAACCTTGATTTTCTTCATCGTATTGTAATTCGAATAAATTTTGCAACCATGTCATCTCTGTTGACCGATTATTCTTTGATTGCGAGGACGCAATCCTCTTAAGGGGGGTAGATTGTAAACCCCCTGATTTTTTTCAAGAAATTTTAATTTAGATTTTTTCCAATTTTCTGGAATTTTTTCTGGAATTTTTATTAATTAAAACTAAGGTATATTTGATTTAAATGATTTTTAAATTATATTAAATAATATTATAATATTATGAAAATAATATTTTCTGGTGTAAAATAAAAAACTAGACATAGGATAATTTTTCGGGAATTTATTGGACCCCGAAAGTATTTTTAAAGCCCTAAAAACTAATTATTTAATTAAACCAAATAAACCGGGTTTATTTTAAATAAACCAAACCAAACCAATAGCTGAACCAAACCGGTTTAACTAAACCCAAAATCCTTATTGGGTCGAATTTGGGCCCAAAACCCAGACCCGACCCACTTGGACCCGACCCGTATTCTATTGTTGGATCGGGCCGGATCCACTGACCAGACCCGACCCGGCCGCCCGAAACCTGCTAGCCTCATCTCCCCCAAACCGCCCGACCCCGACTCCTCACCTCCCACCGCTGCTGCGGCAGCCGCGCCGCTCCGGCTTCCTGCAACCGCCGCCGCCGCCCGCTCGCGTCCCCGACCTTCCGGTTCCCCTCACCTCACCGGCCACCGTCCGTCTCCCCTCTTCGGCCTATAAAAGCCCTAGCCGACCCCATTTTTCCCCTCCTCCGCCTCCGGCTCTCCGTCCGACTCCAGCGCCCTCCGGCCGCCCTCGACCTCGTCGGCCTCCCCAGACCCCGACGCCCAGCCCAGCTCCTCCGGCCGGCTCCCCAGACCCCGCACCTCCAGAACCGGCTGCCGGCACCCGTCTCCCACATGAACTCGACTCCGGCGCCGCCTCCACCCGCACCTCGACCGCCTCCTCCGCTGCCCGGCCTCCCTCCAGCACCCCCAGACTCCGGCGAGCTCAGACCGGACACAACCCCAACCCTAGGAAGGACACGGACACAGCCGCCTCTGACCGGACACAACCCTAACCCTAGACACGACTCGGACGCGTCGCAGACACGAAGAATTCAGGTTCTTGGAACCCTGTTCAGGTACCCATATCTCTCTACTCGTTGACTCATTTTCGATTTCGTCTGTTGCATCGCGTAGCCTGCATGACCCCCTTGATGCCCGTGCAAACCGCTCGGTGCGTCGCGTCCTGTGGCGATCGCGAACTGCAATCCAAAAATAGGAAAACCAATGCCCTGTTTCACCCTGGAACTGAGTACGCCCCACCAAACGGGATAACTTGGTCGCGTGCGATCTTTACCGATACGTGCGCACCGTTGATACGGACGTGCGAGATTTCACAGAAGTTGATTTGGATGTGCATGCACAACGGAATCAACGCGTATCCGCCGACAACGCCCCGTATCCATACTTTCTGGTTCTTGCTATAACTTAGTGTACACACGTTGGATCGAGACAAAACTTACGCCATCGGACTCGTAGCAATACGCTGGTCCTGTGAGCCAAGTTTGGTTCGATTCTGAGAACGTTGACAAAATCGCGTATCGTGGGTCCCACAGGCTCCACTTGACGGGCGATTTTGTGATCGGCTCATCGGAATCCAATTCTGGAAGTTTCGTTGGGTTCGTATCATCGTTCCAGACCTGTTGACACTAAGTTGGACAAATTTGGAGATCTTTGACCCTAACACATTTTTCTGTGCAAAGCGGCCCACATGTGGACCCCGCCTTGACCCGAAATTGTCATTTTTGCCCTGTGTCCAAATTGGACTCAAGGATAGGCGTTTTTAGCTGATTAATATTTTCTGGATCTAATGGTGATGTCTATTTCAGCAACCGGAGTACTGCCTATAAACTCCGCTGCTGCCAGAGCTACAATTAGAGCCGGAAATCCAGGCAAGTGTACCTTGCCAAATCCTGCAGTTCTTGCTACATATTTCTTTGACTTGTCTATACATTATTGTTGTACATGCTCAACCCTAGGGCCGTGTGACTTCCTTAGCGTTCGATTAATAGTCGGGTGCCAACACCGTACGCGGGGTTGTGCAACGTCACCTAGAGATGGATATCGTGACATTTATATTCTCGTACTTGCCATATCAAGTACATTATACCCAGGACACCTGACATGAATCATGAGACAGAATCTTCCTGAAATATTCAAGGTGATTCTATATAGGATACAGGTTTATGACATATACATTTTTACATGCTTAGAATTTATTCAGACTTGCTGCATTAGTTTTGATCCTGCGTGTCATGGACATGAGACGTAAGATTACATTGGGTGGGGAGAGTATTACCATATCAAAGGCTGATTATTTTATAAATAATGTCATCTGGAGGTGTCTTAGTCTCTGATACAGAGCTTTGGCGCAAGTTCTGTCCCTTCGAGAAAATACTGCTATGGGTTTCTCCGACACTGATCCTGTAGTAGTCTCAGCCCGAGTATGAATAAAACTCTCACTTGCATATCACTTAGCTAGTTATATAGTTTACCCTATTATTTTATTTATTGTTGCACTGCATTTATTTTGGCATGAGCTTTCTTGTACCTTGCTATGTCCCCTGAGGACCTGGATCCGGATTATGTTCCCAGGATTAGCAGACGAAGTCTATCCAGAGGTATACGGAGCAGGAGCACTTCTCCGAACAGTACCAGACCCTGAGGACGAGGTAATCGCTGAGGATTTTTCCTGAACAATTGCTTCTTCATGCTCAGTTTTATTGGCAAATAAACTCTTTTATTCCTGTTTAAATGAACATTTATAACAGACTTAATATCGGGTTGTTCCCCGATTTTATTTACTTTTGACTGGATGTTGTTTAATACTTTTTGTTGATATTTTTGTTTATTCTGTGGATGAGATTTGTCACGCCCCAGTCCCAAAAATACGTAGGACTAGGACACGTAATCATGCCAGCCACATGGATATGGCGACTCCAATATATGGAAACCAAATCCATACGTACGCTGTAATATGAATATAAAATCCACAAGTGGTATAAAATGTAATACAAGTCACAGGTTAAAATCTAAATCTCATCCACCAAAATCATATAGAAATAAATAACCAGTATCTATGAAACTAGATCTCAACAAGAAGTATCTAAAGATGATAGTTGGGTGGAAACAAATCCACTACCAACTCAAATGGAGAAGTAAATACAATATAAGTACAACTCACTCAAACAATATAAGTACCAGCTACCAATCACGGCTCGAAGAGAAAACATCCACGGAGCATCTATATCCTTCCAAATCTGTGCTCCTGCAAATACTCAAGAACAGGTACACCCGGCAGCGGACCAGGTCCTCAGAGGGACATAACAAGTATACTTAAACACATGCCAAATAAGTACTGAAATAAATATCCAATGGGTGACCTAACCATCTAAGTGAAATGCACTTTGAGGACAACTTGAGTATATGGGAAAGTGTAGGCTAGACATATGCTGACGTAATTCACCAGTCGTGACAACTGGCTAATATATGCCACACATGTCCCCATAGGAGGGCGCTCAGTAATAACGTCCATCTCCGAAGAGCATGGCATCTGTATAATATAACGTCCATATCACCCCGAAGAGTGTGGCATCAGTGTAGTATATATCGTCCATATCACCCCGAAGAGTGTGGCATCAGTGTAGTATATATCGTCCATATCACTCCGTCGAGTGTGGCATCAGTGTAAAGGAAGTGGGGTGTCCCATACGCCTACAAGTTGTCCTCCCCGCCCAATGATCTAAGCATGTTGTATCCACAACACGCGTGTCACGACCCGCACCCGGAAATTGGGCATGAGTCGTGGGTACGTCCAGCCTACGCCGCAGCATCGGCGGTAGAACGCTGTCTAGGTCACAACATGGTATATCCTGTCAATAGTCTCAACTCCGTACGGAGGACAATGATAACTCAATCACAGTTCTATAATATACTCAATCACAACTATAAACATAATGGCACGATGAGAATTTAAAAGAGTTCTCTTAAAACCAACCACAAGAAGTTCAACTCAAAACCTGGTCTAAATGACCTCACAAAGTCACAAATAAAATAAATACATCTCAGTCTCAGTCTCAGTCTAAAGCAATAAATGCAAAAAAATAATCTAAGCATGGGCAGGCATGTTCTCCTCTAGGATAGGCACCTCCTCTGGGATTTCTGGGGTGAAATCCTCCTCTATTCCTGGACCGTAATGAGTAGGGCAAAAGTCCTCCAGGTCCTCTGAAAATGTTGTTATCCAGTCAGGATTGGAGCGAAGCACAAACACTAACAGCAGTTTCATTAAATTGACAAAATCTATAAACAGTGTAAGAGATACAAGATGGAAATAAAAGCTGAACATGTGAAGTACTGAAGAAATGAAATAGACAATAAGCATCTAGCAATGAGCAATAAATAGTGACTGCTAGAACAGTAATCTGAATAAAGATAAAACATCTAGCTAAGTGATTGAAATATCAGTTTATTATGTGATCGGCTTGGGACTGGATCAGGCTGGTTATATATGATTAGCTATGATTCTTTTAGGTCAGGCTAACCGCATGGTTAGCTATGGTGCATATAATGGTCAGGCTAATCATATATAACAGCTATGGAGCATATAAGTGGTCAGGCCGCACCCGACGTGAGAAGTGGGATGAGCTATGGTGCATATAAATGTTTGGATATGATCACATAATCTACTAATAGTTCCCCCTCCCCCAGCTAGCACGATGGATTCCAACCACGACTCCTCGTGATGGGGATCTAGGGTGCTAACCCGTGTATCCATAGTGTCGGAGTCAAGTATGAAATACACTATAATTTATAGAAGTAATCAACCATGAAAACTGTCAGAGAATGTACTCGCCTGTGGTCCTGAGCAAAATGTGAGGATCGAGGTCCAAATTGGAATCACAATGACCTATTTATGGAAATTCAATGTTAATTAATGAATTAAAAGAATAACATGCTTAACAAATTTAAAAAACGAGGTTTCTAGGTCACGTCTAAGGTTTTCTGGTCAATACTAGGTCCAACTAAGTCAAATCCAGGTTTTTGGTCAAAACTAGTTAATACCTTGCTTCTAGGTTCATACTAGCTATTTTAAACTAATACTAGTTAAAACTAGGTTGTGACTAGGTTTCTAGGTCCATCTCATGAGTATCTAGATACTAGGTATCATCATTATATATAACTCATATAGTGTGGTATATTGTATCTTGCTGAAACTAGTTACTATTTCTTATACTATATGCTATCAGTATGTAAATAACTTACATTTATATACTGAGCATATTCCTTAACTGACACCAACCAATTTATACCTTAACATCTCTTATACCTTGGCATTTACCCATATTCAACACCAACTTGACATCCCCACTACACACTAGCCTGGCACACATTAACATTTAAAACTCATTTGCCACCCCACACCCACATACAGTCACATTGAGATACCTGATACCTTCCTCTACTCACATTAATACCCATTAGATACACCCCTGTTCACTGCACACAATCACTGATACCTAACTTCCTAGACCCCCCCCTGAGAACTTCCTCAGTTAACACAGGCCTGGCATTCTGTCCTACACCCTTTAATATGTATACTGATACATATTCCTATGCACACAGTCACTAAAACACACACACACTGAATGCACAGAACTCAGGCACCCCCCCCCCTTAAATCTGATACACAGTTACACAATACACATGTACACTAATCTGGAATCCTCACCTACACACTAGATACTGGGGCAAATACTGATACACACCTACTGACCTCTCCTAACCCCTAACACATGTTTATTTCTCTGATACCCAATTTACACAGTATCCCCTAACTCGATGCCACAAGGCACACACACAACTAAACTGACTGATACACACACAGCCACAATTTCTGCACACTGAACACACATATACATATACACAGTTATCCCACCTAGCTAATACACAACTACACAACACTAGTTACATAGACACTGCTCCCTCTCATAACCTTACTGATACTGCTATGCCCCAAAACCACACACAAGTCACTGATACTCACACAGGAACTCAGGGACACAGACACTGGTTCACTAGACACTAGGTTCTAGGATACATACACAGACATTATGATCTGTACAGGAAAATGTACAGCTGCACACTGCCCCTTACTCTCAGAATCTGATACCCATTCTTTGGCACTGCACAGTTCACACATAGATACATCTAACCTCACTGCACACACACAAGAATTAATTCCTGATACACTACCCTCTACACTCTCCCTCATCTACACACACAGCCACCCCTAAAATTCCTAGCTTACCTCAACTCACAAGCACACACAATCTGCACACAGCACAGCACAGAAATCTGCACGCACACATTAACTAAGACACAGAGAATCACACATGAATCCCGACTGCACAGGTAAACACACACACATATCTAACAGTAACCATCTACTCACCTAATCTAATACACAGTACACATCTACCTTATGTTGAGACACACACAACAACATGCCCATGTATACTGATACACACTAAATCTAACCCAGAATTCTCCAACCCGACTGAACAGGGAATTCTGCCCCCCCCCCTTGACTGTGCACAGGCACAAATTCACTGAGGCACAGAACTCTCTCAACCCGTCTGCACATAACCAATGCACGGTGAACACCTATTCTACCACAACATAGCCCACAAGACTCGACTCCCCAGGAATCAAAACAACCACATATCTACCCCTATGCATATATATATATACATACAGATTCCTATATTAAATATGCAGAATTTAACTAACAGATACGTTCCTAATAACATATCATCAAACATGTGAAGGGCATGAACGAATCCCACATCAAGAACTCCAAAAACCCAGACCTAAACCCTAAATCATAATCAAATCTATACGTATGAGAGTGAGATCAGCCTATATACCAAATTCTAGGGTTAGGGTTCCTGAATTAATTGGAAAAACAATTGTTGGGGACCCTTAACCTAACCAAAACCCTAAATTCGAACTACACACAATTGGGTGGGTTCCTAAAGGGCCATGAACATCTGAAAACAGGAATTAAAGGAATAAAACTAGGGTTTTACCTGCAGGGGAAGGTTTCTTCAACGAGGCTCTTCTTCTCCAAGGCTCCCTGACCCACGTTCTTTGCTTCTCTTGCTTTGGAGGTGGAGAAAATGGAACCTAGGGTTAGGGTTTCGAATTTTTGGAGTGGGGAGATGGATTTCTCTAGTGGAGGCTAGGGTTTCTCCTGTTTACATGAATGATGGCTTTGTGAGAGGCTTCTTTTTATATTAAACCTAGGTTTAGGGTTTCTATGCCTAGTTTTTTTAGGTTAAACCCCTTGGCCCTCTCATGTAGAACCTAATAGACTCAGGTTAAGTCAGTCTAGGGTTTTGAGGGTTCCCCCAAATTTTAAATTCTAGGGTTTTGCTAGAATAGGGTTTTCTAACTAGGGTTTACTCATTAGGGTTGTCCTAATGGATTTCTAGGGTTAGACCTAAAACTAAATATTATTAACAATATATAATAGTTATAAAACTCAGCAAATAATTTAATACATAATTATTTTAAAATAGTTAAATTACACAAATGCCCTTATATGGAAAAGTGGTAGTGACAAGTCTACCCTCCTAAAAGAAATTTCGTCCTCGACCTGCATGACAAGTCTACCCTCCTAAAAGAAATTTCGTCAGGCTAACCGTTGGTTAGCTATGGTTCATGTAGAGATCAGGCTAATCACACGTAAAAAGGGACAAGATGATTAAACTTGTGGATAAGCATTTAATTAAATAAAGAGTTAAGGCGTTAATAAAAGAATTGGCGGATCATTAATTTTACGAAGATTAAGGATGATTGAAACTCGAGGATAAATATTGACTTGAAAGGAGAGTTAAGAAATTGACAGAACCAAAAATTTGAGGATTTAATTAATTTTAAGGAGGTCTTGATATGATTGAATTGATTATTTAAAATTTAAGAAATTCGAGAGATTATCATTTTATCTATTTGATTGCAAGATAGAAATTTTATATATTATGAATGTTGCATTGAAGATTCTGGAAGCATCGCATCGTTGAATATTTGAGGAAAACGAAAATCAGAAAATAAAATCGTAAATGGAATAGTGTCGAATTAAATTCTTGGGATGAGGAGTTAGATTGGAATAAGCATCAATTGAAATTGAGTTAGAGGAGTAAGATGATTGATGAGTGTTTAAAGTTAAATTTTGGGATGCAGATTTTTAAGTTTTATAAATATGCATCGATTGGATTTCAATTAAAAGGATTGGATAGTAAATTTTGTATTTAGTTATTTACTCAAAATTTGAGGAGATTATGATACGACTGGAATTCAATTAAAATATTAAGGATTGAGTAGTAAATTTTACATTGGGATAATAAATTCAGAGGAGAAAAAAAAATATATATATATATATATATTAGTTCAAAATTCGGAAACACTATATATATGGATAAAGAAATATGGAATGAAATGAAGCTCATGGTAAAGAAGATTTTAATATAATTGATTATGGGATCATATAATTGAAGGTCGTAAGGTAAGATCATGGTATATTGAGGCTGTGATTTAAATTAAAATCTTGACCATGACAGTAACATTTGAAATCGAAGAAAATAATCGAGGTATAGTTGATGTTAAGATAAACAAACTCGAATTTGATGATAAGGATTTTGGACATGCAATAAATTTTGATTCAGAAATTCTAAGATCTAATCTAATAAAGTTTGTGGAATTTAAAACTTTTATAGATATTAGTTAATGATGAATCACAAGATTGAGAAAAGTAAAATGAACGAGGATAAAAAGGAAGGATTATTTTCAGATGGTAGTAAAGACTATTTTTCCTAGAAATTAAGAAAGGCGATTAGATGTCTCTTGATTACATTCTAAAGGATGTATTTAAGTTTCTTAAATCAAATTGTCGATCGTATCTTTCGAATTAGCTATAACTTTCATGTCTATATCATTAATTATACTGGGTCTTCCTTGGTTTAGTTACTTTGAAAAGGTAACGTGCATTATTCAAATTATCTGTTTTTGTGATCATGTCTACTTCCCAAAACCTAAACCTTCTAGAGGATTCAAGGCCGAACCATGATTCCTTCAAGTTATTCCTGTCTTAAACCATATTTTTCTTTTTCTTCATGTTTTCTTCTGTTTGGTAAATATTATCCTTATAGAAATATTTTCTTCAATGATATATTCATCATTATGAACAACAAATTTTTCTATCCTAGTCATCCCTAAAATTTCGAGGACGAAATTTTTCTAAGGTGGATAGACTTGTAACCTCCGATTTCCAATTTCCAAAATTTTTAGATTTTAAATTATTTTAAAAATATCAAATTTTATAAAATAATTCTCCTTGAAAATTTTTATTTGATTTTTGAACGATGTTTGATCTTAGAAGGTAATTTAAAAATCTTTATAAAAATTATTTTTCCTAATTGACGATGTATTACAAAAATAAATAAATAATAATGTATATATATTCTCTAGTTTCAAATGTTTATTGGCTTGAAATCATAAAGTTAGTTATTTGATAAAATTAATTAAAAGACTAGTGTTTCTTCATAACAAATTTTTATTTATTGGGATAGTAAATAAATAAATGTCATATTTTCTAAGATTTTACAATATATATTAATTAGTAGCTAATTTGGAAATTAGCTAGCTTTCCTAAAAACATTTGAAATTATAATCTTTATCTTTATTTTTATTTTTACAAGTTGTCATTTCCCATTAACTAGCCCACACCCTCATCTTTCCCACATGAGAAACCCTTTTATTTTAATTCTGGGCCATTCATTATTGGGCCAACCCGCAACCCTTTATCCCACACCATCTCTCTCTATTTAGGTTCTCATTCTCATTTCCCTAGAAACCCTAATCTTCAATTCATTGGCTAGCCTCCACAAATTTTCTCAAGCCACAGCCACCACCATTTTTGTGTGCTCGTGTCCGTGTGTCCAGCATCACCGTGTCAGCCGTGATGGCCTCGGGTCCGACCCCGGGTGTCCCACCGTATCCATTTCATTTCCTGTGTCCAGATTTACAGTTTACAACCAGATTCCGTGTCCGACACACCCGGACACGACCCCCACACCACAGTATATTCAACCCGTGTCCAACACCGGACACGTCTACAGTGCACCCCATCGTGTCCAGCCTCGGACACGATCGACCCAGACACACAGAACCCTAAGCCCTAACGCTGGAACGAAGCCGCCGTCGCCGCCCTGTCGCTGCCCTGGGTCGAAGCCGCCGCCGGTGGCCGCCAGATCCGTCGAACGCCACCGCTCCTCGACCAGACGCAGCCGCCTCCTCGAGCGCCGAGCGCCGCCCTCGGGCAGAGCGCCGCCTCGAGCCAAGTGACGCCGCCGCCGACTGGGACCAACGCCTCCGCCTCCGCTGAGTCGTCGACCGCCGCCGCGTCGACCCTGCGTCGCCCAGCCGCCGCTGCCCTCGAGATCCCGCCGCTGCCGAGTTCGAAGTCGCCGCTGCGCCGAGATGAACGCCGACCGCCCCGGCGAGCTTCCCCTCCGCTGACCACCGAAGCCGACGCCGGAAGCCTGAAACCCCCCTCCGGTGAGCCTCTTCTTCCCTTTCCCTTTTCCTTCTTTATGGTTCTGTGAACGAGATTGAAAGAGTATAAAGTAGATTAATTAGAATAAGTAATAGTTAGTTAATTATTAATCATTAGTTAATTTCAATTAGTTTAGTAAATAGTAATTAGTTTAATTAACTCAAAATGGGTTTCATTAATTTATAATTAGTTAATTAATTCATAAAATTAGTTATTTATATGATTAGTTATTTTATACAATTAGTTAATTAATTCATAAAATTAGTTATTTATATGATTAGTTATTTTATATAATTAGTTAATTAATGTAATTTGGTTATATTAATATAATTAGTTTATATTAATATGTAATTTGGTTATTTATATAAATTGATTTTTATTAATATGTATTAGTCTAGTAAATTCATATAATTAACTTAGTAAATTCATGTAACTAGTTTAGTAAATACGACATGATTAGTTTTATTGTTTTAATTTATTAATGAGTTTAGTTAATTTAGTAATCAGTAATTAGATTAATTAGTTAATTAATAACCAGTTAGTAATTTCTTAATAAATTAGTAAATTGTAATTAGTTTGGAAATTTATGCAACTTGTTTATTAATTAAATATAATTAGTTTAGTAATTTCCTAAAATAAGTTTGGTAATATATATATGCATATTAGTTTTATTGTTTATAATTTAGTTATGTATTATGTATAAGGATTCTTGATTGATATATATATATATACAAATATGTATTTTAGTATAAAAAGTATATATGTATATACATCTATTAGTGTATATACACAAATACGTATTTTTGTAAATTACTAATAAACACTTATGTATATATATTATCTACGTTTTATTGGTATACTTTGAGTGTAAATGTATATTATATACGTGTCCCTACTAGATGACCCTAGTTGACTAGTGCCCTGCCTGACATGGCCCTGAGACCAGTATTTTTGACTGTGTTAGTGTAGCATCTGATGCAAATGTGGTTTGCTTGTGTTATGTTTATAGGACTGTTGGTTTACCCAGGGGATACTCTGGAACAGGACATTGGTTTTACCAGCTAAGGACCCCAAGGCAAGTACATTCTCTGATTAGTTTCTAATTTATGATATCTCCTATGTTCACTGTATCTAGTGTAAATATCCATGTTCTCGACACATTGGTTACACGGATTGGTATACACGGATCTCGTCATGAGATGTTATTCTTTATTCATGGTGTAGCTTGTACAAGACTTGTTTTCCTTGTTATCTTGTGCATGTACAGACACTGATTCCCGGGGAGATTTGCTACCTTCCTAGGGAATTCTGTGCCATAGCGTACCATGATTGGATCTACTATACCAGTCGGGGGTTTGGGGAGTACTTTAGTGTAGATATGTGATCATACCCAACTTTATATGCACCATAGCTCACCCCACATCTCACGTCGGGTGCGGCCTGACCACTTATATGAACCATAGCTGTTACGTGTGATTAGCCTGATCTCTACATGCACCATAGCTAACCAACGGTTAGCCTGACTTTATATGAACCATAGCTAATCACATGTAACCAGCCTGATCATGTTCCCAAGCCGATCACATGTTAAAGCTAGTACTCACACACTTAGTCATAGGTTCTTGCTCATGGACATAATGTTTCTTTTCCTGCATTTACTTACAGTATTTCCAGTATTTCTCTCATTGTACATTCTCGTACTTATACATGCATCTGGTATGTTTCCATCTAGAACTGCTACATAGTTTATGTCATTTATATAGAACTGCTATTTAGAGATGTACTTTGCTCCTTCCTGACTGGAAAATATTTTTCCAGACTGTGACCTTAGTGGACTTGTCTCTGACACTTGGAGATTGGATGTTACTGATTGCAGGTATGTTTATGGTGTCATTTGACTTGTGTTGTATTCTTCGTTTCTTCATTTCCTATCGTGCTGTAGTTGTGATTGAGTATGTTGTGAATATTTTTATAGTATTATCCGAATCTCCTTATGGAGTTGGATACTAGCGTGAGATTGTTAGATAGTACTTGACCTAGACAGCGTTCTACCGCCGATGCTGCGGCGTAGGCTGGACGTACCCACGCTCTCGTGCCCCTAAACCGGGTGCAGTTATTGATGTCCTGTTCCAGAGTACATTCTCTGATTAGTTTCTAATTTATGATATCTCCTATGTTCACTGTATCTAGTGTAAATATCCATGTTCTTGACACATTGGTTACACGGATTGGTATACACGGATCTCGTCATGAGATGTTATTCCTTATTCATGGTGTAGCTTGTACAAGACTTGTTTCCTTGATATCTTGTGCATGTACAGACACTGATTCCCGGGGAGATTTGCTACCTTCCTAGGGAATCCTGTGCCATAGCGTACCATGATTGGATCTACTATACCAGTCGGGGGTTTTGGGGAGTACTTTAGTGTAGATATGTGATCATACCCAACTTTATATGCACCATAGCTCACCCCACATCTCACGTCGGGTGCGGCCTGACCATTTACATGTCTCCTCACTGTTACATCGGTTAGCCCTACTAACCCATGTAATGAGTTTACATGCCTCCTCACTGTTACATCGGTTAGCCCTACTAACCCATGTAATGAGTTTACTAGTCCCAAGCCGATCACATGTTAAAGCTAGTACTCACACACTTAGTCATAGGTTTCTTGCTCATTGACATATCGTTTTTCTTCCTGCATTTACTTACAGTATTTCCAGTATATTTCTTTTCTTGTACATTCTCGTACCTATACATGCATCTGGTATGTTTCCATCTAGAACTGCTACATAGTTTATGTCATTTATATAGAACTGCTATTTAGAGATGTACTTTGCTCCTTCCTGACTGGAAATATTTTTCCAGACTGTGACCTTAGTAGACTGGTTTTCGACGCACTTGGGGAAAAATTGGATGTTACTGATTGCAGGTATGATTATCGTGTCATTAGACTTGTGATGTATTCTTTTTCTTCAAATTCCTATCGTGCTGTAGTTGTGATTGAGTATGTTGTTAATATTCTTATAGTATTATCCGAGTCTCCTTATGGAGTTGGATACTAGCGTGAGAGTGTTTAGATAGTACTTGACCTAGACAGCGTTCTACCGCCGATGCTGCGGCGTAGGCTGGACGTACCCACGCACTCGTGCCCTTATACCGGGTGCGGGTCGTGACACGTTTTAGTGGTGGCCCATGCAGGTCGCGTGCGTCATAGTCTATCACTAGAACAGTAGCCCATCCTTACAACCAAACAAGGACAAGGATCGGGCCATTGTATCATGACAGTCTATGCTCCACCTACTAATAACTGCTAAGTCTTCTAACATGCATCACTATTAGCAGTTATACCCTATCCGTCGCACGCCTACACGTACAGGTGGCCAACCACATACGCAGGACCGTGCCCTACATGAGACTCACAACACGTGTACGAAAATGTGTCAAGGCCTGGGAGTCATACCAATAACTCCACACTTTAGGTGGGTCCACTAGACACTAGGTTAGACACTATCCTAACGTCAACGCATCCGTTGACTGCACCCGAGTCTCTCTCGGACGCGCACAATTTAAGATAATAAACATGCATCTAATGTACAGAATTTAAACAGTATAACAAAGGCAAGGTATACTTGCCTGGCAAGAAACTGCAAAATGTCACGTCCAGATGTCCAATACACAGGACCAGAAGCTATGGCCTCAGAACAAATGTCTCCGGATGCTGAAATAAATATCACCAACGTTCCCAAAATAAGCAAAATAGCTAAAAAGCACATCCCTTTCGTCCAATTTGGACACAGGGACAAAACCGTAATTTCGAGCAAAAGTGGGGTCCATGTGTGGCCCACTTTGCACCGAAAAGCGTGCCGAGGGTAACAGTCTCTAAATGGGACAAACTATGGGTCAAACAACTCTAGATGTCAATTCGAACCCAACGGTATGTCCAAATGTGGATTCCGATGAGCCGAACAAAATTTGGTCCAAAAAGTCAACTGTGGGGCCCGCCAATTGGTGATCTGGTCAACCGTCTCAGAAGTGCATGAAAATTGGGTCACAGGACCAGCGCGTTACCACGAGTCCAGTGGCGCAAGTTTCGTCGCAATCTGACATGCGTGCACAAAATACGTGCGAGTTCCAAAAAAGTGGCGACACGAAATGTGTCCGCGGATACGGTCTGATTCCGGCGCGCACACGCGTCCGAATCAGTCCCCACGAATTCTCACGTGTCCGATTATGCTGCGTGCACCATTCGGTATACTTGGCACACGGCGGGGCGGTCCCGTTTGGCAGGACGCGCTCCGATCTCCAACTTTTGGAAAACCGGAAAAAGTGGGTGCGCGCAGTTTGTGACGAATATAATTCTGTCCACAGCAACTAATAGCACAAAGTTATAATACAGAAAATAAACTAGGTCATGAAATCTACAGGTATCAAAAAGAATCACCGAATTCGGATCTCTGTGGTGGGAGATACGAACTCGGCAATATGGGTGGTCAATCTGGAATTCTGCGATTGCAGAATTCTGTCTGTTCGCGCTGACTTGGGCGCTATTTTTCACCTAGGGGCACACGTTTTCTGAGGTAGGCTATAAAACAAATATTAGAGAGGGTTGAGGTAAGATCATACCTATGAAAACGGAACAGCGTTTGGTCGAGCGAGTCAACGGAAAAACACGCCGGAGCGAAGGTGCCTCGAGTGGGAGACTGCAGTTCGCGATGTCGGCGTCGACGGGATGGTTGGATGGTTTGGGGAGGCTTCTCTGGCTGTGGTAACGGCTCTAGATGGGAAGAGGAAGTCTGGAGTTTTAGGTTAGGGTTTTAGAGAGCTAATATATATATATATATGCTATATATTAAGAGAGAGAGAGGGTGAAGGGTCGGATGTTTCCGCGGGTGAAGAGTTAAAGGCCGGGCTCCCTCTTATGCCTATTCTTAGTTACTGCTGTGATGACAGCAAGGAATCCGCGGTTGAATGCATTAGCCAAAATGCTAAAGTTGCTAAGGAATAAGTTCCTTAAGGGTTTTAGGAATACTAAGTATATTAATATTATTATTATTATTATAATATTAGTTAAATTTTCTTTTCTTTTCTTTTCTTTTCCTATTAATAAAATATATATATACATATATATATATTTGTAAATACATATATATATATATATATATATATATATATATATATATATATACTCATAAGGAAATTTATAGCTTAGGGTAATGCACATCGTTAGACTAGCAACTGCTCAAGGGGTCTCCTACATGGAATAAATTCCGAAAAATTCCTGAAGGTCCCATAAGTCATCTAAGGGCCCGAACACCTAATATAAAAATTATTAAAAATCTATTTCTCCTATTTAGACCTAATTACTACAATTTAATTAATAATTAATAAATAAAAAAATATATTTACGATTTTCTAGGAAGGGGGTTTTACATTCTACCCAACTTATAAAAATTTCGTCCTCGAAATTAAAATTAAGCCACGATAGAATGCAAGGATGGTATAAGATTTGCATTGTTTAAAATGTAAGGTTAGGTTTAAAGGGGTGGGCGATGTTGCACGTTGCACATCCCGAAAAAAAATCATGGAAAATCCATATGAGCGAAAATAGGTTTCTTCATGTGTCATGTCTAATGGTGTGGACACATAAATGCTCTTTTGCATAAAGCGTCCAACAATTGGAAAATTGCACAAATGCGAGAATTGGATGATGGGCATGTCTAGGATAAGGGTGTAGAATTTGTAGGAAGGCAGTGGCTAGTGTAGTGCTCCAATTATCGGAGCACGGTAAGGCGTGTCAAGTGAGATCATGTTATAAACTAAATAAAAATACCGTGTTCTATTTCTAAGTGGATTCGCTAGCCTCAGTCTCACTATCTAAGCCAAGTAGGTCAAATTCTTAGGTGAGGGATTTTACAATCTGCCGAACTTAAAACAATGTCGTCCTCAAAATTGAAATAAGGCAGAATCGGTTAATCCTTTATGTACAATAAGGCAAGTCAGTCGCAATCTTGTTGCGATAACTAAAATCCTAATCATATCCATTGCAATCACTTCTAGGTTAAGATGACCACTGCTCCAATCAAAATTTAACCTATGGTTATCTCTTCTCTCCTTGTTTCAAATTATCCACATAACATCTCCAAGATTTACATACGCATATAACTTTTACCTCACGATCTCTAACTATCATAATCTCCTTTAGAAGTGGTTTGAGTCCAATATATTCCCATTTTCACTTATAAAATTTTGTATGCCTCAACTCTTTAAATTCTATTCACATCCTCATTATTTCAAATAGGTCGTCCAGCCAAACTTTTAATTCTTAATTCAATTCACCAAATTGAAAAATAATTTAAATGCAGTCCACCAATATTCAAGTCTGAAGTTCTATATTTATCCTCTAAATTCAAGTTGGTGATTCTACCTTCATTGTTCAAAAACTTAACTCATGCACTTAAGGTATAAATATTGGGTCCTCAATATCAATTCATTAATTCTCATCATCTTAGTCATCCTTCTAAATTTCTCAAAATTACAATGGCTTGAACCTCTCCCAATCTAGTCTTACTCGATCATAATCTAAAAGAAATTTCTCCCGAGTTGACAATGCACTACTACCCAACTTATAATTTATCCACCTATCACCTAAGGCTATATACCTTAAGAAAATATCCCTTAATTTATTTACTCATGTCGTTCAATCCTCTAAACTTCAATGCCGATCATATCACATATGATATGTCCTTAATTACGAAAGAATAATCCTCAAGTATGTGATCGGCCTATGGGGTATATCTAGTACTCTCTGTGTATCAAACTTTATACCCAGCACGAGGTTTCGTCTTTCCGAAATAGGGGAAGACGAAGATCAATAATAAAGAGTTCAAGGGCAGCGTAATAGAATAGAAGTATTGGGATCAAGGCGTTTTAAAGAATTCAATTGGGAATTGTCAAAGCAGTTGTGGATTGAAATCCTATTTTGGTAGTTCCTATTCACATGCTCGTATTAGTACAGTTATGTAACTGATACGATATGTCAGACACAAAAACATGCCTAGGGCAAGTATATTCGTCTACTAATTACTATATATCTCAATCCACGTAAAGTAGTTATGCGAAGGGCGAACCAAGTACACTAAGGTTGATCAGACCGTAATACACTGATTCTGATATGTATTAGTGTAGTACTCCAATAATACATGTCATGAACAAGCTCGATACAGAATAAGCTTGCAAAACTAGGCTATAATAGCAGCATAAGTCAAGGTAGTACAAAGATTATAGATACGCTGGATTATGATGAGAGAAGTTTACAAATAATTCAAGTTGCAAAAATAAAATAACATAAGCAACAATAACAAAAGACTCTACAATCTCTACAGTTATCATATTAATTCCTTGTCTAAGTCGATAGTCGACAAAGTAGGGGTATTAGCCTCTAAGTTCTATAGTCTGGATAAACACTATCATCTTATGTTAGCATACAATTACTGTTATCTCCTTATGCAAGTCTAAAGTCGGTGTCATTTGGTTATACTTCACCAATGGGTTTAAGAGGACTGCGTGATACTAGGTGGTGAGGTATACTACCCAACTTAAAAGAATTAAACTAATACGGTGATAGTCTTAAGAGGGTCCTACACAATAATCTTGCACATGTAAATAAAATAGAAACTCTTTATTAGGGTATATGAGGAAAAATCTTGGTACTTATTAGGGTCTCCTATTACATTTTATAGGTAAGGGTCACCTTAAGTCTTAATCATAGTGCTCATAGTACATGTGTCAATCGTAAGGATAGAAGAGTTACTGGCCGTTAAGGAGGAAGGGTCTAACTTATATCGAGGTGAGGGTACAAATTACATGATTTAAACTAAGGGTTAATCATTGGTCACAATCTACAAAACAACTTAAACTTATCAAGTTCTACTACCAAGCATAAAAATTCACACTCAAGGCTACAACTATAATCCTAGTAAACTGTGAGCCCTTAACAAAGAATAAAATTACTTGGCCTACTATCCGAAGTGTCAGATGGCACGGGTTGAAAGATGAAGAGAAGAAACGTAATTAGCCGTCGCAAAATAGCGAGCGCTATGGTCGCAGAGAAACAATATAAAAATAAAGATAGAGGGCTCTAGATAGCATCATGGTTCTCTAAGGGGAGTGGTACGCTAGCTACTATGTTTGAGGTATGATTAGGGAAATATTCTATGCATTGCTCTTGGCCTTCTAGGGTACTTGTCTACTAATAACAAGACAATGACATAAGTTTTATAGTTCTCTAATACTATCCAATTATGAGGGTTAGGTTCAGTCCTAATGTTCAATATTGGTTCTCCATTGGTTCCTCAATACTAGGGTCAAACATTATGGTAAAACTTCTAACTAACTCTAGTAGCGTCTATACTACTCTCAAGTCTTAATAATACATCAAGGGGTAATGGTAAACCAATTATAGGGATAAGGGATTCTAGGGTTCGCTAGATATTCTAAACTTAGTGGTGTATCTATAATCTCGTTGTATTCTAAATAGGTGTGCTACTCTAATTATCATCTAACAACAGGAACTTCTATATTCTAGGAGAAGGCTATGCTCAAAGAATTATTAGGGAAGTACAGGAATCAAGCAAGATACAATTGTTCAAATAGAACAGATAGGAGGAAGATGAATCATAGTCAATGTGGATGAGATCCTATACTCTAGTCCTAGGTGCAGGCTTGTTCGGTACAATAACGTAACCGAGACAATATGCTCTTGACCTGCATGGGCCACCACAAAAACATGTCATGCCCCAGTCCCAAAAATACGTAGGACTAGGACACGTAATCATGCCAGCCACATGGATATGGCGACTCCAATATATGGAAACCAAATCCATACGTACGCTGTAATATGAATATAAAATCCACAAGTGGTATAAAATGTAATACAAGTCACAGGTTAAAATCTAAATCTCATCCACCAAAATCATATAGAAATAAATAACCAGTATCTATGAAACTAGATCTCAACAAGAAGTATCTAAAGATGATAGTTGGGTGGAAACAAATCCACTACCAACTCAAATGGAGAAGTAAATACAATATAAGTACAACTCACTCAAACAATATAAGTACCAGCTACCAATCACGGCTCGAAGAGAAAACATCCACGGAGCATCTATATCCTTCCAAATCTGTGCTCCTGCAAATACTCAAGAACAGGTACACCCGGCAGCGGACCAGGTCCTCAGAGGGACATAACAAGTATACTTAAACACATGCCAAATAAGTACTGAAATAAATATCCAATGGGTGACCTAACCATCTAAGTGAAATGCACTTTGAGGACAACTTGAGTATATGGGAAAGTGTAGGCTAGACATATGCTGACGTAATTCACCAGTCGTGACAACTGGCTAATATATGCCACACATGTCCCCATAGGAGGGCGCTCAGTAATAACGTCCATCTCCGAAGAGCATGGCATCTGTATAATATAACGTCCATATCACCCCGAAGAGTGTGGCATCAGTGTAGTATATATCGTCCATATCACCCCGAAGAGTGTGGCATCAGTGTAGTATATATCGTCCATATCACTCCGTCGAGTGTGGCATCAGTGTAAAGGAAGTGGGGTGTCCCATACGCCTACAAGTTGTCCTCCCCGCCCAATGATCTAAGCATGTTGTATCCACAACACGCGTCATAGTCTATCACTAGAACAGTAGCCCATCCTTACAACCAAACAAGGACAAGGATCGGGCCATTGTATCATGACAGTCTATGCTCCACCTACTAATAACTGCTAAGTCTTCTAACATGCATCACTATTAGCAGTTATACCCTATCCGTCGCACGCCTACACGTACAGGTGGCCAACCACATACGCAAGACCGTGCCCTACATGAGACTCACAACACGTGTACGAAAATGTGTCATGGCCTGGGAGTCATACCAATAACTCCACACTTTAGGTGGGTCCACTAGACACTAGGTTAGACACTATCCTAACGTCAACGCATCCGTTGACTGCACCCGAGTCTCTCTCGGATGCGCACAATTTAAGATAATAAACATGCATCTAATGTACAGAATTTAAACAGTATAACAAAGGCAAGGTATACTTGCCTGGCAAGAAACTACAAAATGTCACGTCCAGATGTCCAATACACAGGACCAGAAGCTATGGCCTCAGAACAAATGTCTCCGGATGCTGAAATAAATATCACCAACGTTCCCAAAATAAGCAAAATAGCTAAAAAGCACATCCCTTTCGTCCAATTTGGACACAGGGGCAAAACCGTAATTTCGGGCAAAAGTGGGGTCCATGTGTGGCCCACTTTGCACCGAAAAGTGTGCCAAGGGTAACAGTCTCTAAATGGGACAAACTATGGGTCAAACAACTCTAGATGTCAATTCGAACCCAACGGTATGTCCAAATGTGGATTCCGATGAGCCGAACAAAATTTGGTCCAAAAAGTCAACTGTAGAGCCCGCCAATTGGTGATCTGGTCAACCGTCTCAGAAGTGCGTGAAAATTGGGTCACAGGACCAGCGCGTTACCACGAGTCCAGTGGCGCAAGTTTCGTCGCAATCTGACATGCGTGCACAAAATACGTGCGAGTTCCAAAAAAGTGGCGACACGAAATGTGTCCGCGGATACGGTCTGATTCCGGCGCACACACGCGTCCGAATCAGTCCCCACGAATTCTCACGTGTCCGATTATGCTGCGTGCACCATTCGGTACACTTGGCACACGGCGGGGCGGTCCCGTTTGGCAGGGCGCGCTCCGATCTCCAACTTTTGGAAAACCGGAAAAAGTGGGTGCGCGCAGTTTGTGACGAATATAATTCTGTCCACAGCAACTAATAGCACAAAGTTATAATACAGAAAATAAACTAGGTCATGAAATCTACAGGTATCAAAAAGAATCACCGAATTCGGATCTCTGTGGTGGGAGATACGAACTCGGCAATATGGGTGGTCAATCTGGAATTCTGCGATTGCAGAATTCTGTCTGTTCGCGCTGACTTGGGCGCTGTTTTTCACCTAGGGGCACACGTTTTCTGAGGTAGGCTATAAAACAAATATTAGAGAGGGTTGAGGGAAGATCATACCTATAAAAACGGAACAGCGTTTGGTCGAGCGAGTCAACGGAAAAATACGCCGGAGCGAAGGTGCCTCGAGTGGGAGACTACAGTTCGCGATGTCGGCGTCGACGGGATGGTTGGATGGTTTGGGGAGGCTTCTCTGGCTGTGGTGACGGCTCTAGATGGGAAGAGAAAGTCTGGAGTTTTAGGTTAGGGTTTTAGAGAGCTAATATATATATATATATATGCTATATATTAAGAGAGAGAGAGGGTGAAGGGTCGGATGTTTCCGCGGGTGAAGAGTTAAAGGCCGGGCTCCCTCTTATGCCTATTCTTAGTTACTGCTGTGATGACAGCAAGGAATCCGCGGTTGAATGCATTAGCCAAAATGCTAAAGTTGCTAAGGAATACGTTCCTTAAGGGTTTTAGGAATACTAAGTATATTAATATTATTATTATTATTATAATATTAGTTAAATTTTCTTTTCTTTTCTTTTCTTTTCCTATTAATAAAATATATATATACATATATATATATTTGTAAATACATATATATATATATATATATATATATATATATATATATATATATATATATATATATATATATATATATATATATATATATGTATATATATATATATACTCATAAGGAAATTTATAGCTTAGGGTAATGCACATCGTTAGACTAGCAACTGCTCAAGGGGTCTCCTACATGGAATAAATTCCGAAAAATTCCTGAAGGTCCCATAAGTCATCTAAGGGCCCGAACACCTAATATAAAAATTATTAAAAATCTATTTCTCCTATTTAGACCTAATTACTACAATTTAATTAATAATTAATAAATAAAAAAATGTATTTACGATTTTCTAGGAAGGGGGTTTTACAAGATTAGTAAACCCTGATTAGTGTAATACAGCTTAAGTATGCCCCGATGGATCCATTAAATTGGGTTTGTCCATCGGTGCGTGCTGCTGGCCATTGTCACGTGTCTAGTCCCTTGATATTTTGGGACTGGGGCGTGACATGGTTTTTGTGGTGGCCCATGCAGGTCAAGGACTAAATTGTTCGGTTTCAACTTAGGGACCGAACAGGCCTGCAATAAGAATAGGATAAGTTTTTAGGATCTCATCCATTTGCTTGAAACGTTCTTGATATCTGTATCGGATTCGAATTAATTCTTGACTTGCATCCTGCTTTGATCCCTGTACGCCTCTTATTATTTATTTTCGGTGCAGAGATATGGATTCACGAGCAAACGACGAGACTCCTGCAGAAATACCACAAGGTGCTGTGGTCACCCAGGAAGCTGAAGTGACACCAGTTGATGACGGTCGATCGGCTCAACAAAGCAGTCCAGTAAGTCAGCCTGCCTCGAGAATCCAGGAAGATGACGTTCCACCATCGACGCAGTTTGCTCCACCAATGCCTACCGTCCCACAAGGGCAAGCTATGGACGTGCAACAGCTGTTTCAAATGTACTACCCGATGATGCAAGCTTATCAGAAGGCTCAGCAAAGCCAAACGGAGGAGTTCATTTGCAGACTTAGCTCAGAGCTACGGAAGTTAATCAGCTCCGTTGCAACGGACGTTGTTACTACAGCACGGGCCATGGAGAGCATCACCAGGATAGAGTCCAGCCAAAAGCGGCCTCATGCACCAGACCAAGCACAGCAGGAAAGAGTTGCAAAGTGACCACAGATGAATCCACCACCGAGAGCAGTACCCAGAGCCTCATTCCTTCCTACTTGTTACTATTGTGGCAAGGTAGGCCATATTAAGAAGGAGTGCAGACGCAAGTTAGGATTATGCTTGATTTGCGGAACCAATCAACACTTAGCCAAGGACTGTTCTCAGTATCGAGAGAAAGCATTGACGATTCATCAATTTTGGGTGAGGGGGTTTATAATCTACCCAACTTGAAACAATTTTGTCCTCGAAATTAAAACTAGGGTAGGGTTTCTCTATCTAACCTTACTTGATTACAGTATAAAGAATTCTCCTTAAGTTAACATGGTAGTTTCTACCCAACTTAGAATTTATCCATCTATCATCTAAGGCTATACATCTAAGAAGGCTATGTCCCAATTTATTTGATCATGTTATTTAATCCTCAAAGTCTTTTAACACCAAATATATCCTCTATGATATGCCCTTAATCATTTATAAAAGATAGTCACCAGACAATGTGATTGGCCTATGGGGGATATCTAGTACTATCTATATATCAAACTTATACCAAGCAAGATGTTTCGTCTTTTCGAAATAAGGAAGGACGTAGATCAATAAATAAGAGTTCAAGGGAGAAGTAATAGAATGCAAGTATAGGGATCAAGACGTTTCAAGGAATCCAATGGGAATTGTCAAGGCGATTGTGGACTGAGATCCTATTTGGTAAATCCGTATTCGCATGCTCGTATTAGTACAGTTATGTAGCCTATACGATACGCTTAGAAATGTCTAGGGCAAGTACATTCGTCTACTAATCACTATATTTCTCAATCCACATAAAGTAGTTATGCGAAGAACGAACCAGGCGCACTAAGGTTAGTTAGACCTTAATACACTGATTCTGAAATGTATTAATGTATGCATCCATTAATACATATATCATGAACAAGCTTGATAAAGAATAAGCTTGCAAAAACTAGGCTATAATAGCAGCATAATTCGAGGTAGCACAAAAAATATAACGCTGGATTATGATGAGAGAAGTTACAAATAACTCAAGTTTGCAAAAACAAAAACAACATAAGCAATACTAACAAAAGACTCTACAATCTCTACAATTATCATACAACCTCCTTGTCTAAGTTGCTAGTCGGCCAAATGGGGCAAGGACCTCTAAATTCTATTGTCTGAAAAAAAACACTGTCGTCTTTACTAGCATACAATTAATGTCATTCAGTTACACTTCATCAATGGATCACAAGGACTATATGATACTAGGTGGTGAGGTATACTACCCAATTTAAAATGATTTAACTACTATTGTATTGTCTTAAGGATACCGTAAAAGCTCCTGTTAAGGTCTATGAGAAGGGGTCTTGGTACTTTATTGGGGTATTCTCTTCTATTACATAGGTTATGGTCATCTTACATCTTAGTCATAGTGCTTATAGAACAAGTGTCAATAGTAAGGATAGAAGAGTTACTGGCCGTTTAAGGGAAAAAAGGGATCTCGCTTGTATCGAGGTGAGGGCACAAATTACATGATTTAAAACTAAGGGTTAATCATCGGTCACAATCTACAAAACAACTTAAACTTATCAAGTTCTAACTACCAAGCATAAAAATTTCCACAATCAAGGCTACAACTATAATCCTAGCAAACTATGAGCCCTTAACAAAGAATAAAATTTCTTGGCCTACTATCCGAAGTGTCAGATGGCACGAGTTGAAAGATGAAGAGAAGAAACGTAATTAGTCGTCGCAAAATAGCGAGTACTATGGTCGCAGGGAACAATATATAAAATAAAGATAGAGGGCTCTAGATAGCATCATGGTTCTCTAAGGGAAGTGGGGTGTTAGTTGCTATGTTCGGGGTATGATCAAGGAAGAAGTGTTGATTATATTCCTCTAAGCTTCCTAAGGTGCTGTCTACTAATAACAAGACAATGATATAAGTTTACAGTTCTCCAATACTTTCTAACTATGAAGATTAGGTTCAGTCCTAATATTCAAATTTTTGGTTTTCTATTAGTTCCTCAATACTAGGGTCAAACATTATGGTAAACTTCTAACTAACTCTAGTAGTGTCTATACTACTCTCAAGTCTTCATAATACATCAGGGGGTAATGGTAAACCAATTCTAGAGATAAGAAATTCTAGGGTTCACTAGATATTCTAAACTTAGTGGTGTGTCTATATTCTCGTTGTATTCTTAATAGGTGTGCTACCCTAATTATCATCCTAATAACAGGGGTTCCTACGTTCTAGCAGAAGGCTATACTCAAGGAACTATTAAGGAAATACAGGAATCAAGTAGGACACAATTGTTTGAATAGAACAGAGAGGAGGAAGATGAATCATAGTCAATTGTGGATGAGATCCTATACTCTAGTCCTAGGTGCAGGCTTGTTCGGTACAGTAACGTAACCGAGACAATATGCTCTTGACCTGCATGGGCCACCACAAAAACATGTCACGCCCCAGTCCTAAAAATACGTAGGACTAGGACACGTAAGCATGCCAGCCGCATGGTTATGGCAACTCCAATATATGAAACCAAATCCACGCGTACGCTGTAATATGAATATCAAATCCACAAGTGGTATAACTGTAATACAAGTGACAGGGTAAAATCCAAATCTCATCCACCAAAATTATATAGAAATAAATAACCAGTATCTATGAAACTAGATCTCAATAGAAAGTATCTAAGGATGATAGTTGGATGGAAACAAATCCACTACCAACTCAAATGGAAAAGTAAATACAATATGAGTACAACGCAATAACACAATATAAATATACCAGCTAGTAATCACGGCTCGAAGAGAAGATATCCACGAAGCATCTATAACCATCCAAATCTGCGCTCCTGCAAATACTCAAGAACAGGTACACCTGGCAGCGGACCAGATCCTCAGAGGGACATAACAAGATACTTAAACACATGCCAATAAAGTACTGAAATAAATATCCAAAGGGGTCGCCTAACCGTCTAAAGTGAATGCAGTTAAGAACAACTTTTCCCACAAGTGAGCTATCTGGCTGAAAACCTGGGATTTGGCATGGTTCTCTATTGGAGATCCAGGGGCCTAAAAAGGCACGGCGCCTTTCGAATGCCGGAGGCCCGCCTGATAATAATATAATATATAGTGGTCATCACCACCCGTATCTCCAGCGGAGAATCCGGGCGCACAATAGAAAAAGTGTAAAGGAGCTCAAATGCGGTACTTGTTGTTCTCCCCACCCCATGCTCTAAGCATGTCACATCCATGACACGATTCGATCCATAGCCTATTCTTAGTACCCTAGCCCAATCCTGCAATCAAACAAGGACAAGGATGGGACCACCGTACTACAATAGGCTATGTTCATGGACCTCTAATAACTGCCAAGTCTACTAGCATACAAAGTTTCTAACAATAGTTATTCCTAACGCACGTCCCACACGTACCGGTGATCAGTCAATACGTGCGTCCGTGATCTATATGAGACTCACAACTCGTATAAAAATGCGTCACAGTCAAATGAACCTAATGATGCTACATGATAATAGGGTAGACTCATGAACAAGGTCAATGCAATACATAACTAAAAACACATCGCGACGTCACCGTCGCGCGCATTTTATATAACAATTAAAATATATGAACTAAAGACAGAAAATAAGGATGCGTGCAACGTAGGGAATATGAATAACAGTACAATGGCAAGGTATACTTGCCTGGCAAGAAAGCTGCGATGTACCAATAACCTGCTCCAGAAATTGCGCAGAACAAATCCAACATCCTATGCACATATAATATAATACAATAAAATTCATTAGTCGCTATGCTAGAACATCCACAACCATATTTGTACTGGACTCAAGGGGTATACTAGGGGTAAAACTAGTCATCTAACATGGTCAATCATGCGTTGAATTACGCGGGTGTCCTAAATGAAATATTGTAGCACAGTCAGTCGTCAAGATAACATGTGTCTAGGCCAGTACATAATTGTACACCAGACAGTCATCTAGCATGTTTTTAGGATCAACATGGTCAAGGTAATACGGGGCAGTCCACGGTGTCCTAGGGTCATACAGTCTAAATATATATATATAGTCATAATTATCAATTTGCATTTACTTACATATATTTTCATATATTTATATACTAATATAACCACCAATTTATTTACATAACTAATTGATTACATATAGTAAATATGTGCATAAATATTTATACCAACTAATAATATGCTAATGACTAACCAAATATATATATCTACTAAATTGAACAGTATACGCGTACGGGTGCGTATACGAGTTGGGTTTGCCAACTCAGGGTCAGATATCAGCTAGCAGTCATAAGCAATACATATGTCCTAATAACCAGCACACATACGAAATAAGAAGGTGGGGCAGGTTCGAACCTCGGTATACGCACACAGGATCGGCTGGACGACGACGAAGAGAGGTTGACGACGATGAGATGACGATGATGGTAATGGGGTTAATAGCAATGGTGGTGGTGATGGCAATGTATGGTGGTGATGTTTATGATGATGATGGGTGTTGATGGTGATACGATAATGATAATGACGATGGTGACGATGTTAGTTAAGGTGATGACGATAATGACGATGGCAAGGACGATGATGGCGAACAAAGGCGATGACGATGGTTTAATGAAGTAATAATGATGATGATGGTGATGAATCGAGATGATGGGATGATGAGGATGCGCGCTGAATGACGATGCTGGTGGTGGCTCTCCGGCCAGGCAGGCTCCGGCCAAGGTGGAGGAGAGAGTCAGGGAGGAGGAACGAGGTGGGTTCACGGCAGGTTGGCGAGGCCGAAGGGGCCGAGTTTGAGTCGAGGGTGGTGGACAGAATCAGGGAGGAGTGGACATGGCTTGGGTCATCGTTCAGTCGCCGGGGAAGAGGAAGATCCGGCGGTCGAGGAGGCTGGTGGATGGCCGGTGCAACTGGACTCGGCTGCTGTGGAGGAACTCGCCGGCCAAGGGAGGAGCTGCTCCGGCCAGGGGATGAACAGGGAAGGTAGGACCGGTGGTCGTGCAGTTGGGTGCTGTTGCTCCGGTCGGGGTGATCAGAAGTAGGGGATGGTGAGCGGTCGTGGAGAGATGACAGGGAGGGAGAAGATGGTGGCGGTTTCTGGGTGCAGCGGCGCTCGGCATCGGGTCGTCGCCGTTGTGCAGGCGGGTGGCTCCGGCAAGAAGATGTGGAGTCGAGGGATGGAAGGGGACGGTGATAGGTGTTCAGCAGTGTTGCGGAAGGGGGAGATCACCGGGAGAGAAAGGAAGAAGGTGGAGGAGAGATGGTTCAGGTGAGGCGCTGTGGAAGGTGGCAGGCCGACGAGTGGTCAGGATGGCCGGTGAGGAGACGCTGCTGTCGTCGATCCGACGGTCGGGTGATGGAGAACTCGGCGGAGGGAGGATGGGTCGAGGTACAAGTGGTTTCAGGCGAAGAAGAACTGGTTGTGGTGGTGGACGGTGATGTTGGTGGTATTGGTGAAGTCCAGGTGGAGGTCTGGGAGTTTGACGGAGAAGGAGGCGGTGGCTCCTCCGGCCGGTTGGGAGGAAGGGAGAGATGGGAAGATGATGAATAGTACCCTGGAATTCGGCTAGGAAAAAAAAGAGTTGAATTTAGGTAAAATTTAGGGAAAATGTGTTATATATATATATATATGTGAAGGGTTGAATGTTTAACCTAAAATTTTGGTCCACATCTTGGAAAAAGGCTTTGGGTTCTATATCTGGGGATTGGGCTTGGGCTCGCATGGGGTGTTGGCTAGAATTTACATGGTTTAAAATGCGAGGATGGGTTTAAAATGAATAAGGCGATGTGCGCGTTGCACATCCAGAAAATTATAAAAAAAATCCATGTGGAGGAAAAAATATATTTCTTTATGAAATATCCAATGGTGAGGATATCTTAACGCATTTTTGCATAAAAGTCCTCCAACAATTGGAGATTGCACAAAGGCGGAAATTGAACTTAATTAATTAAATCGAATGTGCATGATGTTCCGAAATTAATTAGGAGTACATGGGGTTAAATCAGGCGGAACACAATTGTCAGGGCGTAGAGGGAACAGAGTAGATTATTAATAAAATTCAGGTCATACAAACGGTCAAGATTGGGTTCACGATTTCGATTGGGACGCACAAGGGTACAAAATTAGAATTTATTTATAATTAATAAATAACTTCCGCGACGTTTATTGTGCGACTAAAATGTAGCACAAGAAAGCAATTTTATAAGTTGTACAAGGGTCAGAATCGTAGGCGGACATGTCTAGGATGAGATCGTAAAGTTTCTAGATAGGCAACAGCTAGTGAGGTGCTACAATTATCGAGCAACGGTAAGGTGCGCTACGATATAATTATTGCATTATTAAATAAATGCCGCGTTCTAAATTCTAATTGGTTCAAACTAGCCCTAATTTCACTATCTAAGCTAAGTAACCCTAATTTTGGGTGAGGGGGTTTACACGAACCATCAGAATATAATCGTTGTTGCGGGTCAATTCGACTTATCACTTGAACACGTTCAGGCACAGTATGGTTCTCTCGAAGCATAGACGATAGTGAACATGTTCATGCACTCTAAGCAAGCGATTCAGGATTCTCGTTTAGCCGACATTGATTCAAAGACAAGCTAGGTGAGTTCGTTCATTAACATGCAAGGCAGGTTCTATCATTCTCTTATGAAAACATTGCAAGCAAAAACTCAGGTTATTATTAAGGCGTGCAAGAATCAGAGAACGAAGTTCTGCCCACTCACCTTGATATATAACGCCGACGCGAAGCGGGGTGTTACACCATGGCCAGCCTATCCAGCATTGGGAGCATCGCAAACGGGAGTTCAAGGAGTCCTACCACCATCTCCAGAAGGGTATCAACCGAGGCCACCTTTGATACCCCAGGCCGTACTCTTCCAGCAGGTCTAGCAGCAGCAGAAGAATCCACCTCAAGGACGCGGACAAGCTTTTGCTATGACTGTGGGAGACGCGCAGAATCATGGAGTAGCTAATGCGCGTAAGTTTTTATAGTTCTGTTTCTAGTATTGCTTTAGTTCGTGCCTTGGTTCGTGACCCTAGACTTAACCTGATAGTTTTAACTTGCTAATAATTGATAACCTAGTGATAACCTAGAATTGTTAATCTAAAATGTTTTTAAAGATAACCTGGTTTTCTAAAAACTGTAATTTTCTAGATTTTCTAGATTTCCTACATTTGGGAAATTGCATAACTTCTATTGCTTAGGGAAATGATTTTTCCTATGTGTTTAAACCCTCAACCTTGATTTTCTTTATCGTATTGTAATTCGAATAAATTTTGCAACCGTGTCATCTCTGTTGACCGGTTATTCTTTGATTGCGAGGACGCAATCCTCTTAAGGGGGTAGATTGTAAACCCCCTGATTTTTTCAAGAAATTTTAATTTAGATTTTTTACAATTTTTTGGAATTTTTTCTGGAATTTTTATTAATTAAAACTAAGGTATGTTGAAATTAAATAATTTTTAAATTATATTAAATAATATTATAATATTATGAAAATAATATTTTCTGGTGTAAAATGAAAAATTAGACATAGGGTAATTTTTCGGGAATTTATTGGACCCCGGAAGTATTTTTAAAGCCCTAAAAACTAATTATTTAATTAAACCAAATAAACCGGGTTTATTTTAAATAAACCAAACCAAACCAATAGCTGAACCAAACCGGTTTAACTAAACCCAAAATCCTTATTGGGTCGGATTCGGGCCAAAAACCCAGACCCGACCCGCTTGGACCCGACCCGTATTCTATTATTGGATCGGGCCAGATCCACTGACCAGACCCGACCCGACCCGGCCGCCCGAAACCTGCTAGCCTCATCTCCCCCAAACCGCCCGACCCTGACTCCTCACCTCCCGTCGCAGCTCCGGCAGCCGTGTCGCTCCGGCTTCCTGCAACCGCCGTCGCCGCCCGCTCGCGTCCCCGACCTTCCGGTTCCCCTCCCCTCACCGGCCACCGTCCGTCTCCCCTCTCCGGCCTATAAAAACCATAGCCGACCCCATTTTTTCCCTCCTCCGCCTCCGGCTCTCCGCCCGACTCTAGCGCCCTCCGGCCGCCCTCGACCTCGTCGGCCTCCCCAGACCCCGATGCCCAGCCCAGCACCTCCGGCCGGCTCCCCAGACCCTGCACCTCCAGAACCCGCTGCCGGCACCCGTCTCCCACACGAACTCGACTCCGGCGCCGCCTCCACCCGCGCCTCGACCGCCTCCTCCGCTGCCCGGCCTCCCTCCGGCACCCCCAGCCTTCGGCGAGCTCAGACCGGACACAACCCCAACCCTAGGGCGGACACGGACACAGCCGCCTCTAACCGGACACAACCCTAACCCTAGACACGACTCGGACGCATCGCGGACACGAAGAATTCAGGTTTTTGGAACCCTGTTCAGTTACCCATATCTCTCTACTCGTTGACTCATTTTCGATTTCGTCTGTTGCATCGCGTAGCCTGCATGACCCCCTCGATGCCCGTGCAAACTGCTCGGTGCGTCGCGTCCTGTGGCGATCGCGAACCGGGATCCAAAAACAGGAAAACCAACGCCCTGTTTCACCCCGGAACTGAGTACGCCCCACCAAATGGGACGACTTGGTCGCGTGCGGCCTTTACCGATACGTGCACGCCGTTGATACGGACGTGCGAGATTTCGCAGAAGTTGATTTGGATGTGCGTGCATACCGGAATCAACGCGTATCCGTCGACAACGCCCTGTATCCGTACTTTCTTGTTCTCGCTGTAACTTAGTGTACACACGTCGGATCGAGATGAAACTTGTGCCATCGGACTCGTAGCAATACGCTGGTCCTGTGAGCCAAGTTTGGTTCGATTCTGAGAACGTTGACAAAATCGCGTATCGTGGGCCCCACAGGCTCTACTTGACGAGCGATTTTATGATCGGCTCATCGGAATCCAATTCTGAAAGTTCCATTGGGTTCATATCATCGTTCCTGACCTGTTGACACTAAGTTGGACAGATTTGGAGACCTTTGACCCTGACACATTTTTTGGTGAAAAGCGGCCCATATGTGGACCCCGCCTTGACCCGAAATTGTCATTTTCGCCCTGTGTCCAAATTGGACTCAAGGACAGGCGTTTTTAGCTGATTAATATTTTCTGGATCTAATGGTGATGTCTATTTCAGCAACCGGAGTACTGCCTACAAACCCCGCTGCTGCCAGAGCTACAATTGGAGCCGAAAACCCAGGCAAGTGTACCTTGCCAAATCCTACAGTTCTTGCTACATATTTCTTTGACTTGTCTATACATTATTGTTGTACATGCTCAACCCTAGGGCCGTGTGACTTTCTTAGCGTCCGATTAATAGTCGGGTGCCAACACCGTACGCGGGGTTGTGCAACGTCACCTAGAGATGGATATCATGACATTTACATTCTCGTACTTGCCATATCAAGTACATTATACCCAGGACACCTGACACGAATCATGAGACAGAATCTTCCTAAAATATTCAAGGTGATTCTATATAGGATACAGGTTTATGACATATACATTTTTACATGCTTAGAATTTATTCAGACTTGCTGCATTAGTTTTGATCCTGCGTGTCATGGACATGAGACGTGAGATTACATTGGGTGGGGAGAGTATTACCATATCAAAGGCTGATTATTTTATAAATAATGTCATCTGGAGGTGTCTTAGTCTCTGATACAGAGCTTTGGCGCAAGTTCTGGCCCTTCGAGAAAATACTGCTATGGGTTTCTCCGACACTGATCCTGTAGTAGTCTCAGCCCGAGTATGAATAAAACTCTCACTTGCATATCACTTAGCTGGTTATATAGTTTACCCTATTATTTCATTTATTGCTACACTGCATTTATTTTGGCATGAGCTTTCTTGTACCTTGCTATGTCCCCTGAGGACCTGGATCCGGATTATGTCCCCAGGATTAGCAGACGAGGTCTATCCAGAGGTATACGGAGCAGGAGCACTTCTCGGAACAGTACCAGACCCTGAGGACGAGGTGATCGCTGAGGATTTTTCCTGAACAACTGCTTCTTCATGCTCAGTTTTATTGGCAAATAAACTCTTTTATTCCTGTTTAAATGAACATTTGTAACAGACTTAATATCGGGTTGTTCCCCGATTTTATTTACTTTTGACTGGATGTTGTTTAATACTTTTTTTTGATATTTCTGTTTATTTTGTGGATGAGATTAGTAAACCCTGATTAGTGTAATACAGCTTAAGTATGCCCCGATGGATCCATTAAATTGGGTTTGTCCATCGGTGCGTGCTGCTGGCCATTGCCACGTGTCTAGTCCCTTGATATTTTGGGACTGGGACGTGACATAGTTTTTGTGGTGGCCCATGCAGGTCAACGACTAAATTGTTCGGTTTCAACTTATGGACCGAACATGCCTGCAATAAGAATAGGATAAGTTTTTAGGATCTCATCCACTTGCTTGAAACGTTCTTGATATCTGTATCGGATTCGAATTAATTCTTGACTTGCATCCTGCTTTGATCCCTGTACGCCTCTTATTGTTTATTTTGGGTGCAGAGATATGGATTCACGAGCAAACAACGAGACTCCTGCAGAAACACCACAAGGTGCTGTGGTCACCCAGGAAGATGAAGTGACACCAGTTGATGAAGGTCGATCAGCTCAACAAAGCAGTCAAGCAAGTCAGCCTGCCTCGAGAATCCAGGAAGATGACGTTCCACCATCGACGCAGTTTGCTCCACCAATGCCTACCGTCCCACAAGGGCAAGCTATGGACATGCAACAGCTGTTTGAAATGTACTACCCGATGATGCAAGCTTATTAGAAGGCTCAGCAAAGCTAAACGGAGGAGTTCATTTGCAGACTTAGCTCTGAGCTATGGAAGTTAATCAGCTCCGTTGCAACGGACGTTATTACTGCAGCACAGGCCATGGAGAGCATCACCAGGATAGAGTCCAGCCAGAAGCGGCCTCATGCACCAGACCAAGCACAGCAGGAAAGAGTTACAAAGCGACCACAGATGAATCCACCACCGAGAGCAGTACCCAGAGCCTCATTCCTTCCTACTTGTTACTATTGTGGCAAGGTAGGCCATATTGAGAAGGAGTGCAGACGCAAGTTAGGATTATGCTTGATTTGCGGAACCAATCAACACTTAGCCAAGGACTGTTCTCAGCATCAAGAGAAAGCATTGACGATTCATCAACCAGCCACATCAGCACCAGCCGGAGCACCACAGGAAGAAATTGCAAAAAAGTCTCACATGTACCAGCCACCAGAAGTACCTCCGCAAGTACTACATGTCTGTCCATATTGTCGCAGGCGAGGCCATATAGAGAACGAGTGCAGACGAAAAAGGAAATTATGCTTAGCTTGCAGATCCAGTCAGCATTTATTAAGGGAATGCCCTGAGCGTCGAGAAGGAGCACCAAGGGTTAACCAACAAGCGATACCAGTACCAAGGCCAGCCTATCCAGCATTGGGAGCATCGCAAACGGGAGTTCAAGGAGTCCTACCACCAGCTCCAGGAGGGTATCAGCCGAGGCCACCTTTGATACCCCAGGCCATACTCTTCCAGCAGGTCCAGCAGCAGCAGAAGAATCCACCTCAAGGACGCGGACAAGCTTTTACTATGACTGTGGGAGACACGCAGAATCATGGAGTAGCTAATGCGCGTAAGTTTTTGTAGTTCTGTTTCTAGTATTGCTTTAGTTCGTGCCTTGGTTCGTGACCCTAGACTTAACCTGATAGTTTTAACTTGCTAATAATTGATAACCTAGTGATAACCTAGAATTGTTAATCTAAAATATTTTTAAAGATAACCTGGTTTTCTAAAAACTGTAATTTTCTAGATTTCCTAAATTTGGGAAATTGCATAACTTCTATTGCTTAGGAAAATGATTTTCCCTATGTGTTTAAACCCTCAACCTTGATTTTCTTCATCGTATTATAATTCGAATAAATTTTGCAACCGTGTCATCTCTGTTGACCGGTTATTCTTTGATTGCGAGGATGCAATCCTCTTAAGGGGGGTAGATTGTAAACCCCCTGATTTTTTCAAGAAATTTTAATTTAGATTTTTCACAATTTTCTGGAATTTTTTTCTGGAATTTTTATTAATTAAAACTAAGGTATGTTGAATTTAAATGATTTTTAAATTATACTAAATAATATTATAATATTATGAAAATAATATTTTCTAGTGTAAAATGAAAAACTAGACATAGGATAATTTTCCGGGAATTTATTGGTGTAAAATCTAGTAGTCAAAGTCTCTTGAGACTATTGTCTAGGTTGTAAGACAAATTTATTCATTGGGTCAAGAATTTTGGGATACCTGTCTGGAATCTCATAACCATAATTTTTCCCCGTAACCATCAAGTATCGTAGTCTAATACTGCCACTCCACCTGGCCAGTATGGCTGCAAGTAATTCGACCACTCTACCATAATCGTCTAGCTGCAGCTGTCGCTACCTCGCAAGCAATTTGTCATAGTCATCAGTTCGTAACAAGTGCCTTCAACTCTTTCCTAAGCTTAGTCTAAGTTTTAGGGCAACAATTTAGGTCTTGACTAACTTTATAAAACTATTGGAGTATGAACTTATTTTAATAATCCATCTAATTCCTGTTTAGACTAAAGGATGCTACTCGTGGTTTAAAAAAATAATAAGAGAACACAAATATTGCTATAGTGCATATACATAAGGGTTATCATTATGAACTCATCCTTTAGTTATCAATTATTACAAACACGTTTATGTTTTAACTAACAAAATAAGGGTGAGGTTGAAGTAAATCAAACAATTCATAATGGCACGAAAAGATGCAACTATGATAGGAAGAATTTATGCACGAGATAAGGAATGGATATATAAAGAGAAGATGAGCCACCCAAGGGCGAGGTGGTGATAGGAAAATAATACTACTACTGCTACTCGCGTCATCCATTAGCATCGCGGATATGCCATCTAGTTAAAATATCAATATATCCTCATAACTGCTAAACCACCATATATATAATTCTACATCTACTTATACACCTAAGATCTCGTGTCACAATGGGGTTATGAGTATGCAATGACAAATATAACTAAAAGGTCATACCTGTATCTACGACTTCCTGTGCCTGTGCTCCCATATTTGTTATAATGAGTGCTTGGCCTTGGCCTTGTCCTTGGTCGTTCAACTGGGGTCTAGTCTCCTCCACTTGGGCAGACTGTAGAAGTATTGGTGGGTCCCTTTGGTATCCTATACTTGAGGGTGTATACGGTGTTCCTGATTCTAATGCCATAGACCTCTAGGTCTGCTGAGGACATCCTCGGATTTGATGGTGACTTGATCCACATAACATGCACTGCCCCAATCGACGATGACAGTCTCTATGAATATGACCTATCTTACCACAAAAGTGACAAGTACGGAGGTCCTTGGTTGGATATGGTACGACACTATATGGTTGTTGGTGTGCCAAAGGGTGTCTAATGGGTCCTCCTGGCAGTGTCCTTGCTGGTCCTTGGTGAATTCTCTATTGATTTCCGTTTCCCTTGCTGATGGCCTCTTGGATCCTGGCCTCTGTCAATAACTCGGCATAAGATATCCGGGACTGTGAGCTAGTGTAGTGCTGGAGCTCCTGAGTCAGTCCACGGTGAAACCTCTTAGCCTTATACAAGTCACTAGGTATTAGGGCAGTGTCATATTTACTAACGCGGCTAACTCTGCATCGTACTCGTCGACTGTCTTGTTCTCCTGCTCCAGATGGAGGAACTGATCGTACAACGCATCCCTTACAGTATCCGGGAACTATTTTCTCTCGAAGCACTCCAAGAATTGTTCCTAAGTCTGACGCGTACCCAATTGGCGCTCGATTGATTCCCACCAGTGATGGGCGTTACCCTCTAGCTGGGTCCTTACTCCTATCATCCAAAGATCTGTAGGTAGTTGTGATGCCTCTAACAACTTCTTGGTGTTGGCAATCCAGTTTGTGGTCTCCTCTGGACTCTCAATACCTTTATACGGCTTGGGGCCCATCTGTACAAAGTCCTTGACTGAACCAACCCTAGCTTGCGGTACTGAAACTAGTGCTTGGGTTGGTGCAGGGGCTAGTGTAGCCATTCTCCCAAGTGCTACCAGAAATTCTAGCCTCTGCTCTGCCACTTGCTGCCTCTGCTCTGTAGCCTGTGCGGCTGCCTGCTGATCCTGTTCCTACATTATCATCTGGAAAAATTGGAACAACTGTGCCTGGATATCCTGCGGTGCTGGGGGAGCTGGAAAAGTTCCATTTGGCACCGTGGAAGGAGCTGATGGAACTGGATTATTAGTCAGTCCATCCGGTCCCGAAAGAAAAGGAGTCGTTGAGGCTTCTCCTTGTGATTGGCCGTTGACCCTTGGAGACGTGTTGTCCGTGGTGGTGGCACGTCCGTTACGCAAATTTATCTCTCTGTAAGAGATGGACGGAGGATTAGAAAGAGTACATGAATCAAGCAGGATGCAAGCACTTAAATAGGACATGTTGGAAGGAAGGTGAGTTATAGTCAAGTGTGGATGAGATCTAAAACTCTAATCCTAGGTGCAGGCCCGCTCGGTACAGTTATGTAACCGAAATGGCTAACTCGACCTACATGGGCTACCACAAAAATATGTCACGCCCAGTCCCAAAATACATAGGACTAGGAATACGTAAACATGCCAGCCGTATGTATATGGCAACTCCAATATATGGATACCATAATACACACGTACGCTGTAATATAAATATTAACTCACATGTGGTATATATTTTGTCACAAGTCACAAAAATACTAATCTCATCCACACAACGAGTCATAGAAAAGAAATAACTAAACTAGAATAATGAGTCTGAATAATCCAAAAATGATAGTCGGGTGGAGACAAATCCACTACCAAAGACTATATCCATACTAAAATGAGAGAGGGGGGTAAATCTCCAATATAAAATAAGATGATGATATAAGTGTATCAGCTAAGAGATCCATCGCTAGAGATAATCAAAGATGCTCAGAAGGTAAGACCTCCTCAGCAGAAAATAATGCGTCAGGTCCTGGCCCGTACTCCTGCGGATACTCCTGGTCGTCTATACCTGGCAAGGGACCAAGTCCTCAGAGGGACATAACAAGATACATAGAAGCATACCAATTGAATACAGTAAAACATGCATGATAGACAGAAAATATATAAGTACGATGTACTAGATAATCTATATGAATGCATAATGAGGACAACTTTTCGACGTATGGGCATGGGTAGGCTACTCTATCTAATCTCACAACTCACACATACGTCAGGAACATCAGAAATCGACATACCGCGAGGGTAGCGACCAACGCGACACCATAAATCGACATACCGCGAGGGTAGCGACCAGCGCGACACAACTACCGTAGTGCGTGCTAGTTACTATGGTTTACCAGAGTGGTTATAGCCCATACGCCTACTGATTGTCCTCCCCTCCCATGATACTATATGTCAAGTGTGTGTCAACATATATATAGTATATAATTATGACTGAAAGAAAACACACATGCAATGAATATATAAAAATATAATAAGCATGTAAGGTACTATAAACAATTTGGCAAGGTATACTTGCCTGGCAAGAAAGCTGCAAAGTGTAAACGTCCAAGCGTCAAGCACACATGATTATAAACTATGGCCCCAGAATGAACGTCTACGGATGCAGAAATAAATATCACCAGCATTCCCATAATAAGCGAGATAGCTAGAAAACACTACCCTTTCATCCAATTTGGACATAGGAGCAAAACGGTAATTTTGGATTAAAGCGTGGTCCACATGTGGCCCACTTTGCACCGAAATACGTGCTAGAGGTAAAAGTCTCTAAATGGGACAAATTATAGGTCAAACAAATTCTAAACGTCAGTACAAACTCAACGTTATGTCCAATTTTGAATTCCGGTAAGCCGAACACAAATTTGCCCTAAAAGTCAACCGTAGGGCCCGCAAATAGGTGACTTGGTCAACTATCTCAGAATCGCGTGAAACTTGGGTCACAGGACCAGCGTGATATCACGAATCCAATAGCATAAGTTTTATCTTATCTGACGAGCGTACACTAAATAGGGTGGTGTTTTACAAAAGTTGCGATACAGTACCTTTTTACGGATACGGGGTGATTCCGATGCGCACATACGTCCGAATCAGTTTTCGCGAAAGCTCACACGTCAGGACATACCATATGCGCCTTTTGGTATAATTGGTATGCGACGAGGTGGTCCCGTTTGGCGGGACGCGCTCCGTATCACAAGTTTTTATGTTTCCAAAATAAGTTTTTTATGAGTTTTCAACCTAAATTATCTCTGATTCTAACACATAATAAAATAAACTAATTAACAGGGAATGATCTCGGTTATATAGGCTTTATACAGAAAAAAGTAAATCTTGATTTGGATGTCTACGTTGGGAGATATCGGTCTCGAAACTTAGGCCATTGGAACAATTTTTATTAGTTTAAAAGTATGGTTTTTTCTCAACTTGGTGTCGATTTCTACCTAGTTAATAACACTGCTCGAATGAAACTAATTAACATGGTTTAGAGAGGGATAGGTGGTGATCATACCGGCGAAGACGGATCCGAAATCGGACGAGAGATGAGACAAAAAACTGCGCTTGAAGGAGGGGTCGTCGCTGTCAACTCCTGTTGCGGATGTTGTTCGCGATCGCGCGGCATGGCCGGCCGGCGGCTCTCCGGTGGCGTCGTGGGGGCGAAAGTCGGCGCTGGGGTGTCAGAGGTTAGGGCTAGGGTTTAGAGTAAGGTATGTGGGGGGGGGAAGGAGCGTGGAGATGGGTCGCGGGGTCATCGATGGGCCGCGGGTGGGAAGAATCCGCTGTTGTTGGGGGGGTAGATTAGATTAGTTGCTGGCGGGTTAGCTGTGGTTTAGGGGCTTAGTTGTTTTAAGGGGGTGTAGATTAGCTTAAGGACTTAAGATTTTTAGTTAAGGGTTTAATAGAATTCCTTTTTATTTTTTCCTTTTTTTCTTTTATTAATATTATTGCTAAAATTATTATTACTACTACTATTATTACTATTATTATTATTATTATTATTATTATTATTATTATTATTATTATTATTATTATCATCATATTTAATAACTATATATTATTTATATATATATTTGAGGTATATATAAAAAAACATTTGTACCCAAAATAAATTCTAAAAAAAACTATCACTCTTCTTCAACGATTCCTAAAATAAAAATAATAGTTTTTATGCAATAATCCTAAATGAGTGATTATCTAGGTACTTAAATCAATAAATTTTATTTTCTAATTAACTACGAAATAATATAAATAAAATCCATGATTAATTAAATAAATATAATATTTAAAAATATGGGGTTTTACAGAAGAGGATACACTGAATTCGAATTTAGCTTGGATACCTCTGATGGAGAGCTGTTTTGAGGAACTAGAGTGAATTTTGATGGAAGGTTTGTGAAGATAAAGTGATAAGGACAGGAAGAGGAAGAAGCATACAAAATTTGAGAGAATGATACTTACTGTGAAGGGACATAGGGCCGGATTGGTGGGGGTGTTGCTGAATTCGGATTCAGCCTGGGTAGGGTTGGATAGTTGGAGGTGTGGAGGGAGATGGAGAAGGAATTTGGAGATGATTTGTGAATAGAAAATGTGAGAAAGAGAGTTAGGAAAAAGTTTTATTTAGGTGGTTTGAATGGGGGAGGTGAAGAGAGGGGGGTTATGGATAGCCTAGTGGGAAGGGAAAGAGTTTGAGATTACAACTTTTGCTAGTGGGGAGAGGAAGAGTTTGGGGGTTACATACTTTGGTGTGAGTGGAAAGATGAAAGGAGAGGGGGTTATATGCTGAATTCATTCTTCTAAAAATAGGTTTTGGTGTATGGACTATTGTGTTTGGTGTTTTGTGAGTTTAGAGAGGGTGTTTGGTATTCTACTTGACCATTTAATTAGGTTTTTAAGGTTGGGTTTATGGGTTGGCTCTAGGGTGAGTCAAATTAAGCTCAAAGAGTTCAATGCATCACATCTATTAAATTAGCATGTAAAATATATAAAAATAGATGTGACCCAAAGGATTAAGTTAGGGTAGTCTCAATGTAGGTTAGTGTCAGATATTTGGTTGTAGGAATCTGGTCAATGTTTTGCATCAGAAATCCAAACGACGGCCACTAGGTGAAAAATTAAGATTTTATGACGCATAAGTGTCGAGAATGTTGTGTAGCTAAAAATAGAATATAAAAATGTGAGTTTGAGAGTGACAATAGGGTCAGGATTGAAGATTGGTCTGTCTGAATTAAGAGTGTGAAAGTTGTTGGTCAGCAAGGGCTAGTGTAGTGTTCCAAATATTGAAACTATGGTAAGGTGCACCAAAGATATAATAATTGAAGTATGTATAATAACTCCATTTTTCTAACCCTAATTATTCTAAAATAAATTATAATATTTCACTAAACTATATATACCTAAATTTAGGTGAGAGAGTTTATACTACCTCAACATTTATATTATCATTAAAATCGTCTAATAAAATATATACATCATTTAATTTAATCTTAGGATAAAAAATCGAAGCCAAATAATATAGAAGATGTATATCAGTCTAATATTTTAGAAATTTTGATTCCATTTTGGAAATAACGTAAACCAGGAACAATTATATATTTAAAAGATAAATTAGATATGTTAATAATTTTTGTTAAAGCTAAAGAAGAAGTTGGATAGTAAACTCCAGATAAAACACATGTATCATTGTAAAATAATTCAAAAATTCAAAAATTGAACTGACAATTAACCAATCATTTTCAGTTACTTGATAATCAAAACTAGAATTAATATTACAATAATGTGTAATAATTTATTTAAATTTAATAGAATTTTTTAATATTAAATAAGTATAATTCCATCTATATGGTGCATCCTTAACAAATCTCATATGTGTCTGTTTGGTCTTGTTGTGGATTAAAGGATTTTATGGATTTGGAGTAAAATCCATAAGATACTATGTTTGGTTGGATGTTGAATTTTGATATGAAAAGTGGGTAATGATTATTTTCCAAATCCAAAATTAGGATTTTGGAGGAAGAAAGTAGGATTTGTTTTTTAAAATAATTTTATTGTTCTATTAAATATTTAGTTAATACTAATCAATAATTAATTAACTAATAAATTAATTAAAAAAACCTAATAGTTAGTTATTATTTTAGATATGAATTTTTTTTATTAATTAATATAAATTATTAATATAAATAAGTTCATAATTAGAATAATAAATAAGTTCATAATTAGAATAATAATTAATAATTTTATTAATTAATACTTTATTATAATCTTAATTAATTATATTTTATTAATTATATTTATATTAATTGATTAATAAATGATTAATTATAATTTTATTATAATATTAGTTAGTAATTTATTAATTTATTAATCACAATTGTAATCTTATTTAATAATTTATTATAATCTTAGTTACTAATTTATTAATTTATAAATCACAGTTATAATCGTAATTAACAATTTATTAATATATAATTTATAAATTAATATTTTATTATAATCATAATTAATAATTTATTAATCATAATTATAATTATAATAGATAATAGTTAATTAATTTATATTTATTAATTAATATTTTATCATAATCTTAAATAATAATTTATTAATCATAATTACAGCAATTAAGTTATTAATTTATAATTTTATGCATTAATATTTTATTATATTCTTTATTAATAATTTACTAATCATAATTATAATCATAATAATAATCTTAATTAATAATTTATTAAATCATAATATAATCATAATTATAATAATTTACTAATTTATAATTGTATGCGTTTATATTTTATTATAATTTTAATTAATAATTTATTAATCATAATTATAATCATAATTAATAATTTGTTAGTTATAATCTTAATTAATAATTTATTAATCATAATCATAATTATAATCATAATCATAATCATAATCATAATTATTAATTTATTAATTTATTAATTATTATTTTATTATAATCTTAATTAGTAATTTATTAATCATAATTATAATCATAATTAATAATTTATTAAATTATATTTTATTAATTAATATTTTATTATAATCCTATGGCAAAATTTTAAATGTAATACCAAACAATGGATTTGGATTTGGAAATTCATGATTTAGACCAAAATTCAAATCTTGGATTTCCAAATCCAAATCCTAGTTATCCTAGTTATTCTAGTTACCAAACATGCCCTAAAAGTAATACCATATTGTATGCATAAAGTTTTAAATGTTTGTTGTCTACTTGCAAAGTGTTCAAATTTTGTAAACATAATATAACATTTTCTAAATTTATTTGAAAGAATTCAAGACATTCTTGTACAATTAAATTAATAATATAACAAGCGCATCTAACATGAAAAAGTCTACCTTCTAGTATAGGCAAAAATTATGATTTTAAAACATTAATAGAAGAAGTGTTATTACTAGCATTATCAAAAGATATTTTTTTTATATTGTGAATATCATAATCACCTAAAAATTGTATTATAACGCCACCGATTACAGCACAAGTATATAAAAATTCTTAAGGTCGTAGACAAATAATATATTTTTGCAACATCCATTTTGGATATAAATAATGTGTCGTGATACAAATATAAGCATAATTTTGTTTAGTACTCCATATATCAGAAGTTAGAGCAAATTTACTAGTTTACAAAACTTTCTTTTAAAGCGACATTTTCTTTTTGATTTTTTTTTATAGTCTCTGCTCTAGTACTAGATCTAAAAATTTAGTAAAATAAGGATTAATGATACTACTTGCATAATCATAATACCAATCATTCTCACCAAATATAAAAGGTTGTTTATCACAAATAATATATTTTGTTAACTCGTTTTGTTACGAGCATCAGAATAAGTAAAGTTACCTACATAAGATCCTCGAGGACCGCTATTTAGATGTGTTTGTCTAGCTTGCAGTGTGTCATTGACATAACACCTTTCATAGTGTCTTCTTAAAGTACCCATGCCATCAGTCTTTTTTTATTTGTAAGTTTGCTTATATTTCTTGCATTGTGCACCTTTAGCTATTGGTTTTTGATCTTTTGGATCTAAAACCGGTACGTCCTCATTATCAGTGACACATAATCATGAATATTTTCATTTTTAAACAAATTAGCATAATAAGCACAATTTTGTTCCAAATCACATCCATAAGGGTGGTTAGAACCAGTAGCATCCATATTAAATTTTTTCTTTTTTTGAAAGAAATAAGAGGAGAAGAATTTATTTTTTACGAAAAGAGAGAGAGAGAGAGAGAGAGAGAGAGAGAGAGAGGAAAGAAAAATTTCGAATCATGAAAAAATAAATCTGTAATATTAAAATTACTCGAAAAGTCAACTTGAAACCTCAAAAAAATTTCTCACAAGTTGAAAGCCTAAAAAATACTGCAGTTTGGCCTACAGAAAGGTGCACTCCAAAATTCAGAAAGTTGTTACTTCAATAATTAGAAATTGATTTGCTTATAGATTTTGTAAGAGAGAGAAGAAATGTTGTTGTATTTAATTTTCATGAATTATGACCTATTTATAGATTTTTTTGGATGCAAAATGATCCCTTATACCCTTTAAAATATAGTTGTTATAAGGATATTTTTTTATTTTCAGCGAAATGATCAAAATATTCCTAAAACGGCAAAAAAAAGCCACAAAATGGGGGTATTTTCGTAAAAATACCCTCAACGGATATATTTTAAAAAATATATTTTTTTTCGGATCAGACCATATTTGGACCGAGTCGGCGACCGAGCCGGTCCTGACCTGTCTGACCGGATTTTTCGAGTTTACACAGACCGCACCCATGGAGAAGTCGGATTGAACTTGCGGGTCGAAAAACTGGACCAACCCAGACATGTGAAGATGTTGGGCGGCCGGATCCGAACCGGATTTCGAACTATCCAGCCTATTATACACATTGAACCAATACAAAACGATATTATTCGATAATCATATGGAACAAATGCCATTCAATATTAGTCTCCAAAATAGCATTAATGACAACAGTTGAATCCAACTTTACCAAAAGACTTTTTTCTGTGGTCATGTATGACCAGAAACTTGATACATTTCGAATAGAAAACATTGTTGTACTTTACAAGAAAACGGAGGCAAACTTTTAGTTTTTAGAAGCAGTTTTTTTTTTTTGCTTTCAAAAGTTATCCAAAGAAATTAACTTGCTCATCATTTAACAAACGAAAGCAGCCATGATAAGCTGCACCAAGCACAGGCTAAGCCTATTGGCTGCAGGGAGTTAATTTTGATTAGGCGAGGCCTGGGCCGAGTCAAAAAGTGCTGCCAAATGTTTTGAAACCGAGACCAGATACCATGATAAGTGGTGTTAAAGAACTAACAATACACACTACATTTCTTTCAAAAAAAACAACAAAATTTTCGCCAGTCTTCATTCCTTCCCCCCATTTTTTGCTGCTCCTTCACTTTTGTTCTTTTAGAGGCGCCAAAAAAATTAGGGTTTGCTCAAAATAGAAAATTAGGGTTTCTCTTGTCCCGCCGCCGCCCCCCCCCTCAGAAATGGCTTCTTCGTCGGCCTCCGCCAGCAAATTCGAGCCCTCCATGACCCGTCTCCAGGTGAGCTCCCGCATGCCTCCCAAATTAGGGTTTCTTCTCGCAATGTGGATGGTCTTTGCGATAAATATCGATTGTTTTCACCTCAAAAACACCACATTTAGGAATGTCATGTTAAATCTGCAGTGGGCGATTAGCTGGTTGTTAATCTGGATCGAAATGGGAATGGGAGGAGGGGCATAGAATAGATAGATTTACTTCATTATGTTAAGTCAGTTTTAAGAAAATGTAAGTTATATAATGATTATAAAGACGAGTTGCAGATATACCTATATAATTTTGATTCAGATCTATCTGTACTGAATAAGACCCGATGAAGTGGCGTCGTTTGACTTTAGCTTCGGTCTCTTCTATGCTTTCGTTAACGTTCGTTGCCGTCATTTTAGCTGCAATAATTATTGCTGTAATTGGGAGGAATGTTGTAATTTGGATTTTCTCACAACAAAGTAACCAATAGATTGAAATGTCGAGAAGGGTGGTCTTGGATCTGGTGCAAAATTTCTTCCATTGAAAGGTCAGAAAGAGTAGCGGGGTGTTCATTTGGTCAATTCGGTTCGAGCGAACCACAAAATTCCAAAGCCACATAGCACCGAACTGAACCTTACCTCAAAATAACCATATTGAATAATTCGGTCTTAACTGCAAACCACATGACATTCAGAAAGAAAAATAATAATACTAAGAGCCGAGTCATGACTTCAAAACTTAATAATAAAGAGTCAGGCTGTGAGAGGGAGGAGGATGACGAACCAAGTGAGTGTAGATTGAAGGGCGGCTCTGACTTTGTTTAATTCAGGGTCAAGGTCAGGGTTAATATGTGTGTGTGTGTACACTCACGCTTCAGACCGATTAAGTTTGGTTCGGTTTTGCTGTTTGAAAACAAAATGCAGACCCCTAGAGAAGAGGATGCCAATATTATACTTTAATAAGACAGCGAGTGGTTTTGTCTCAACAAAGATTGTATGGATTGTCAGTAACCATGGATGAAGCAACATGACTTACTATGTACCCGAGGAGGATTGTTGCCTAGGAAGCACGGGCACTGGAAAAATATGTACCAATTTCTTGTTACGTTTGTGTTGGACATGACACAAACACTAAAAATACACTACGTCACGCAAAATTAATGCTGTGTCTTATTATTGTTGTGTCCGTCTTACATATATTTCGGATCAATACTTAGCAAGCAAGACGGATCCTGCCCCTCCTGTTTTTTTTTCAGTTTTCACATCCATTCTCTTTACTTGAAACTCCTATGAAGTGGAGGAAGAGAACCGGAGTTCCTTTGTGCAGATCTTTGTTGAAAGTCCTCTGAAGTGGAGGATGAGGGGCACGACTGAGAATTGGGTGATGGCGCCGGTGGATTCCGTCGACCTGAAGTTCTAAGCCGTCGACTGGTGGACGCTGTGGACCGAAACTGGGTGGTGGCGCCGGTGGACGCAGTCAAGGAGCCGTCAATGTTCTAAACGGCGGTAGGCGGGTGCGCGGCTGAAATGGTCCACCTACCGCCTAGGACACCTAGGCGCCGCCTAGGCGTTTAATACATTTTGGGTATTTTTTTACTATTTTACCACTGTTTTTGCATAATATGCATATTTTAAGATTTTTTTTTGTGTATAACAAAAGTTGTAGAATAAAGATTTATGAAGTTTAAGTCATGTAACAGTAACTTATAGGTCATAATGCTTGCAAAACTATTTTGTCAAAACATCTAATCAGGTATTGCTCCATTTAGGCGTTTGCCTACACCGCCGCCTAATTCATTCTACTACAAAATTTGAATTAGAGTACACTGCTTGCCACATACTCACCTCCGCCTATGCCGCCAAACTTCTGCTGGTCGTCTACTCCATTGCCAAGGCGCCAACCGCAAAAGCAGTACGGAGAGCGACCGTCTACCGCCTAGATGGGCACCATTTAGAACACTGGGAGCCGCTCCTCTCTGTTGAGAATCGGAAGGAGGTGGCGAGGAGCCGCTGCTCACCCATCACCTCTTCCTCTTCCCCGTCGCTCTCCGTCTTCTTCTTCTTCTTCATGATTCCCAGACCAACCGAATATGAGAGGAGAGAGAGGGATAGTAGAAGAGAGAAAAGGTCACTATGTTGGAAATTTGTCTTCAATATAATTTTTTTCATTTATGAAAATTTTAGTTTATATTTTAGGAAATTTACATTTACTAATTATATGGCAATTATTTGTGTGAAATAGAAATTTATATTGCAATATTTAGGTTTTAATGAGAGTTATTTGTGTAAAAAAAAATTTGGGATAAGCATACCCAGGTTTACCACATCTCCAACCAACATCCACTTTCAACAACCATCTAAACAATCAAACTCCATTTTTCTACACTTTCATATCTTCCAATTCCACCATCAAAACAACATTTTTGAAAGTCAAAACTTATGCATACCATCAGCCCCTTAGAGAATATAGGACCAATGGAACCATTAATTTAATTTAAGTCAAGAGGGTTTGAGATAGGAACTGCAATCAAAGCTTCTTTTTGTACTTATACAAATCATACAGAAATGGATTTTTAAGAAGATATAAGTACCTACGAATCATAAACAGATACTTAAAATCTTTTAGCGTACAGGCATGCACAAATATATGAAGAATATATTCTCAAAAACCAATCTCACTATGGATTCCAAAGTCAGGTACTGCATAAACCAAAGGGAGTCCCTTGCAGGATTAGGCTATTGGTTCCGAAGTACTTTTCTATCCTTATGTATATAACCAGGAAGTTCACATTACAATATTCGGTTGCCATATTGAAGTATCTGGCACATATCCAATTATACTATATAATCCTAGAAGAATTTACTTTTGTCATATATTCTGTGCCCTTAAAGGTGCTGTTTTTGAATACCCATTCTTCCTGGTGCTTATGCCATATTTGTTCTCAAAAATATATATTGAACTTCATGTAAACTGCAGCTGTTTGGTGCTATTTCATTGTCTCACCGTTCATGAAATGCAGATTAATGGAGTAGAAGACGAAAGCCCAACTTATCGTGATGTTTCATCTGTTATTGATTCCTTGAAGAATCAAGTTGCTGCTGAGCGTTGTATTTATGTTAAGGTGCTTGCTGAAAACCAGATGCTAATGCTATCAGTGACATTCCCTTGTGGATGTTGACTTACTAGTTGCTACCTGTTGTGCTAAACTTACACGAGTTTGAACATTTCTTCAGAAAAAAATTGAAGAGAACAAGCAGAAACTGGATAGCATCACACACCATGTTCACAACTTGTCTATGGTAAGGAGAGAGACCATAGTTGGCACTTCTGCAACAGATGCAGATTTGTTAACTAGAAGGCAAGAAGATGCACTCTGTATGCTGAATAATCTTGAACTGTCTTGTGGAGAAAAAGACAGCTGTAACTCCCAAGAAGAAAGTTCAAATGCCACATCAAATGTTGCTTTCGGGAGCAATTTTGTGGGGAAGAGTGCAGTTAGACCAATCAAATTGCCAGAAGTGCAGAAACTACCTCCGTATACAACATGGATATTTTTGGACAGGTATCCAAGTGACTATTCCATACACCATTTTTACATGCATCACCAAGTAGTGGCATGTAGATTTTCCTGCAAAGTTAAAAAAAGACCAAATAAATGCAACATGGTAGGTTCAATATACTCCACAATATTTCTTCCTATTTTTGGTATATTAATTTCATTGTATTCACTATCCAGTAGGTAACATTATTGTTCTTATGTGTAGTCTAGAAATTCGCTAACAGCATAAGTAAACTAGAAAACAGTGTCATTGCAGATACAACCCTTTTTTTTTTATGTTAATATATATTATAGGATTTGTCTATTGTGTCTTGTGTCTTGTTCCTGAAACTTTTTTTTGGAACTAAGGTTTGAGTAATTATGTTAATTGTTAAACAAAATACTGAGACTTTGTAAATATTTTTTCTTCTTCTTCCAATAATTCTATTACTGTTTCGTTTGTTTGTTTGCTGTTTGACTCCAAAATCTTCTGTGTTGAATCTTGAAGCACTCAAGTATACTGATCTTCTGTAATTTCTACCTTGCATGCATCAGATTTTCAACATTTCCCTTGCTACCTGCATCAGTTGGCTTACTGAAAGTTTTCCGTTAATGACTTTTGGTTACATTTTCTGCAGAAATCAAAGAATGACAGAGGACCAATCTGTTGTTGGTCGTAGAAGGATTTATTATGATCAAAGTTGCGGTGAAGCTTTGATCTGCAGTGATAGTGAGGAAGATTTAGCTGATGATGAAGAAGAAAAGAAAGAATTTGGAAACATTGAAGATTATATTGCGCGGTTGGTCAAAAAAATATTACTTGCATACTCTGTCCTTTTCCTTGCCACTTTAAGTCATGTTCTTCATAGAAAAAATTATGCTGTTTGTCGTCCTTGCCTTTCAGTATTGAGTTGATTATCCGGTTGGTTTCTTCTAACTGGAGGATATGCTATAGTGATTTGTAGAAATTCTGTACCAAATTGTCATTCTTCTATATGATGGTTAGTTATGAAGTTTATGTTGGTGTTACTTCAGGTGAGACCCAAGTCTCTTTGTTTGACGAAGAGAAATATGAAGGTTTAAAATGATCAAGTCAGTGATATGACTATTATACATATATCATCGTGAATAATAGTTCAACACTGACTAACAAGAAGAAATCGAAAATAAACTGACACTGAATGTTGCGTCATATCACCGTAATTTTCTCTATCCAAAGGCCTTGCTTACAAAGAATGGTCCTGTTTATATCATTACCCAAGGGCATTGCTTATGAAAAATGGTCCAGTATAATCATACTACTAACGTGATTAAAGAGGAATATGCAATAGTTTCTGGGTAATTATAAGGGCACTACACATTTTACTCGGGGCTAGTCCATTGAAAATTTAGAAAAAATTACAAGTTTGCCATCATGAAAGTTACTCGGGGCTAGCCCACTGTTATAATCAGGACTGTCAAAATTTTGACAGTCCTACCACTTGGAAGGACTGTCAAAATTTTGACAGTCCTACAAATTGTTAGGACTGTCAAAATTTTGACAGTCCCATTTCCCAAAATTACAAGTTTTCCAAAGTTACTTGGGGCTAGCCCAAATTGTTATAATCAGGACTGTCAAAATTTTGACAGTCCTACCACTTGGAAGGACTGTCAAAATTTTGACAGTCCTACAAATTGTTAGGACTGTCATAATTATGACAGTCCCACAAGCTATGTGGACTGTCAAAATTTTGACAGTCCTAATTTTAACCCACTGAAAATTTTATATAAAACTAGGACTGTCAGGATTTTGACAGTCCCACAAACAATGAGGACTGTCAAAATTTTGACAGTCCTCATTTTAATTGTCAGAATTTTTTTTAAGTTTATTTCTATTTAGTTAGTTTTGGATTTTGATTTTTTTTATTTAGTTTAACATCCAAAATAAAATATGTTATCATTGAACAAAAAAAAAAAATCTACCGTACGAATATTACGTCTGCCGTCGATCAGACTTTAAACGGCCATAACTATTTATTTTCAAATCGTTTTTCGTCACACAATATGCCTATTTGTATGTTTTCGACGAGAGTAACACAATTCATGTAGAGAGAATTTTCATCCGAAGTAAGACGTACATATTACAGGCAAAAATATAAAATATAAAACTTTAAAGTATCATAACTTTTGACTGGGAGATCGAAACAAGTTCCAGTTTGAGCCAAAATGACCGTATGGAAAAGTACTTCGGGATAAACTGTTTCACCATTTGTCGGACTTCCCAAATTTTTAGAATCGCAAAAAAACGATGTTTCGACCTTCAAATTTTACTTTTGGTAAATTTTTTTTACAAAATATTTATGTACCAATAATAAATTTACTATTTTAAATAACAGAATACTTTAACAAATTTTAAGGATAGAAATTTTAAGGATATTTTGAAATTGGCCCTCCCAACAATTAACAAAAATAAATTAACAGAAAAAAAAATTTAGGACTGTCAAAATTTTGATAGTCCTACCAATTTGTAGGACTGTCAAAATTTTGACAGTCCTAAAAATTCAACATACATTTTTAGGACTGTCAAAATTTTGACAGTACTTCCAATTGGTAGGTCTGTCAAAATTTTGACAGTCCTAAAAATCAACATATATGTCAAAATTTGACAGTTCTTCTATTTTTTTATTTTCTTTTTTGGTTTTGACAGCGACGACGACGGGAGGCGCGGCGACGGGAGGCTGCGGTGGAGGACGGGGGAGGAGGCGGAGGAGGACGGCGGGAGGGGGGAGGGCTCTGGTCGGGTGGGGAGGGTTTGGGAGGGTTTGGAAGTAGTGGGCTAGTATGAGTAAAATGTTGGGTTAGTATAAGTAAAAGTTCCTCTTTAGTGGGCTAGCCCCAAGTAAATATGGTAGTGCCCTTATCAAAAGCCTAGTTTCTAAAGTTGTGTTCAATCCTAAACTTGTGTTCAATCCTAAACTTTCACTTCTTCCAAATCTTCACCATTAAATCTCTTCTTCAACATGATTTCTTCTGTTCTTGCCTCAAATTCTTAATAAGCCAGCCCACATAGAGTAAAATCTTGAAATGTTGCTCTAAATTAGGGATTTTATACTCACTATTTTATTCAAATGACAAATACCTCTCTACTAAAACACTAATATCAACAGATTATCAAATGTGCCTAAATGAGACCTATTGCACTATGAACTAATATTACATTAAGTGCACAGACATAAATTACATAATAAACACAACTAAACTTAATTAAGGAAAAAAATTAGGTTACTATATGATGTCAACAAATATCCTAGCAATTAGATGTAGATATATTATATGCAGATAAGGAGATTTAAATTAGATTTATAATTTTTGTGACAAAAGGGTCTAAGGTAAAAAATAAGCTTCGAAGATTACACAAGACGAATATAAAAAAAGAAGGAAAACCAATGCCTCTCTGCTCCTCAAACATCTTGTCCCTTGAGCATGTCTGAGACGCAAGGGGCAGGCACCTTTCTGATAAACTGTGCACCTGAATTCATTTTGAAGTGCACAGGTTTGCCTCCGGTTGCCCAGGGCTTGGTGCCTTGGACATTCACCTCAGACAACACTGAGGTGCATATATCTGCACACCTTCATGTGACTCATACTGTAATCTGACTATATCATGCTAAGGGGTGTAAGGAGCCTTTTATAACACACAATTCTGTATACAATTGTACTACATAAATATGGTTAAATTTTTGAATATGATAGTATTGGAGAGGTGGGTTTCTAGCATGTCAAATTTAGATTATACTTTCCAAAGTACAGGCACTTTTGCATTTGGAAACAGCTACCAGAAATTCTGATTATGCATTACTACTACTAATCTTGATTGATGCAGGGGATGGTCGTAACCACTTTAGTAATTTATTCTGCCCCCTTAGTAATTGGTGACTAGTCACTTAAAAAACTGATGAATACCTGGCATTGCTGGTTAATAGAGCTGATCAATGGAAAATTGGTTATAAGTTTAACCCCAAAGATGTATTCCTTGTACATTAACTGGGGATCTTGCTTTTGGCATATGTTCAGCAGAGATTAATTAATATTGATGATTTTTGTTCCAGGATGGCCATTAAGGAGATTGGATTGACTGATGTTGTGCTGGAGTCATTGGGTCAGTATCTTGATAGAAGTCCTTGTGAAATCAGGGTATGTTATTTGCTTGTCAATATCTCCATTATGCTTGTCAACGGCACTACTCATTGTGCATCTCTCTTTAAAATACTGTATTAAAAATTTGCCTGTTTACTTTCTCAGAAATTTGATGAGAAACAATTTATTCTAAAAGTTAGTTTTAGATATTTCTTTCAAATTTTGCTGGTACTCAAAGAGGTAAATAAACTCTTATACAGGCAAGATACGAAAATGTCCTCACAAGGGAGAGGACTGAGTGCCCCATTGAAAAACGAGAAAACAAATACGATGTCAAAATTAATAATGCATTTCTTGAGAAAGATCTGGACGCCGCTCTTGACTCTTTTGATAACCTTTTTTGTAGACGATGTCTGGTATGTTCCTGTACAATTCCACTTATGCAATTAGCAGAATTGTGTGTTCTCTCATCTTTCTGACTTCTTTTTGTACTTTATGGTTAATTCTCTCAGGTTTTTGATTGTAGATTACATGGATGTTCTCAGGATCTAGTTTTTCCTGTAAGTTGGTGAACTTAAGAGATAAGAGTGTTTTGTTTCCATGGTAGTTATGTTATTTGGCTTCTTATCAGGCAGAAAAACAACATTCATGGGGCAACTCAGATGATGGTGCACCATGTGGAATTCATTGCTTCAGATCGGTATGCACTTAAGAAATTGAAATTTGACTGTTGTTATCTCTAATCTTGACCATCTAGAAAGTAGTCAAGCTCTATTTGATTTTAATGTGCAATATGACAATACTATTTTAAAATTTATCAGACCTCCAAATCAGAAAGCACAGCTGCAGTAAATTCTCAATTGCCTCACGCTTTAGAACCAACTCATTCATCTGGAAGTGCCGGCATATGCCATTCTCCAATAAAGAAACGCAATGGTCTTGGAAGGCGGAAGTCTCATCAAAGTGAAAGCGCTTCTTCAACTGCTCGAGTTGTATCGGAAAGCAGCGAGTCAGAAATACAACCTCATCTGGATAGCATATCTGGTCAGTGTTCATCATCACCCTCAAAAAGTAAGGTTAGCGGAAAATGTGGAATTCGAAAGAGAAACAATAAAAGAGCTGCTGACAGGGTTCTTATATCCATAAGAAAGAGGCAAAAAAAAATTGAGCCTTCAGACTCTGATTCAATAGTTAGTGGCTCTATCATGCCACGGGATACAAAAGTTAGACCTAATACACGTAATGGTAATAAAAATGCTTGTTCATCTTCAAGGAACAAATTTACGGAATCGCCAATCAATAGGAAATCAAGGAAAAAAGGTTCATCCCTCCAGGACAATTTTAATTCAGCAGATGATGGTCTTAATAGTGAACTTCCTGATGAGCTGTTAAAGGAACCATCAACCACAGATGGTGATGAAAGTTCAAGAAAAGAATTTGTCGACGAAAACAGCTGCAAGCATGAAATGACTGGTTTTAAATCTTGGAAGGTTATAGAGAAAAGCCTATTCGCAAAAGGTGTGGAGATTTTTGGAAGTAATAGGTCAGTTTTCATTGTGGATTTCAAGATATACTCAAATTTACTATTGAATTATGCCAGTAGTTTGTCTTCCTGTTTTAGGCTTGTTCTCTTTCTAGGCAAAATACTTCTTTGTGCTGTTTATACTTCTATGGAGCTGATTCATCATATAAGAAAAATAAAAAAATGCTATCTATTGAGTGATCACCTTTGTGGTTTTCAGAGTCGATATATTCTTAATGACAGCTTCATTATTTGCGTCCAAGTTAAAGATCCTATTTATTAAGTGATCACCTTTGTGGTTTCAGTGAATATAAATCAACGGTGTAGCCCCTTATAAAGATTTTATCTTGATGTAAACATCTTTACACATAGAACTAACTATCATTATCTAAATGATTTTTGTTCCATTTCCACTTGATCGTGTCAATAAAGATCTGAAAAACACGTTGGCTTTTGGTATATGCATTTTTTCCTATTGTCATGCTGCAACTAAAGATTACCAAGTGTGGTTGCCTGCTATCTACCTTTACGAGGAACTCATGAAAGCACCAAAGCTCGTGTGTGTGGGGGGGGGGGGGGGGGGGGGGAGTGGGTAGTAAATGTCTAAAGAAAATTCAATAAAATCAAATTAGATCGACAACAAATTTAGGGTTACATTTTTAAAGGAAACATATGAGGTGTACTAATTACATAGCTACCTTTAAACAGTATAAAGTTTATGATGTGTTCATCCAGTTGTGACACCTTGGACCATTGTCTTATTACTCAACAAACTAGTCCTTTTCTAATGTGCTCATGCTTAGTTGGCATTTCACAGAGTATTTGATATTTGGTTCATGCTTATATTAATATTTTTATGTTATAGTAACTGTGCTAACAAGCAGATGAAAAGATGTGATGATGTAAGCTTATGCCTGGCTGATTGCCTGAGAGGCATATCTTCTTTCAAAAATGAGAGTTCAAGTATCAGTGTACTTGTCTATGAATCATAACTATAGTTTATGAACATGTCACTTTTCAAATGGAACTGGGAGAGTATCAATTGTGAATGCATAGTATATGAATAATTATGTCATAAACATATATTACCTATAAAATGAGAGCTACATTCACATATAGAGATTATCCTACTTTTGTTTCACTCAGATTTTTTATTGGGGGCATCCTTTGTAGCATCAGCAACTATCATATTTTCTTATATCCCCTCAATATTTTTATGCCACTTTTCTTTGTAGCACTTGCAACTATCATGTTCTTCCTTATTGCTGTAATCTGTGTCACTTTCTTTGTAGAAGCACCAACTATCATATTCTTGCTTATTTCTGTAATCTATGTTCGTTTAGATCAAACCTTCGTTTTTGCAACTTAAATCACAGTCATGTTACTGCTAACAAGTGAGTCTGTTGGTCGCTGCTGAACATATCTGTAACATCTCAAATGTATTACTCACTTATCCCCACTGAAATCCACTCTAGCTTCCCCCAGTCTATCCTCAATTGGTGCCATCTATATTATATTGCCACATTGCATCTGCATATTCTCTTCAGCTGCACTCAAATGTTGGGTATAAGATCTTTAGATATTATATGTAAGATATATTGACCCTTATAGCATAATGTATACATTCTATGTAAGATCTGTTTCAATTCCAAGGGTATTGCATGGTGATGTAACACTCCTGAAGCTATTTTCTATACCAACCTCTGGGATTTAGTTCCTTGATGTCTTCAGGATGAATGCATAAACCTAGGTACCTATGATGCACAGACACAGGAAAATGGTGTCCGTTGGTATCTAGTATTGTAGCTATTTGAAAATATCCTTTTCCTGTATCCCATATCATATCCTTATCAGAATCCGTGCAACATAGCTAGGTGTTGAAAGTAGTAACTCTTAGATATCTCTTGGCCACTGATGTGACTAGTGCATCATTTCCAGTTGTTGTTAGCTAAAGTTACCGTTCACATACAGTTGTTATTCTACTATCGCTAAATCCTATACTCTAAAGTTTCTCGTCACATATCCTACAGTCATATATGTGCATGTATCTTGCTTGTTAGTAGGTGATTTAAGTCGTAAATATTTTTGTGTTTGACAGTTTGTTGCTGCTACCAAAATCGCAGTAACATGACAATAAATATATCTTCTATTAAAAGTACTTTCTCGTTAGAGCTATTTAACTCATAACTTATTAACAAAATTAAAGTTTCTTCGAGACTTGAATCATTGACAATACATAAAGATCTGCATCTCAGTCCGAGCACCCAATGTTATACAACAATACAAACTTCTTGAGAGTTCTGAAATCATTAATTTGAGAAATATATTCCATATTTAGATAAAAAAAAGATAAATCAATTAGTCAACTTCATTTTAAGCAAGGTTCAAAGTATCGGCCGATACCGATACGGATCGGTCGTATCGGATCGGTTTTGAACGTAGCCGATCCGATATGCCACTAAAATATCGGTATCGGCCGATACTTTCACGTAAAGTCCGGTATCGGCCAGTATCGTTCGATACGTGTCCGATACAGACCGATACGGTGACGTAAACCCTAATATTAGAAGAAAGAACAGTAGAGAATCGAATATATTCCCTTTCCGACATAAACAAAAATCTTTGCAGAGACATCAGATCAAATAATAGAAATTTCGAACAGTTCCTAGTAGAAGTTCTATAAATAAATCCTATGCAGTTAATAACGGTTTTTTTATGATAACGGTCCAGTAGAGTTATAGATATATCACCGATATATCGGTTTTATAACGGTAAATATCGGTTTGCATTTTTAACACAATTTTTATATATGAACAATACACTTAATAGTTTTCTATTATAAAATATGCAGAAAGTATACATATCGTCGAGAAATCCAAGAGATCCAAGATAAAGAAGATCACTTAAGGAACTACATCTCTGAATAAGTTTGATGTATGAAGATTTTGATGGCATAAAAAGTGGTGGATAAAAGGAATGGCAGTTTCATAGCAGCTTGCACAAAGACCACCACTTGGAAACCCAATTTCAAAATCAACAGTGCGAATAACTATTTAGATCTCAGATAATCTCAAACAAACAGAACAAATTGTTCAAGATATGTCTCCAGAAAATCATGTCCTATGAAATCAAAGTTGAATTGAATTGCAGCACATTATATTTTGCCTCTGCTGTTTTTTTTTCCTCTTCTCCTTAGTACATTTTTTTTTCCTCTTCTCCTTAGCACATTATACCATTAATGCATCTGATGGTACATTAGAGCCGCCTCTGCTGTTTTTTTATCTCTTTCTCTATCATCAGTCCCTGTAACTGTGAAATATCGGTTTTTATTAAAACCGATATTTTACAAAATATCGGTAATATCGGCCGATTTTATCGGTTCCGATATAAAACCGATTTTTTTCCAAAAAAAAATCGGTTCATCACCGATACCGTTATATATCGGTGATATATCCGATATATAACGGTTTTTAACTACATAGAATAAATCAAAGTTCTCTACAAAAAAATACCACAACAAAGAAGAAAAATAAATTTAGAAGAATTTCGAGAAGTTTGTGAAGAAATTACCTAATTTCAGAAGGTATGCGTAGCTCCTCCTTCGAAATACCCCTAGTCGCCTTATCCGCCGCCGCGGCAACCGTCGTCGCGGCAACCGCCGCCGCAGACGTACGAGAACCGACGGTGGACGGGTGGAGACGCTCTCCTCTTCGATCTGGCCTCACCCCGCACGGTGGAGTGGTGACGACCGCGGTGGTGGACGCGGAGGTGGACGACCGCGGTGGTGGAGAGAGTTTCTTTTCTCTCTCCTCTCCCCGATTCCGCTGATATACAAAAAAAAACACGTGGATCGTGAGTGATAGCCAGTAACACAAACGTTTTAATCCCCACCGTCCACGTCAGCGATCCACGTTCGAAATCTAACGGTCCATATCGATTCTTATTTGAGAAGGAAAAAAAAATTTTGAACTGCAGAAGCAGGAGTCGAACTCGTGACCGCTGGTTCGGTTGAACAAATACTATCATTAGCCCGCTAGCCATAAAGCAATATTTATTTTGTGTTATAACTTGCCATATATATATTATGTATCAATACTAGTTGACTAACTTGCTTTTTTGGTATCTAACCTTTTTTTCTTTGTATATATATATATATATATATATGTAATTATTGTACATATATATTGTATACACTAACTTATATAATATTGTATCTAACAATATTTATTATTATTATTATTATATATTATTGCAATGTAATGTTATTGTTATCTAACAAAATTATATATATACTACCTGTTATTGTTATCTATGTAATGTTTTATATTATTGCAATTTATTTATCGTATATATGATTATATATATACTATCTAACAATATTTATTAATACATGTAACAATTTTTTTATTATTGTATGTAACATTATAGTTTATATAACTATATTATTGTATGTAACATTATAGTTTATATAACTATATATATATAAAACTTAGTGTATATGTACAATATAATTAGATAATATATAATATCTATTATTGTAACGATATTTCTTTGTATTTTTGGTCAGTAATTATTACTGGAGAATACACATTATTTGTCAGAGGCATCTACTATCTTTGTATTTTTTATTATTGCATCTAACAATTTTATACGTTTTTATTACTGCATGTAATATTTTTTTATTATTGTATGTAACGTTATATCATTTCAGGATTACTTAATGGCACTAAAAAGTCGTACGCCGGAGGAAATGGATGCTGGTTGGAAACATAGAAAATGTGTTAATCCTAATAATAAGAGGAGGGTGGAATGCAATTATTGTAGCAAAATAATGGACGGAGGGGTTACTCGGCTGATACAACACTTAGCGGGTATTACAGGAAACGTAGCATCGTGTCCTGATGTACCAATTGCTATAAAAAAAGAAATGTTGTTGCTTGTTGAGGGTAAAAAAAAAGGATAAAATAACGGCGAATCAAAGAAAACAACGGGTAGAGGAGGAGTTGATAAGGATAGCTCGAGTAGATTCCTCCTTAGAAGAAGATATTGAAGACTTCACGGAACTTAGAAGGGACATGAGAGAAAGTAGGAGAGAACATGCAGCTGAGGAATGTGGTAGATGTTGGAGTGTCGGGGACAGAGAAACATGGTCATGCAGGGGTCCGATGTTAGGTGGCCGATCAAAGTCAGTCGCATATCGTGGGGAGGAGGTGAAATTTTTTCCAGAGATAGAAGTAAAGAGTATGGACCCTTATGTCTTAAGAAAACAAGGGACAATGCAACCCAAAATAAATGGTGCAATTAAGGGGATAAAGAATGCAAAAAATCATATAGGAAGATTTATATCAAAATTCTTTATATACAATAATATATCGTTCAATGCTGCTAAAAGTCCACACTATCAACCAATGATAGATGCCATAGCAGCTTCCGGGGGTGGAGTAAAGGGTCCAACTCCTTATGAGATTTCAAATACTTATTTAGATATGGAAATAAGTGACATGGAGGAGTACCTAAAATCATTTCATAGGTATTGGGATGAGTATGGATGTACCATTATGTGCGATGGATGGAGTACACAGAACAGAAAATGTATCATTAACTTTCTTGTGTATTCTCCACAATGAACGATATTTCTTAAATCTGTAGATGCCTCTGACAAATACAAAGATAGTAAATACATATTTGGACTGATGAATGAAGTTGTGGAACAAATTGGAGAAAATAGGGTCGTCCAAATAATTACTGACAATGACTCTAACTACAAGAAAGCGGGAATGAGGTTAATGGAGGTGAGAATGAACTTATACTGAATTTTTATTATTATAAATATGTTTGTATATATGTAATTTATTATTGTAAATATAGCTTCATTCTAAATAAATATGTATGTTTGTATGCAGGTGCGAAAAAAATTATATTGGACTCCATGTGCAGCACATTGCATAGATCTCATGTTGAAGGATATAGCCAATGATCCACATATTAAGCCACTAATACGGAAGTCTCAAGATATGACTTGTTTCATATATAATCATGGTTGTGCTCTTAGCATCATGAGGACTGAGACTCAGAATGGAGAATTGGTTAGACCAGCCATCACTAGGTTTGCTACCAATTTTATTGCTTTTGATTCCATCCTTAAACATCAGGCTGATTTAAAAAGGATGATAAATACACGGGGTTGGACAGATAACTACATGAGACTCAATCGTAAAGATAGAGAAAAGACAGATGTGGTTGTCAGTTTAATCGAGAGTCAAACTTACTGGAGGGATATTGTAGGGGTCACTGCAATATTTCGACCTCTAGTAAAAGTTTTAAGGATGGTGGATAGCGATGATAAAGCGGAGATGGGTCATCTTTACGAGGCTATGGACAGGGCTAAAGAAATGATAAAAAAGAATGTTGGTCAAGGATATAGGAAGTGGTGGGAAATGATTGATACCAGATGGAATTCTCAACTACATCGATATATACATGCAGCTGGTAAGTACTCTATAAATTGAATACCCTTCAAATGTTATTTTGTAATGTTTGTTGGAATTTTAAAACTAGTTATTTATTCAATATTGTAGGTTATTTCTTGAATCCCAAATACCAATATTCTAATGATGTTATAAATGACGACGAGGTACTGAATGGTTTCCACCGCGTCGTTAATAGAATGGTGAATGACAATACAACACGCCTTAATATAAACAAAGAGGTAAATATTATTTGATATTGGATTTTTTATAACTTTACAATATTTAATTTTAATGTCATAAGACCCATAACTTGTGTAATATCACTTTGTAGGCTGAAAAGTTCAGATTGAGAAATGATGTATTTAGTTCAAATCAAATCCAAAGTGCTGTAAATAGATGTCTTCCTGGTAGTAATAGTTAATACTTTAAAATATTTATTAATTAAAATTATATAGTTACAAAGCTAATATATTTTATTATTTTGTAGCTGAGTGGTGGTCCATACATGCTAGGGAGGAAGTCCCAAATTTGACTCGATTAGCTGTGCGCATCCTAAGTCAAACGGTGTCTTCTTCCAACTGTGAAAGAAATTGGACAACATTTTCTCTCATCCATACTCGTCCCCGCAATAGACTTTTAATGACAAGACTAGAAAAATTAGTTTTTGTCCATTATAATATGAGATTGAGGGTTCGAAATATGCAAAGATCACGAGATGAACAAAATATTATAGATTTGGATGAGATATTTCATGAAGAAGATCCACTCATAGCTTGGACTAGAGAAAGGGAAATACCACTCTTAGATGGTAGAGAAAATGAGTGGTTAGATGATAACTTGGATGTCGATCCACAAGATATTGCCGAAAATGCTCGAAGGCCTGGAAAAAGAAAGAAAACACCAGATGCACAATCTCGACAGGCGACAGCGATAAAGACGACACTACTGATAGTGGAGGCAATGGAGCTACACTCGCTGCTGGTGCTGACAATACTAATGAATATGAAAGTCCTGGAGATCAGTCTCATGAATACTCTGAAGACTGGCCAAGTGATTATCAACCTAGAGAGCACCGCATGGATGATACATATGCTGGAGGATTTAGCCATCATGATATACCTACTCCTTCAGACAATCACAACAATACATATGATAGTTCATGCACAAGTTATTATTCATACAACACTCCAGAGGCGGAACAACATTCAACATTTGATGGCCTCCTGACAATTTTTTTTCATAATACAGATATCAGTCGCTACTACCCTCATAACCAAGAACCATATCGGGACGATTATGATAATTATGAACAATTTTAATAATATATTTGTATTTTTTTGTATTTGTATTCATTTTCGTATTTGTATGCTTTATGTAGTTCGTACTTATTATAAAAAAATTATTATTCATAAAATTTAAATGAAGGGATATGCCAGAGTCCCAATAATTTTTTTTGGCCAAGTGATTTTTTGTCGTATTTTTCAATTTAAACATGTAAATCTTGTTGCTAATTTTATTTTGATATATTATGAAATAAAATAATTGGTGTCATGGATCACATTGTAACAATTTATAACTATTCACTTATACTAAATTTCTGAATACAATTAAATCTTTATTTTTTTACAAAAATTTAAAAAAATATCCCGAGTCCTCGACAAATATAATTATGGGTCTTGTGACTTGTCTCATGATCTCATCCTGCCATTTGCATTGCTTCTAATCTCTTGCGCCTCCCTTTATGCGTCTTAATTCGTCAAAATTGAAACCTACAGAACAAAACAAGATTCAATTAGTACGAATATAATGACATAGTAAGATTGTAACTAAAAATATGTAACGGAAGAAAACTTATATATCGCAGGTAAACCATTCAGCAAGGATGACTATTGTTTTATTCAATTATAATTAAAAAAACAAACATAAAAATTACTTAAATAATGCATAAATATGTAAATTATTTTTTCTATTTTTTTACTAATTTATTAATAATTATTTAAATTGCCGATACATCCGATACCAACAAATCCGATACTCCGATCCGATACCGCCGATACGGCTACTCATAGAAACTGTCCGATACCGATACCGAGTTTTTGAACCTTGATTTTAAGTTAGTCTAGTAAGTGAACCTGTATGCCATAAGTAGGCCGAGAGGGAGTGGGAAAAGTTGCTCCCAAACCTGTAAAAGGAGTTTGAGTGGACAGTCTTTCTTGGTTCAAGCCTAGTTCAGACAGAGGGTGAATCCCATAATTTAGGCCTACAGTGGCATGATCGACTTTTGCATTGATTAGCAAGATGGAATTGTTGAGCAGCAAGTCCAGAGACTCCCTGGTTCCTGTTTCAGTGGACTCTTATAGTACTTTTTGGCTGGAATCTGCATGTTACATATTTAAATTTTAGAGCTATGTGGATGGGCTTATTCTGTATAACCTTCCTCTCCATAATGTACTTGTGAATGATCGTCAAACTTGTAAACAAATTATGCCACAACCTAATTCATTGCTTTTGTGACTTACCGAAGTTTGATTCAAGGAGCCTTCTCAAATGGGAGCATCCCCACTCTAGAAGTCACTCTTGTCTCATTTCTTTGCATACGTTCTCAAAACTTGGTCTTAAAAATAGTAGGTTTAAACAGGAATGTTTGGGATTTTATTATATTTTTTGACCGTTTGATGAATCGTTTAATATTTTTTTCTTTTATAACTTTTTAATCATATATTTTTTTAGAACAATAACTTCTTTGATCATGACTTGCTATTACATCTAATTGGTATCTTTTCTTGTCCTGGCAGCTGTTTAATAGCTAGAAATCTTTTGAATGGAATGAAGACATGCATGGATGTCTTCCAATACATGAATTTCATTGAAAACAAAGGAACATTTAGAGCAGCTGATGGTACAAATTCTCTTGTTGATGGCCATGGCAAGGTTGACTATAGTGAAACTTATGCTTGTCATTTTTCTATACCTGCACACATTTTGGCCTTGACCTTGCTTTTTCTTTGTTGTTGTTGTTGTAAAAACACGTAGTTTTTGGTGATAATTTTCAGGGTAATGAACGTACAAGATCTAGATATGTGAGGAGGAGAGGTAGAGTTCGCAGGTTAAAATACACGTGGAAGTCTGCTGGTTATCATTCCATCAGAAAGAGAATTACGGAGAGAAAGGATCAGCCTTGTCGACAGTATAATCCTTGTGGTTGTCAAACAGCTTGTGGAAAACAATGTCCTTGCCTCTTAAATGGAACATGCTGTGAAAAATATTGCGGGTTAGTCATAATTTTCTGGATTTTCATTTTTAACGTACGATTTTTCTTCTTCTTCTAGCCTACTTCTATACGATTATTCAGAAGTATGAGCAAACCTTCCATGACTTGGAATAACTTCTCCTTTCTTTTGTTGAATTTTCTTTTCCTGAAATTCCACTAAGTTTAGCAAATAGAGTTCAGTACCGACAAATGCAATAACTATTTCTGCAGTTGTGAAATGTGATTTCATCTGGTTATGTTAGTATAATATTAAGCCTGTCTGTGAACCAGTTATAACAAGTGATTGGATCTTTAAACTATATTTCTGAAGTTTCATTTAGATTTACCTACCATAACTTCTTAAGGTGAGTTTATTGTTGGTCACAATTATAGTTGGTCTTCTGATCAGGCAATGTATTTGCTTGCACATTTTGTACAAACAGCTAAGATTAGGAACCTTTAATCTTTTCATGATGTATTTATCAATTTATTTTATTGAATTTGCTCTTTATCAATGAAAACCGCAAGAATGCAAATGGTGAATAGATATCATGTATTCTGGTATTCCATATATCTGCATCAAATGATTCCGTTTGTTCCATAACTGTAATCCCTTGTTTTGTGGAATACCTAGACACATATGTGAGAAATCCTTGCTGAAAGTATCTATTTGATACGTATAAAGGTGTGCAGATCAAAATGGTGTAGAGTGCATATCTTTCTGTTGCCCTTAAAAGGAAGGATACAAGAATGTCACTAAACCAAATAGTGTGCACTGTCAATATTTAATGGAATTCACTGTGACTCTGCACATTATGTATCACGATTCACGAGAAGAATATAGAAGCAAGTCTCATATGTGAAGCAGTGTAGTCAAAGGCGCGCCTTGCTCCTAGGCGCAGGGGCAGCGCCAGGCGAGGCGCAATTCTTAAGGCGCACCTAAGGCGTGCCTAGGTGCGCCTTTTTCGAGCGCCTTGGAATAGCTAAGGCGCGCCTTGAAAATCTTGTGAAAAAATAACATGTTTAGACTATTTTTTTAACTGTTGTACTGTTTTTAGACTGTTTTTTGAACTGATGTACTTTTTTTTTATTGTTTTCTCTCTCACTCAATTCAAAGTGATTGCAACCTAGACATGGGAGAAATTGAAGCACACATGTTTATCAATGTAGAAATCCGATATATATATATATATATATATATATATATATATATATATATTGCGCCTCGTGTCGCTCGGGCGCGCGCCTTAAGTGCGCCTTGCGCCTCGGGCGATTTGGACCCTTTGCGCCTTGAGTGCGCCTTGCGCCTTTGACTACCTTGATGTGAAGTTATATGCTATTCGTTAGAAGATTGTCACTGAAATTGCGAGTTGTCTTATTTCTTCTAGTTACAATTATATTTATCAGCCTTTGCACTGTTTCAGAACTGCATTCACATGAATTTGTCATTCAACTTTATGTTTTGAACTGAATGCAACATTCAGAAGGCACATATTAGGTACCTTTAAATATTATGTTCTTGCTAGAGTTTTCATTTTGTTCTTTCATGTGGCACTATTTTCCATACATGCTATATTGATTCAATCTTCATCTACCAATTAGGTGTCCTAAGATTTGCAAGAATCGTTTCCGAGGTTGTCATTGTGCAAAAAGTCAATGTCGAAGTCGTCAGTGCCCGTGCTTTGCTGCTGATAGAGAATGTGATCCTGACGTTTGTAGAAATTGCTGGGTTGGGTATGATTCTTGGAGCTTAATAACATTCCATAATACTATGCTGACTCTAATTTATGATGATTTTTCATTGTCAGTTAGCAATCCTTTCACTGATACTAAAAAAGCTTACTCTAGAATCATTCTTTCTATCTTAATTCAAACACCATTTCAAATTAATAGTTGTCTTTAACATCAATTATGTTGCGCTTATGCTACTTTCTTTTAATTATCTTTGTCCCTTATTTATTTTCAAATCCCTGTCTGTATAGGTGTGGTGATGGCAGTTTAGGTGTCCCCAATCAAAGAGGAGATAATTATGAATGTAGAAATATGAAGCTTCTTCTCAAACAACAACAAAGGGTAAAACTTTCTTTTCTTACTAACCTATGGAGTTAATATATTCCTTTGCTTGGGAGCTGCCTTGAGTGGAAGTGTACAATGGATGAAAGGAAGCTACCTTTCCCGCCCCCCGCCGCACCGAAACCCCCTGCTCGGCGGTCCTAGGCGCCTGTTCGGCCATGTGCGGCTGTTTGGTTTTTGATTTTTTTTTATATGCTTTATGGATATGTTGTTTATGTTTTAAGATTGGATTTAGATTTTAGAATATTGAAATTCAAAATTTGACATTTAAAAAAAAATGAATTGTATTATGAATTTAGAAGTTAGAACATGTTTGGATTTCAAATTTGCATTAAGGATTTAAAATTTAAAATTTCAATTTTTTTTCTGGCCGCATAGGCTAGGGGTGAGCATTCGGTTAATTCGGTTCCAACCGAACCGAATAACCTAAAACCGAATTAGACCGAAAACCGAATAAGCAAAACCGAAACCGTACCGAAATAGCCCATAACCGAACCAAAATAAATTGCTTCGGTTTTCGGTTTATTCGATTTTTTGGTTTATTTGCGTTTTTTTGTTAATATATATAGTAACTAAATATACCTATATATATATATATATATATATAGTAACTAGATATATTCGGTTTTGGGTTTTGGACCGAAACCAAGGTAGTCAAAGGCGCAAGGTGTACTCGAGGCGCAAAGGTTCCAAATCGCCCGAGGCGCACTTAAGGTGCGCTCCCGAGCGTCGCGAGGCACAAATTATATATATATATATATATATATATATATATATATATATATATATATATTCACATCGGATTTCTACATTGATAAACATGTGTCCTTCAAATTTCCCCATGTCTAGGTTGCAATCACTTTGAATTGAGAGAGAGAGAAAACAATAAAAAAAAAGTACAAGCAGTTCAAAAACCAGTCTAAAAATAGTTCAACAGTTTAAAAAATAGTCTAAGCATGTTATTTTTTTCACAAGATTTTCAAGGCGCGTCTTAGTTATTCCAAGACGCTCGGAAAAGGCGCCTTAGGTGCGCCTTAAGCGTCCTGCCTGGAGTGCCTTGAGGCGCTGCCCCTGCGCCTAGGAGCAAGGCGTGTCTGAGGCGCGCCTTTGACTACATTGACCGAAACCGAATAAAAAAATTTAGTATTTTCAAAACCGAACCGAATATCTTATTCGGTTCGATTTTCGGTCCAAAACCGAATAATGCTCACCCTTAGCCTAGGCGCTAGACGGCCCTTTGCTGCACTGAATCCGCCTAGCAAAATTTAGAACACTGATGATCTCTTTAATCTTTTCAACATTCATGGCTACCATTATTGCGTGATAGTATGCTTATATTTGCGAAACTGGATATTAAATCAAGAAGTAAATTAGAGTGCAACTTTTTTATAATAATTTTCTGATGAATAATGGATACAAGATTTGTATGATTATATTGTGGTTTTGCTTAAAAAACCATTGAGATCTCTGCCTTGGAACTTTAGAATTCTTCTGCTTAGACAGTCGTTCTTTATAGCATATCATTAATTCTTGTTTATCCTGCTGATTTCGACAACCTGCATAGATATTGACATATGTTAGCACAAATAGAAGCATATATTACATCACCACCCATTTACAGTGATGGACCCAGGATAGAGCAGTTCTATCTTGTGAGATTATACCTATGGCTACGGACCTTGGCTCCACCGCAATTGTCTAACTCATTGTGCTTCAAAAATATTTTATTCCTCTATACATACATATATACACTAAAAAGCTTGCTATCTTTTTGCCACAACATGAGAAAAATCGAGAAATAGAATTACTCACATATTATTTGCCATTTTCAATCAGAGGAATACGAACTTCAATGCTTATGATCTCAGTAGATTTTAAAAGGAAAAAAAGGCAGAATGCTTGGATACATTTAAATTCTCTCACTGAGGTGACAGCTTCACAAATTTAATGCAAAGGACTAATATCTTTTGAACAAATATCTAATCAATATTTATTACTTTCGGAGTTCGCGCAGTCTTGATTATTTCCATATGGTGGAGTTATTGTCAATCATAGCAATTTGTCTTTGTTCTCATTATATTATGTATGTATTCTGAAAGAAAGTGGGAGCGGTTTGTTCTCATTATATTATGTATGTATTCTGAAAGAAAGTGGGAGTGGTTTTTATACCAGAGAACTGTTGCATCGCATGCTTATACTAAAAGGTAATTGGTACCTGTCTGTTTGATACAATAATTTTTGCACTCTCACTGCAGTTCTACGAAACATCTTCTACTGTAAATGGTTTCGATTGAACTGCAACAGAAGGGCTAAAAGCTGCATTATTAACAAATCTCTCTCCCCCCCAAATTTTTTCCCCCTTTTGTCCTTACACATGTTAGTTTCTTTCAAGTGTTGATATTTCAGTATATGTGGTTCTTCATTTAAATAATTGTCTAAAATATGTTCGTTAGATCATAGTGGGAAACGATCAGTCAATTTTTTAACTCGTTTTTTTTCATTTTGGCCCTTTACATTACTGACGTCTTTGAACAATTGCATATCTTATAGGTCTTATTAGGGAGATCTGATGTTTCTGGTTGGGGTGCTTTCCTCAAGGTAGTGTAACTAATGTTTCTCATTTGCTTTTTCTCCTTAAATTGATATCCTTACTAAAGAGAAAGGACAAGACAAATGATTTTGGATGTTCTCAACAGAATGGCGTGGGTAAACATGAGTATCTAGGGGAATACACTGGAGAACTAATATCTCACAGAGAAGCAGACAAACGTGGAAAGATATATGATCGTGAAAACTCATCATTTCTTTTCAACCTCAATGATCAGGCATGTATCTATTGGCTTTGTCTTGAAATTGTTTGGTGTTATTTTAGTGCTTAGCCTCATTGTTATACTATGGCCTATTATGGCTATTTACTGTCTGTTCTCTTTCTGCAGTTTGTACTTGATGCTTACCGGAAGGGAGATAAGTTGAAGTTTGCCAACCATTCCCCGGATCCAAACTGCTATGCGAAGGTTATAATGGTAGCAGGAGATCACAGGGTGGGCATATTTGCCAAGGAGCGGATAAATGCAGGAGAGGAGCTCTTCTATGATTACCGCTATGAACCAGATCGTGCTCCTGCTTGGGCCAGGAAACCTGAATCTTCTGGCTCTAAGAAAGATGAAACGGCTTTCCCCTCTGTTGGCCGGGCCAAAAAGCTTGCTTGAACGGGAAGGAATGGGGATGACCTTGCTGACCATTGTTCATTCAATATTAGTTCATTCATTTTGGCAAAATAGATTGAAATGCTTGTATTCACTTGTCTCGTCTCTTGTTTAATGTAAAATTGTCTTATTTTTAACCTCAAATGCCTTTCATGGTAATTCTTTGGGCTAATGAAATTCCCTGTCGCATGTGAATCTTTCCAAACTTTGCGGTACTGGCAATACCTTTATCTCAATTGCCAGCTACTGATATGTATTTGTGCAAAGCTGGGTAACAATGAAGGTAGTTGATGATTTAATGTGAGATTAAGATGTATGTTTGGATGTCTAATGGAAGTATTCTCTGATCAGATGCTATACGGTTGTAGCTTAAAGCGAACCTCATCTGTTGTTTCCAACTCATTGCTGTGAACTGGTTGGTGGTGAGAACATTAAGGCCTGTTTGGTTGTTAGAACTGTGAGAAAAGTATGTGGCTCCATCTTAACTTCTTTGAAGTTTATAGGAAAATAAAATTAGTTTTTTTTAGTTGTCACGAGTTCTTTGAACTAGCAAGAGCTCATGAAGATTGTGGTGGAGCCTATCCCAGTTCTCTAAAGTTTTTGGTAATAAAAATTCTTTCCGGAGTTTTTCCGGAGCTCATGAAGATGTCAAGTCTTCGTGAAGTACCAGTAATGCTTTGGCCATAACTTCATCAAGTCTCTACAACTTTCCTACTTCCTACTCACACATTGCAGTTGAAATACAGGATACAATTGTTGGCAGAATTTAGCAAGTTGGTTTCCGGTGAAGTTTAAGTAAATCATTTTATTAGCAAAATTTATATCCGAATGAAGATCACATTCTGCAAAGGATTGCCCATCTTTTTGGCCAGATCATCGGAACTGGACTTTGACAAACTAAAAAGACTTAATTCGGTCCAAGTTGTTAGTATCAACAAGATAACTGTTGTTTGATATGGCGTCTCAGGGTTTTCTCCTTCTCACCCTGTGCCACTGTCTCGTGGTCTCAACCCATTGCCAGCCTTCATTCAACTGCAACCAACTCCATCAACAGCCTTCACAAAATCATAGAATAGATCTCTACTTTCCTAGTACAATTAGACATTATACAAATTACATCGTATATACCGATTTGTTAATTTGATTTATAAAATTTTAAGTAAAACAATATTAGCAACATACTACAAGCCTATGGTAGTAAAACAATACGTATAATTACAGTACTGATCGAGATTGCCCGCAATGATTACTGATTGAGATAGCTCATTTTATTGAACATGATTTGTTCATCCAAAGCCAAATTCTGAAAATTGTACATGTAGGATCTAATGGATTAAGGGCGCCTCCACTAATCCTATCAACAGATCAGGCAAAAGGAAAGGTCTAACATGATAAGCTTAAACGTGTTGACAAGTTTTTTCACAAGGGTTTTCAAATATAAATCCCTTAAATATCTATATTTATAGTAGGATACCCAAAAGCTTGATAATTGAAAAAAGCTCCCAAATCTCCAACAATGTGAGTGAAGGTTGTGTTCGGTATGGTGTAAAGTAAGGAAAAAAAATGATATTAAAGTGAGGAAAAGATATAGGAAGCAATTTACATAGTGATGTGAACCGATGGCCTTAATTAAGTGGCTAGCCACTTATTTAGGGATGCCAAAAGATTCACTTAACCCTATCTATATATGTATAGTAGTTAAGTGCACATGCCTTACACTTAATTTTTTTGTCATGATATTGTTAAAAATAGTTTAAATTAGAATTTGTTATAGATATGATTTGAATATATTTTCATTATAATTTATTATATATATGCTTATATTTTAATTATGATTTGCTATAGATATAGCTGCAGATAGTCAGATAATATCATGTCGTTAAGCTATTAGTTAAGATTTTTTTCTTAATTTTTAATTAAGTGAGATACATATAGCTTATACGGCTCATTTTGAACCATTTTTAAACCTCTTTATAATAATATAGATGTATATGATTAATAAAAAGGAAGAAGATATGCTATATGTCAATACATCTCTCTTCTCTTTCTCTCTGCTCTAACCGAGCCATGAACGACTTCAAGGAAGACCGTTACACCTCCAATGACAGTTTAGGTTTACTAACTTTAGTCTAGTTTTTCTCTTCAAGGGTTATTTATCTATACTAATATATATAACCCAAATACTAGGGTATTACTATTTTTTTGGTATAAACATTTTGCCTAAAAATGTCATTACTTATGGACAAAAATGTCATTTGCTCACCCACTAATTCAAACTTTCGTACTCAAGGACGGAACTACTCTAGGGCTGGAAAGGTTTAACATGATAAGCTTAAACATGTTGATAAGTTTTTTCACAACGGATTTTAGATATAAATCCCTTAAATGTATATATTTGGAGTTAGATATCCCAATTCTTGACAATTGAAAAGAATCTCCCAAATCTCCAACAATAAAAAAAAAGTTCTCTGATATTGTTGAAAAATAGTTTAAATTATGTTTTTATTTTAGAATTGATTTGAATATATTTTAATTAGGATTTGTTCTAGATTTTGTTACGCTCTAGTACAAAAATACGAAGAACGTAGGTGTGACACGTGTAGAAGCATAAAAATGCGCTTCTTAAAGATGAAGCAGTTTCCTACAAATAAACTAATTATAGGAAGAATGTCACACTTTCTCTCTGTTTTAAATAATGGCGCACTCTCAAGCTGCTTTCGTCAACAAAGACAGGCGCACAAATCGCATGTCTGCTTTCCCCCCGAGCATTAAATGCAATTAATCTGACAGCTGAATAGTAGTCGAGGATGTCAGAAGCCATCATTACAGCTGAGCTACGGTACACAGACACATGTTGTCGTTTAGCGGCCAGTACGAATCAGCTTCTTCAAAGTGCGTCGTACGACCAAAATCTTCAAAAGTGCGCCATCACGACTACTTCCTCAAAAGTGCGCCATCATGACTATTTTCTCAAAAGTGCGCCATCATGGCTACTTCCTCAAAAGTGCGTTATCACGGCCAAAATTTTCAAAAGTGCGTCATCATAGCTACTTCCTCAAAATTGTGCCATAATGTTACTTATTCAAAAGTACGCCATCATGGACAAAATCTTCAAAAGTGCGCCATCATGGCTACTTTATCAAAAGTGCGTCATCACGGCCAAAATCTTCAAAAGTGCGCCATCACGAATACTTCCCCAAAAGTGCGCCATCATGGCTATTTCCTCAAAAGTGCGCCATCATGACTAATTTCTCAAAAGTGCGCCATTTCGGCTTCCTCCTCAAAAGTGCGTCATCATGGCTACTTCCTCAAAAGTGAGCCATCACGGCTATTTCCTCAAAAGTGCGCCCATATGAACAATTTCATCAAAAGTGCACCACCCTCCAGACAACTTCTAAAGTGCGCCTACGATCCTAACTGACAAAGAGGAATTACGATTACGTGTCCTACATGCCATGTTCCTCGTAAAATGTGAATAAATAACTATCCCATGATCTACGCTTTTCTCGTATAGGAAGCCACGTGTCAAGCAGGTAGCAAGTTGTGCACCCACTTAATAGATCGTAGGATGTCATCCCATTAAAAGTACGCGCACAGTACGGATTGTCCAAAGTGCGCGACACTGTTATAACTGCTCTAAAATCCTATAAATATAGGATCATTGTGTACGTTATAGAGGCTAAAATTTTAAATCTTTGAAGTTCAAGAACAGAAGGAGAGAAATAGAAGCTTGTTGTGCCATTGTTGCCAAAGCTTTCTCATTGCCCAACTCTTCCAGTTGTTCACAACATCCTTGCATTTCTTCATCGTGTGGTCCAAGAAATAAAGTGATCGTTTGCAGATTAGATCTCTACAACTATACTTTCCAGAATCAATTGTACTTAGATTATTGTCTATGATAATTTGTACTCTTCTTTCTTTTAATAGTTTGTAATACAAAGTTCATACAACTTTTGTTCATCACAAACAAGATGATGACTCTGCTGGGGAAGGCTTTCTCCTCTGACGAGAAAATGATAGCTCAACACGATGCTGTGTCGGTCGGCTCGATGCAGAAGACCTTGGTCGTGAAGTTCGACCAACAAGCATATGAAGAAATACTCCATTCTGGGGGTAGTGCTCACCCCTCACCCGTACTCAAGTCAAGGAAGACCCGCAAAGTATGGGTGCCCAAGCCTCGTCACACATATCCCAAAGTTGTTGTCAACAAGGGAAAAATCATTCTGATTGATGAGAACTCCCTTGTCAATTCTGTCAACCAAGTTCAGATCAATGACTTGGTGGACAACTCCCTTGCATTAAACAAGGGATACAATCGTACAACTCGCGCAATATCAAATAAAGGGTGATCCATACCCAAGCTTCTGAGTCTCTTGCGTTAAATAAGGGATACAAATCGCGTAACTCGCGCAATATCAAGCAAAGGGTGATCCACACCCATGCTTCTTAGCCCGCGCATATTCATTGTAATATGCGGGTCAGGCAAGTTATAGACACCGTTGTCCAAGCCATTCTTTCTACATGCTCGCTCTTCAAAGAGAGACAAAAGTTTCTCTAGAATCTACGCCAGCAAAAGAAAGACAACATGCGTACTAATGAAATGTTAGTTAGGGAAAATTATTCCCCTAACATCATGATCACGCATACAGTGGAGGAAAAATTATACGCTACACATCCGAATCCTATAATTAGTGAGCCATGACAAAACTTTCGTGCAAAATTAAATGCATGTAGGCAAACTGTGCTAACTTTGTGTGCGCCACAGAAAGTGCGCCAAGCAGGATCAACCTCTTCACAACGTACTATTTGTGCACGTGTACATAAAAAGACTACTAGGGAAAACTTTCTCTCATTCGTGAAAAACAAATGCTAGAGTGATGATGAATCACTCGCCAGTCAAGCCAACCCCTCACTCTATACACAGGGGACCAAAAATGTGCATAGAAGATTCAATGTATTTCACGTAAAGAGGCAGAGTCTGCCCTCTTCCTTCTCTTCTCTTCCCTCTTCTGATTTATGTGAGCTTATTGTATAAAAGTGTAAGGAGAGAGATCCTTATGACTGTCACGCCCCAATCTTCCGCAAGCTCAATAGTCCCCGCTGAACGTGAAATCACCACGTTGCAGCTCTCCCGCGGGACAATCGTTCTAATCGGGACGTGATGCCGTACGAGCCTGGAGTTGCGCTCGTACAAGGCGATGTTGTCAAACACCAAATGTTATCATTGAATCAACCAAGTTGCAGCGGAAGTCAAGTATTGTGTACCAAGCACACATCAGAGTAATACGCAGCGAAGCTCACGATAGGGTCCAAATAAAATGCCCCGAGGCAATGCCACAAAGGCGATGCCACGAAGACGGTGAAATGCTCTTGCTCTTTTCTCTAGCCCACAAAGGTACTTACAGTTCATACATCTTGTCCCGTATATCCAAGCAGCGCCACTACGCCTGTGTACCTGAAATATTGCCCACAAACGTAGGTCAGTACACAACCGTACTGGTGAGCGGGGTAACCCACTCGTCTAAGCCGACACTAAGTAAAATAGTGAATGTAAACAGTTATATGGTGATCTTTCTAGTTTGAATCCTAGATTCGTTTCATGGCATATGGATGACATGTTAAGGAAAGCTGTAAAGCAGTTTAAGCATGCAAGCATTCAACTCAAACCAAACGACAAGCAGTTTAATATATCCGATCCGTCTAACTCAATGCCATCGCTTGCACGATAACATATCGAACCATCAGTCTCGCCTCAATATCCATCCTCAACCAACAGTTTATATCCCAATCTCGAGTGCACACTCTTGCCGAGGCAAGGTGGCCGCGCCTACACGAAAGCCAAACCAACAAAAGAAAAGCAAGCCAACTCTTATCTATATGAAGTCACTGGCAAAGCCATAAAGGACAAAATCCAAGCATTAACGGCGCTCCCTATCAGCCCGGGTAGCAAGCCCCGCTGGAGGTCCCGCAATGCATTGTGACTAGCACGAATCAATATCTCCCTCCGGATCGATACGGTCCTAGTGCCCTGGGAATCCGTTTCGAGGAAATATCAAACCCTGTGTACACAGGTTGTCCGTGACATGCAGAAAGTAGGTATGACGAGAGGATCGAACATTCTCGCCCCACCAAGCGATCCTAGACTCGTTCAACCGATATCCAACCGAAGCATCCATAACCATTCTTTCAACATATTCCCAAGGAGTCCAAATCTCGACCTCAATATATATATCCCAAGGCACCAAAATACTCATAAGCACAATCTCTCAAGTTGTGCCCAAGTTATGCCCACACTTCACATTGCCGCTTCCCAATACAGTGTTTCACATTGGGTGCAACACCCCACACTCCGAATAATCCTATGGCGCAATGCCCCAACAGTGGCACAATATCCTCGCCTATGCAGTTGTTCGGTTTCGAACCACAACTGCTCGCTTTGCAAGATAAAGCGACCCACTGATACTCGTGCACGGATGCACGCTCGCTCGCCCGGATTCTCGATATTTCCGTTGTATTATTCCAACTTGTATAATTCCAACCGTCCAAGCATAATCCCAATTATCCATCCGACTGCCTCAAATGTATAATCCAGCTATCGCACCAACTATCCAACGCGTAAATCATTCCAAGCCACAATCCTACCAAGCCAACGACGTACACTCTATGCACGCCTCAGTGTAGTATTTCCCAATGTTTCAGCCCAAGTGTTCAAGCCTCTTACGTGTTTCCATATTATTAGGCATGAAGGAGTAGAGGAGAAGGGAAAGAGCCCACTCACATTGTTTGATCCCGTTAGGTATCCTGTCCTGCCGATACGACCAATCCCTTAAACCCGTGGTACGATGCAAGCGCGATCTACTCAACTGGTATGATCGTGCGAGCAGGCCGTGCTCTCCAAATCATCCGACCGATCGGACTAAGGAAGACGGCATTATCGCTTCCATCCAGCTATTCAGTACTGTTCTGAACGAACACCTGATTTCCATCGAACCCGCTAGCCATCTGCACATTGAAACCAACTCGATTAATCCTTCTTCCCGAAATCCAACAATTCAAATGTAACCAGCATTTGATTTATTCAGTCCGACTCAGCGTAACGCTCCGAGCGGTTGCGGGGCGTTACATAATATACCACTTAGAATCAGGTTCGTCCACGAACCGTGCTGGTACTCATTCCTTACTAGCATGCCACAATCCAATTTCATAGATCTGCTCTATGCAACTCTCATATTCACTATTTCTGACTCAATATCTCGCTCTGCTGAACGCTCGTACAATTTTTACGATTTCTCACATCCTCCTTGCAGCTCAATACGAATTCTTCGTATCGCTTAGTTTTTGATCGTACACATATTTAAGGCGTCCCTAAAATACATGCATTTCAGCCGAGCTTTGCGATAGCAAATTTGAACAAGTTACAAGGGTATCTTTATGTTCGAGGCATCCATTTGCTTTACTCCCAATTGAACCAAATCACGATTTCCATTCCAACACATTCGCTCGAGCGCTATTCTCAAATATGATAAATTTCTACCGACTCAATCATTTCGTGTTCCAACTCAATCAATCCAACTATTTCTGAAATCCATACTAGCAACATCTCCAAATATTATCTCGTGCATCGAACGATCATCTCAACTGATCTACCCCAGCTATGTGACTTACCCAAATCTCAAACTTTTGCTTAGATCAGCTCAGTCCAACACACTTTCCTGCCATCTCAATATCTCACAGGGGGAACATCTATATTGAGGTTCGTGTGATCCACGAAGATCTCGCCGCCACGCCAAAGGGATTGTGTCGCCACGATTTCAACGTGGACACACTCGCCACAATTCTTAGGTTGCGCATGGAATAGTTCTTCGTGCTGCTTCCACTGCCTCGAAGCATTAGGACATCACCTTTGCCTTCCGAACGAGCACGCTTCCTAGAATAAGTTTCGAGACATCTTGTAAATTTGAGGCAAATCTGTCCCTTCCAGTATTCGCAAGGATTTGATCTGAACGAGCCGTTGCTTTAACTTCACGAGCTAGTTTCACAGTCGTCAATTCATATGAATGCTATTCCCTTCCAGGCACGATGAGTCAGAGGCGATGCCATCGATAAAAATCTGCGACTCTGAATCTCATCAGTTGACTAGGCTACTTTCCACCATCGCTTCGATCTTCTGGCTGCATCTTCAGCTGAAGACTATCCCAAGGGTCTCTCAAAATCCAACACTCAGTCAATAAACCAAATATCATTGCTCACATCTGCCCTCGACGCATTCCCAAATACGCCACCACAAGGGTCATTCTATGGGTCTACCATATTCATATCCGATTCGACGGGCAAGGTCGCTTAGGGTCAGCTGTCCCGAAGCTACGCTCGATAATTATAATCATCACGATGGACAGTTACTATAAACCATGCTATATCTCATCTGTAAATCCGAATCAAAATCCAACCATCCATCCGAGCGAACTCCCGAATCCGAGCAATGCGCTCGTTGAAACCGTCTACCATCAATCCATCGTTCTGCCCTGAATCCATTAAATTTCCGAATTGCATGTTCGATTCTCGCACTACAAATTGCAATGATTCTCAAAACCAAAGACTTGCTCCAATTCTAATCCATTTGCCACGTCCCACAATGCACGTCCAACTTACTCGAGCATCACAGTGATTTGTTCTGACGTTGCTCCCATATTTAGCTATCTTTAAAAGTCTGTCCGCCAAAATCTTTTGCCTTCTGTTGTTGCCACAATTCGTCCACGTCTTCCGGAGAATCCGTCTACCATTGTTGCACCATTTTGCCCAAAATTCCATTTTCGCTAAACCTGAGTCGACTTCTCGAGCAGCAACATCCAAAAACTTTCAAGTTTGTGTGAATCCATCTCATTGTCCCTCCAGACCAATATCGTGTTTCTTTGTTCAACCAACAACTCAAATGTGTTGCCCAAAATCGTAGTTCGTGCTCGCTATCCTTCCGATAATCCCATCGCTTTGCTCAAGCGTAACCCAAATGTTCGATCCGATTCCGCCCATCTCTTAAGCCCAATGATACTTCCATTTGCACGATTCCGTTCTTGAGTTCTCAAGTCTAATGTATTGAAGGATACCCGAGTCAAATTCTATTGCACTATATACCACTTGGAAATATAGTTGCCCTCGTGCGTAATCTGCGTCAACCAGCGTCTATCCCAAACCGGCTATTCCGAGGTAATTTTGTCGAATCATAACTCAATATTCGCTTGCTCCATTTTCATTCTTTCCAACTCAGTCGATTTGCACCATCCGACTTGTATTCGTTATCCGAGTTCGTTCAGTCAATTCCCATAGATGTCCAACCAAAATATTTTCAATGCCTTGCTTAACACATTTGATCCCATATACCACTTCGAATCAAGTCGCTACTCACATTACGTTTCCTTTCACGAATCCAAGATCCGTTCGAACCATCCCTTATGTGTAATCATGCCTTTCCCAATTCGTGTTTGACACAAAACTCAGGCAATGCCCGAACCGTCCAACTATTTCCATCAATCTCGCTATGCAACTTGTGCTATGTTCCATTCTTGATACTTCCAACTATTCTCAAACCGTCTGATACTTTTGCAACACAAGCAATCGTCTGAACGATTGTATTCCAAGTAGTCCAACCCAATTCCCAATGGTTCCACACGTTTATTGTACGAGCAACTCATGCCAACTTATCTGATACTTCTCAAGCCAAACTCAAACCTGCCCAACCGATGCGCCGCAGCCGAAATTCCAACTTATATCCAACACAATCGCTTGACGAGCAACTCGTGCAAGGATCCATTCTCATCGAATGTTTCTACTCCCAACATGCTGCATAACCAAATCTCGTTAGCCAATCAACTGATCCATTGAGGCAATCAGAATCTCCTGAACGATAAACCAAGCCAACCCAACGAAAGCCCACAACTTGTTGCACAAATGCAACAACGCCAACCAACTTGCTACACGAATGCAACAACGCCTAACGAGGCTAAGCGATCCTATAAAAACCAACCAAGGCAACCCAACAAAGAATAATATGCAGCCACAGCTAGCAATAAATAGACTTATTGCATGAAACATCCGATGCGACACCGAGTAGAGTCAAGAGCTAGACGACACGCGGAAGTTATTTTAGAGTTTGTGATAAAGCGAAGGACCAAGTCCGAAGAAATGAACCGGGCGCTCTGATACCAATTTGTCACGCCCCAATCTCCCGCAAGCTCAATAGTCCCCGCTGAATGTGAAATCACCACGTTGCAGCTCTCCTGCGGGACAATCGTTCTAATCGGGACATGATGCCGTACGAGCCTGGAGTTGCGCTCGTACAAGGCGATGTTGTCAAACACCAAATGTTATCATTGAATCAACCAAGTTGCAGCGGAAGTCAAGTATTGTGTACCAAGCACACATCAGAGTAATACGCAGCGAAGCTCACGATAGGGTCCAAATAAAATGCCCCGAGGCAATGCCACAAAGGCGATGCCACGAAGACGATGAAATGCTCTTGCTCTTTTCTCTAGCCCACAAAGGTACTTACAGTTCATACATCTTGTCCCGTATATCCAAGCAGCGCCACTACGCCTGTGTACCTGAAATATTGCCCACAAACGTGGGTCAGTACACAACCGTACTGGTGAGCGGGGTAACCCACTCGTCTAAGCCGACACTAAGTAAAATAGTGAATACAAACAGTTATATGGTGATCTTTCTAGTTTGAATCCTAGATTCGTTTCATGGCATATGGATGACATGTTAAGGAAAGCTGTAAAGCAGTTTAAGCATGCAAGCATTCAACTCAAACCAAACGACAAGCAGTTTAATATATCCGATCCGTCTAACTCAATGCCATCGCTTGCACGATAACATATCGAACCATCAGTCTCGTCTCAATATCCATCTCAACCAACAGTTTATATCCCAATCTCGAGTGCACACTCTTGCCGAGGCAAGGTGGCCGCGCCTACACGAAAGCCAAACCAACAAAAAAGCAAGCCAACTCTTATCTATATGAAGTCACTGGCAAAGCCATAAAGGACAAAATCCAAGCATTAACGGCGCTCCCTATCAGCCCGGGTAGCGAGCCCCGCTGGAGGTTCCGCAATGCATCGTGACTAGCACGAATCAATATCTCCCTCCGGATCGATACGGTCCTAGTGCCTCGGGAAGCCGTTTCGAGGAAATGTCAAACCATGTGTACACAGGTTGTCCGTGACATGCAGAAAGTAGGTATGACGAGAGGATCGAACATTCTCGCCCCACCAAGCGATCCTAGACTCGTTCAACCGATATCCAACCGAAGCATCCATAACCATTCTTTCAACATATTCCCAAGGAGTCCAAATCTCGACCTCAATATATATATCCCAAGGCACCAAAATACTCATAAGCACAATCTCTCAAGTTGTGCCCAAGTTATGCCCACACTTTATATTGCCGCTTCCCAACACAGTGTTTCACATTGGGTGCAACACCCCATACTCCGAATAATCCCATGGCGCAATGCCCCAACAGTGGCACAATACCCTCGCCTATGCAGTTGTTCGGTTTCGAACCACAACTGCTCGCTTTGCAAGACAAAGCGACCCAGTGATACTCGTGCACAGATGCACGCTCGCTCGTTCGCCCGGATTCCCGATATTTCCGTTGTATTATTCCAACTTGTATAATTCCAACCGTCCAAGCATAATCCCAATTATCCATCCGACTGCCTCAAATGTATAATCCAGCTATCGCACCAACTATCCAACGCATAAATCATTCCAAGCCACAATCCTACCAAGCCAACGACGTATACTCTATGCACGCCTCAGTATAGTGTTTCCCAATGTTTCAGCCCAAGTGTTCAAGCCTCTTACGTGTTTCCATATTATTAGGCATGAAGGAGTAGAGGAGAAGGGAAAGAGCCCACTCATATTGTTTGATCCCGTTAGGCATCCTGTCCTGCCGATACGGCCAATCCCTTAAACCCGTGGTCCGATGCAAGCGCGATCTACTCAACTGGTATGACCGTGCAGCAGGCCGTGCTCTCCAAATCATCCGACCGATCGGACTAAGGAAGACGATATTATCGCTTCCTTCTAGCTATTCAGTACTGTTCTGAACGAACACCTGATTTCCATCGAACCCGCTAGCCATCTGCACATTGAAACCAACTCGATTAATCCTTCTTCCCGAAATCCAACAATTCAAATGTAACCAGCATTTGATTTATTCAGTCCGACTCAGCGTAACGCTCCGAGCGGTTGCGGGGCGTTACAATGACTTTGCAACATTGTTTTCTAATGAACATCGCTGCAATTGTCATATAGTTATAATCAAATATTGCTATGCATCAAATGATGACTGTCCAATATTCTTCTACATCAGATTATATCCAAGTGGCTCCATTCATACCTGCACAACCTACTCCTGAAACAACACCCCTGCAGGGTAACACAAATCCAGAAACAATACAAAATCAAGAGTCAGCAGCGCCAACTCTTAATCCTCCCAATACTGGAAGTGGACCTCCGCTGGTGGTAATACCTGTTCAACTAGGATCTTACTAGTCAGCTGCACCACTCCAGCCAGAAGATTCTCTCGAAGCCATCTGGGAGTTGCGTGCATAGGTCGATGTTTTAAAGAACAAATACCAACTCTGCAAGTTGGGGGTGAAACATCCTTATCCTCCTCATTGGGATAACGTTCCCTCTCCTCCTTCTATAATTAGAGCATCAACCTCAACTAGTGTGGCTGAGGAGAAGCATCCCCAATTTTATTAATACAGCCAATAATCTGTACGCTTGATACAAAATATGGGATATGATTTCCAGAAAGCTGAAGGTTTAAACTTTGGCAAGGGACAACGTATTCCTCTACAACTCCAAGAGCAGTCTACCAAATCCCGTAGTGGATTGGGTTACGATCAAATAAACCGACAAACTCATTCCAAAAAGAAGCATGCCAAAAGAAACTCAAGTCTTGTAACATGGTGCTTCTTTCTACGATGCCCGAAGAAGAAGTCATGACTGGTACCAGGTCCAAAAAAAATATCATAAAACTTATGAGTCTGTCCCCAAAAATGCTCCTAATGCTCCTTCTACTTCATCAACTCCAGTTGATCCAGTCACAGCCAAAACTAGTCCTTCGAAGCCTATTGCTACAGAGAAAGGGAAGCAAAAAGAAGTACGCTTTGACAAATCCCTGAAGAAGAATGTACCTCAAGGACTTGAAAAGCCCTACAATTTTGATATATTGGCACAACTAACCATTACTCCAACTCCACTTTCCATATTCGAGTTAATTTGTTTATCTAAGGAGACTCGTGAAGCTTTGAGCGAAGCTCTGATACATGCAGACTCATGCTTAGATCAACTCAAGACTCCTTATGAAGAGCCACTAGTGTGCCCTCAATGCCACAACATGATTGAGAATATTCCTAACATCATTTTCACGCAAGATGACATGCTACTCGAAGATAACCGACATGACAGGCCTCTGTATTATACTGGTTACATCAGATATATTAAAGTAAACCATATTCACATCGACCCTAGTTCTTCACTCAGTATCATTTCTAAAAGCGTACTTAGAGGATTGAAGATATCAATGCACAACGTGATACCATTATAGGCTTAAATGTTGGAAGAAGTAAACCGCTGGAAAAGATACGCCTAAAAATTCAGATAGGTGATATACGTACTGAAGTCATGTGCTATGTGATCGACTCTGACGTATCCTACAACGTTTTGCTGGGATAATTTTGGATACACGAGCATAAAATTGTACCCTCCATCCTGCACCAATGCTTCAAATATGTGGACAGTCGAGGAAAAGTCAAAACATAGGTAGCTGACCTCAACCCATTCAAAGGTGTCAAAGCCTATTTCTCTGACTCTGCACTCTATACACCGGAATATATAAAAGAAGAATCTAATCAAGATGGTGATGAAGCTAAGAACACCCCAAAGGAAGAGCTTTTGATGATCCGAGTCAAAGGACGTACTACTCGTCCAACTCCTTTGAAGCCTCTCGGTATTAACCTGCACAAATTACCTCCATTGGTCATCAACCTTTGACTCAGTGAACAACCAACGCCGAAGAATGAGCCACTTGTTATCAACCTTCGTCCTAACAAGCAACCAATGTCAGTAAATTAACTCATAGTCATCAATCTTGCCAAGCCTCCTGTCAAGGCAGAAGTTTATGCTGACTATGTGGAAGAAGAAGAGATCTTATATTTCATGAATAAAGAAGATACTACTTCGCACTACATTGATGTTGAATCCTTTGCTGAAAAATTCTTAGAGGCCCTTCATCATCACGAACCTCTATCTATACCAGTGCTATCTTTATTTTAATATAGTTTATTGTATGAACCATATAAGGATACATACTTTATAGTCCCAGCAAGACAGGACAAACAATATTAGATAATTTTTGGCAAAGCTAGAAACAAAAGAGTCACGCAGCCAATGATTCTGGCGAAGATATTGGGAAGATACAACCGTATCGTTACAGCCAACCTGCCAAGAATATTATGCAAGGTATGTGCTACAACTTAAAATCTGATTTGGGACTGAATTATAGAAAAGGTAGACAGACTCCTATACGTCACTTCTCTCCAAAAGGCAAGCCAAAAACATACTACCAGTGGACTGGTCATAGTTTGGGATACGTTACACCATCAACAAGTCATGAAAGTTCAAAATTGGAAGAAGAGGCATATTCTCATTCCTCTGACTCATCATTGTGGGATTCTGACGAAAGCATGGGTGACATATTCAAACAGGCTTTCTCTGTAAATATGGTGTCAACTAGCCCAGATGATAAAAAAGTTGAACCATTGGAACCATTCGAGAACGATTCATGGGCACAACAGATGGATAGTCAATGGGAGCTTTGGTTTGAGCAACGTTAACCATATACATAGGATGAAGTAGTCCAAATTAATATAGGAGAAGAATCTTCCCCAATGACAATCTTTATTAGCAAGAGTCTTCCTGAAGAAGATAAACAAGCTTTAGTCCAACTAATAGAGTATATTGATGTCTTCGCCTAGAGTTACGGTGATATGCCTGGCCTAGACCCTCAAATAGCCACACACAAGCTCAATATTCTTCCGAATGCTAAGCTAGTGAAACAACAACAACGACGATATCGTCCGGATATTATGGATGCAATTGAAGCAGAAGTCAAGAAACTGATAGCATATGGATTCATTCGAGAAGAGCAGCATCTAGATTGGATAGCCAATGTCGTCCCAGTCATGAAGAAAAATGGGAAGGTCCGGGTCTACATAGATTATCGAGTTCTTAACTCGGCCTGTCCAAAAGGCAAATTTTCTCTTCCTATCACAGATGTCATGATCGACAATACATGTGACTTTGAACGTATGTCCTTTATTGATGGATTCTCGGGATATAATCAAATTAAGATGTTGCCTGATAACGAAAAATACCTCTTTTCGTACACCATTGGGAGTATACTGCTATACTGTCATGTCCTTCGGATTAAAGAATACGTGAGCTACGTATCAATGAGCCATGAATACAATTTTCCAGAAGCATTTACGGAAGACAATAGAATACTACGTGAATGATATTGCGATCAAGAGTTATCTTAAAGATGATCATCTTCAAGATTTAAAGACTGTGTTCGAATTAATGCGCCACCACCAATTGAAGATGAATCCAACTAAATCCTTTTTAGGAGTCTCCAGTGGCAAGTTCCTCGGATTTGTTATAACTTTCAAGAATATTCATGTTGATCCCGATAAAATTAAAGCTATCCTCAAAATGCGGCCTCCACGCAATCTCAAAGAACTTCATGGCTTACAAGGCCGTCTGTCATACATTAGGAGGTTCATCTCCAATCTCTCGGGATGATGCTGACCTTTTACTCAGTTAATGAAGAAAGACATATCATTTGTCTGGAACGAAGATGTCAACAAGCATTCGACGATATCAAATGATATCTCACAAATCCGCTAGTTATGGTGTCTCCAATCATAGGGAAACCCTTTTTGCTGTATGTTCGAGCAATGGATCACTCCCTAAGAGCTCTTCTTGCACAGAAGAATAACGAAGGCCATGAAAAAGTGATCGATTATCTTAGTAGCATGATTGTTGGTGCTGAACATCAATATAATCCCGTGGAAAAAGAATATCTCGTCATGATTTTTGCTATTCAATAGACACGACACTATGTGTCGGGTTAAACCATTTATGTCATATCCAGAGTAAATCTCCTCCGGGTACTGATGACCAAGCCAAGCACACTCCATTCTCGATTAGCTACATGGGCAATGCTGCTATCGTCATATGATATTGTGTATGCGACACAAAAAGCAGTAAAGGGTCAAGCGCTAGCTGATTTTCTAGCAGCTCATCATGTACCAAAAACTTCCAAATTATACGAAGATATCCCAGATGAAGTCTTGGAGTCTAATATGGCGATGAAAGATGACACCTGGCAACTATTCTTTGATGGCGCATCAAGAATAGGACCCAAAGACAATATAGTAGCCGGAGTGAAGATGAATGGGTGCTCGGTCCCAACAACATGAGCTAAAAATAAACATACATTATTAAGAATTAAAAGATGCATAAATCCATGGTTCTTCTCTTGTTCAAGATGTACTTGCCTACGGAGGGAGAGAAAAACCTAAGAGAGAGAAATAAAAAGGAAAATAATGAGCAGAGAGAGAAATATGAATATATAAGTTTAGGTTTGAGATATGGACCGTTGGATTACTCAAACCCATCCAAGCCACACATGCCACCAACCCAACAAAACCCACTCTTCTCCACAACTCACGGGTCCGATCTAAACAATGGTCGGACTAGCAACCAACATGCGCCAAAGTGCGCCAAAGACAACATGCACCAAAGTGCGCCAAAAAAGGGACTGACACCGAAAACTAATCAATTCATCAATCAAATTCCATCTTTAGGGAGTAGAAGTCTTCGATTTTGACTTTATAGGCTTCACACAACAACCCTCTTTTTGGCAGACCGGCCCCTAGTAGGGGATGCAATGTACGTGTGAAAGAGCTTCCAATATCTCATCTATGGACGCATCCTCCTCCTCATCGATTAAAGAAGGTCTTATTGGCTCCAAAAGGGCTCCTTCTATCGGGATTCAGAAACTAGTCCGCATATCAAAATTTTCGTAAAATTGGTTGATGGAACAATAAAACTGGGTAAAGGAATACAATATACGTAAATGAGGTTTGGGTACAGACAGAGTAAACGTATCTCCTGTACAAATTATTATCAAATATCTCCATCCTCGGGCACCATCGATTAAACCTCTAAAATTTGCTAAGCACGGAGTAGGATTCCAACATGCAGTTGATCATAGCCAAATTACCTTACAAAGTGGCTAGGTAGATACAGTTCGAAGGTGCAACTATTGTAGAAGCATAAAAAATACGCTGGAGAATCATACGCGTAAAACCCTCAACATGCAGGAAGCCCGCGTAAAACAGAGTTCCAGCACTGGGTGGCATGAAACATAACTTCAGAGCCATTGGCGTACAACAGAGCTTCAACGCTAGTTCAGCATAAAATATAGCTCCGGAATAACCCGCGTAATACAGTATTTCCAGACTGCTTCGGCGTAAAAAGGTTGCTACATCGCCATTTCAGCGTATAACCTACCTACTTTTAATGCAGCAGGAATTTGTACGAGGATCTCTTCGTATTCCTCGAATGAACCTGTCAGTCGAAGCAGTAAACCTGACTCCTGAAAAAGAGTATTGCACGATGATCGAGAGGACGACTGTTATGATGATTCTGCACAGAGCCCCAGACTGTCGTTTAGTGACACAATCCTTGATATAAGATGTCATTTACGCATCCAAGGGATACACTGCCTATTTTACATAGGTAGAGATGAGCTTTTACGCTCAGGAAGAGACAAAATCAACTGCCACGTCAAAAGCTGTTCTTTGTACAGAACTCGAGGCACGTCTCTGCAGTTAATGCACGAGATGGGGGCAGATCTCTGCATTTAATGCACGAGATTTAGTTCTACTTTCAAAGACTGGATGAGCTATAATTAGGGCTAATACGTCCACATCACCATCCCCGCACATTACGCCGACCTGGCTATTTTTAGCTATAGGAGCACGCTGTATGCCATCTCCTTGAAATACGCCAACTCAGGCTATATTTGCAAAGCATCAAGCTTCACGCAGAACTTGGCTTCTTCACTAATAGGACAGCTACTTGGTTTCTACGCCAACTTGACAACTATTTGGCTTCTACGCCTACTTGACAGCTACTCGGCTTCTACGCCAACTTGACAACTATTCGGCTTCTACGCCTATTTGGCTTTTACGCCATCAGAATAGCTAGTTGGCTTTTACGCCAACAAGACAGTTATTTGGCTTTTATGCCAACCATCTCTACGCGAGGGGCAGTTATCTACGTGGCTTGTATGCCGTAAACTTCGATGAGCGATTATACGCATTACCTCATAATGGGACACGCGTCACATGTCAATTCAAAAGATCATTCATACGTGGGTAGCAGTTATTATAACCGCCGCGTAAAATGTGAAGTTCTCTCCGCTGTTCGGTTTCTACGTCGACTGTAGCTGAAATCTATAAATGGAGACCTCCGGCCACGGAGATCCAAGGTCGAAAAAGGTCGAAGATTTTTTAAGAAAAGAGAGTATATCTAGAGAGTGTTGATTGACTACTTTGGCAACGAGAGTTCAAGCCCTCCTGCAGTCTTTGAAGCTTCTTTTTTGTCTTCTACAGCACTTCTTCGTCATCGTGTGGTCTAAGGGACAAAGTGATCGATCGCATATCAGACTCCTATAGCAATATTTCCCCATAATTAAATTTTTGTACTCAACATCCTCGTATAGGATTAATTGTACTTCCTTTTTTTCTTGTTTGTAAACCAAAGAAAGGGTTTCGTATAAACCTAGTTTTATTTCTTTCGTTTATTATCAAACACAAGATGGCGACTTTACTGGGGACTACTTTCTCATCTGACGAGAAAACAATTGCTCAACACGATGCTGTATCTGTAGGATCAACGAAGAAGACTCTGGTCGTCCAATTCGACCAATCGGCTTACGAAGACATGCTTCGAGCAGGGGGTAGCTCTCATTCCCTCTCTGTCCAAGACAACAGTAAATTGCGTAAAGTATGGATGCCCCGGACATCCTCTATCATTCCTGCGGACTCTCTCTCTCCGACTAACTAGGTTGTAGCATCGCAACCTGCGCATCCCGTGCGTAAAACTTTGTCTCCCATCTGTGACGTGGCAGATAAAGCTTCTGGCAATGCCTCAGCGCCCATCCAGAAGTCTACTCTGCGCCCCGCGCGTAAAACTCTGTCTTCCGTCTGTGACGTGGCAGACAAAGCTTCTGGCAATGCCTCAGTGCCAATCCAGAAGTCTACTCCGTGCCCCGCACGTAAAATTCTATCTCCCGTCTGTGACGTGGCAGACAAAGCTTCTGGCAATGCCTCAGTGCCAATTCAGGAGTCTACTCCGCGCCCTGCGCGTAAAATTTTGTCTCCCATTTGTGACGTGGCAGACAAAGCTTCTGGCAATGCCTCAGTGCTAATCCAGAAGACTACTCCGTGCCCCGCGCATAAAATGCAGTCTCCCGTCTGTGACGTGGCAGACACAATTTCTGATAAGGCCTCAGTGCCAATTCAGAAATTCCAAAAGTGCCCAGCGCGTAAAAATACATCTCACCTCTACAATGAGGCAGATGGTTCTTGCAATCGCCGCAGGGGAAAACAAGTGGCAGATTTTTTGACCTCTCGGCTTTTACGCCATCAAGAGAAGAATCTGCCCGCTCTTCAGATTACGCGGAATGCGCTACACCAGGACAAACCTTTCAGCGTAAAGAAGGCCCAGTTTGTGGATAGATACGCTCCTCATGGATCATGTGCTACTCACATGGCTGAACTGCTGTATACGTATGGCAGGGAGAGAGTTATGGTTCCCAATATCCGCATTCCAACTAATATAAAAAGGCAGAATAAGCCTTCTTCTTCTTCTTCTTCTGTTAATTCTCCTGACTTGCGTAATTTCTTGATCCAAAAGCAAAAAGGTAGAGAATCTTCTAACATGTCTATTATACCCCTACGGAGCATTGATGTAATAGTCATAAAGTTGTAGTTAACTATTGCTGTTCTAAAGCAAAACAATCAGTTTTCGACCGGTTGAACTACTCTTTGTCTTTACAGAAAGAAGAGCCTACATTCGCATCAGTGAACATGGCTTCACACATTCCTAGAGGAAGGTCAAATTCAAGACGTCATCCCTCTAGGAATCCAAGCCAAAGGATATTCAACTGACTCCTTGAGAATATTGAAGCGGGTGTGTTTCGGAATACTCGTTCAAGGTCATGACAACCGACTTCATATTCTTCTGATTCTGACACTGGGGGTCGCCAATTTTTCGAATTGGATGCTGAAAGTATAGATTCAATCTCTACGGTGATCTATACTGATCCTTCCATAGCATCCAGAGAAATGAGAGTCTATGCCATTGGAGATGAACGAGAAGAGGCTTCCCCATCAGGAAGTACTGAGCAACGCATCGCTGTATTGGAGACATCACTGAAAGAGATGCATTCTATGATAGAGAATATGCACCAGATGATGCTGACTCAATATACAGCTGCTATAGCTCAAGCATCGGTCCCTCCAACTCAAATACGTGTGGGGGTGGACCTACCACCATCCAATGCGAACCAGGAGCCTGTTCTAAATCAAGAGTCAGCAGCTCCTCCACATCCTAACTCGGAGAATTTATTGCCTCCTGTTGGAGTTACGATACAACCAATCTCTTACCACTTTGCGGTCCCTTTACCTGCTGAAGATCCGCTGCAGGTAGTGCGGGAATTGAAAGCCCAATTTAATGCCTTGAAGCATAAGGATCAGCTCAATAAATTGGGAATCAACCAACCATATCCAGCTATCTAGGATGAGATCCCTTTCCCACCTAAATATAAACCACATGCTATGGTTTTATTTGAGGGAAAGACGTCACCGAGCCAGTACATGAACTACTTCAGCATGATGATAGTGTTGTTGCAAGGGAATGACGCCCTTCTCACTTGAGTATTTAAAGGCTGTTTGTCTGGAGTGGCTTATCAGTGGTACCGTAGTCTTGCAGACAACTGCATTACTTTCTTTGAAGATTTTAAGACTCTGTTCTTCGCACGATTCTACGAAGGAGGGATGGACATGTCTATGTCCTCTCTCATCGAAGTGAAGCAGAAGGAGAAAGAGAACGTTCGCACTTTCATCGAACGTTTTCGTCAGGCCACTTTGCAAATGCCGCCCGGAGTTCCAGATTCGGCATTGGTGGACATTTGCAGGAAGAACCTTCTTCCATTGATCTCGGTGTTCACAGGACCATATCAGTTCCATGATTGGCCCTCATTTATCATCTCAGCGGTAGCCGCTGAAGACAATAGTCGGAAGACGCGTGACAATGAAATCATGATCTCTACCTCTGATAGAGGGAAGATGTCATCCTCCAATAGCGACCATCCTCGTGGTTCCAAAGGAAAAGAAGCTCTGGCGATCAATATGTCCAGGCAAAATACTTCGGCAACTACACAGACGAAACCTGGGACTTCCAGGCCCATTGAAGCATATTCTTTTGACGACGATAATATTTTGAGCATATTCGATTGTCTAGTCAAAAGCGGCAAGCTTACCCTTCCCGAGGTAAAGCGGCCTAATAAAGTCGGTAGTACCAATAACCCTAAGTACTGTATTTTCCATAGGTACATACATCACCCCACAAAGGCGTGTTATGTACTAAAGAGAAAAATTTAGGAGTTGATCGACGCTAAGGCCATCACTCTGCGTAATAGCGAGAAGACGATCACTGCCAATATGATCTCTCTCCAATTCGGCAATCTGCCTCCTCAAGAAGTTCCGGATGGGGTTGTACCTATTTCCCGGACGATGATGAACATTGTTAATCTCCCTCCGGCCAGGGGTCAAAATCATGACTTGGTACCGCTAACTACCCAGCGTGGTGAGATTATGTGGGTTCATCCTGATCTAGTGTCAGAGATCGAGGAAGAGACTCAAGCTGCTAAGGCTAGGTCTAAAAAGAACTCGAGGCGTAAACCATGCCATATGGTTGCAATATCTTCGACATCAGAAGAAGAGGCTTTGGCTACTGGAACCCGTTCAGGGAAAGCCTACCTCAAGGACTATGAAGGAAATCAGGAAGATACAATGGCAGACACTTCAGCTGCTAGACTTCCAGAGCCTGAACTTGTCATACCAAAGGCAGGTCCTTCTAGACCAACTTCGGCGGACAAGGGCAAGCAAAAAAAAGTGCGTTTTGATAAACCTTTGAAAAATATTCAAAACAAAGGATTAGAGAAACCATATAACTTCGACATCCTAGCCCAGTTGGCTAATACGCCATCCAGATTGTCCATTTTTGAGCTACTCAGGCTTTCCAAAGACACTCGTCAAGCCTTAAGTGAAGCGTTAATGCAGGCGGATGTATGCTTGACTCAGCTCAAGTCCCCCGATAAAGAACCTGTGGTATGCACTCAATGCCATAGTGTGATGGAGGCGGTCCCTAATATCACTTTTACTCAAGATGACATGCTGTTGAAACATAACAAGCATGACAGGCCCCTCTATTATACCGGATACGTCGATTCCATGGAGGTAGACCGGATTTATATAGATCCGGGATCATCGATCAGTATTATCCCTCATAGTCTGCTCAGACCGCTGAGGATTCCTACCAACGAACTGGCTTACACCACCACTACAATCGTAGGCTTCAACGCCAGGAAAAGTAAGCCGCTGGGGAAGATTCGTCTGAGGATCCAGATCGGGGACCTTAGATCAGTGGCTACATGCTATGTCATTGATTCAGAGGTGTCTTACAATATTCTGCTGGGCAGACCATGGATCTACGAACACAATATTGTTCCTTCGACCCTACATCAATGCTTCAAATATATAGACGTCAAAGGAATAGTAAAAATGAAGTTTGCTGACCTTAACCCGTTCAAAGGAGTAGAATCCTACTATTCCGATGCCATGTTGTACACCCAAGACTACATGGGAGAGGTGTCAGATAAGACGGAAGAGGAATCCCACCGGGAGCCAGAAGAACCTTCTGTCGAGCAACCCCTGTCGATCCAGGTGAAAGGGCGGACTACCCGTCCGAAAGTCATGGAACCCATGGCTATCCACTTGAACAAAACCAAATCAGGAGGAGGAAGTGATCCCCTAGTGATCACTTTGAACCTGAAGCCTCCACCTTTGGTTATCAACCTCAGGCGCAACAAGCAGCCGAATGATGTAAATACAACCGGGAACGTGGTTTCTGACGATAATAAAGATTCTCCTTTCCAGTATATTGACGCTCAAATTCCAAATCAGGAATCCTCTCCCCATAACGATATAGAACCTATAGCACAAAAATTCTTGGAAGCTATAGACTCCTATCATCCGTAAGTGTGGGAAGTAGCGTCAACATCTAATGTCATCACGACATATGGGCCACATGAAGATTCTATCTTTAACGTCCCACCTACTCGCAGCAATCAGCATCCAATAGTCTTCGGTCGCATGCGCAACAGACCGATTGTACAAGAAGACTCCCACGAGTTCGGTACTGGGAAGATGCAGGTTCACAGATATAGCCCACAAGCTTTGAAAATTATACAAAGTATGGGTTATGACTTGAAGATGGAACCAGGCCTCAACTATGGAAAATGCAGGCGAATGCCGGTACAAGGTGATCCCTACTGTCAATAAAATCATTTTGGGATAGGGTATACCATTTTTCTTGCAACTTCTGAGTCAAGAGAGGATATCTTTTCTTTTTTTCAAGATGACTCATCGTCCTCCGGCTCATATGCTGATCTCGAACAAGCATCATCAGTAAATACGGTATTGACAGATTCTTTCAAAGCAGACGAACAAGAATCTGAACCGTTTGAAAATGACTCCTGGGCACAACAAATGGATACACAATGGGAACTTCGGTTCGAGCAGAGAGAACCGTCCACTGAAGATAAAGTTATCCAAATCGATGTTGAGGATGAACTTTCACCAAAACCGATATTTATCAGTAACAATCTTTTCGAAGAAGAAAGGGAAGAAATAATTCAGCTGATAAAAAAATATATCGATTTCTTCGCGTAGAATTATGAGGATATGCCAGGACTTGATCCTAAAGTGGCTACCCATAAGCTCAACATATTGCCCAATTCGAAGCCTGTGAAGCAACATCAATGCTGGTTTCGCCCGGATATGATGGATGCCATCGAAGATGAAATTAAGAAGCTGATAGCCTGCGGGTTCATCCGGGAAGAACAATATCCTGACTGGGTCGCCAATGTTGTCCCAGTCATGAAGAAAAGTGGGAAAGTACATGTTTACATCGATTTTCGAGATTTGAATGCAGCCTGTCCTAAAGATGAGTTCCCTCTTCCCATTACAGACGTTATGATCGATAATACGTGCGGGTTTGAGCGGATATAATCAGATTAAGATGAATCCTGAAGACGAGAAGCATACTGCCTTCCGGACACCATTGGGGGTATATTGCTATACGGTCATGCCCTTCGGACCAAAGAATGCCGGGGCTACATACCAACGAGCTATGAGTAACATATTCCATGAGCATTTACGCAAAACCGTAGAATATTACATAGACGATATTGCTGTCAAAAGCTGCCTCAAGGATAATCATATCCAAGACTTGAAGACAGTATTCGAGTTGATGCGCCAACATCAACTCAAAATGAATCCTACAAAGTTCTTTCTTGGTGTATCCAGTGGCAAATTCCTGGGATTTGTTATTACTGCTAAAGGCATTCAAGTGGACCCTGATAAAGTAAATGCCATCTTAGAAATGCGACCACCCCGTAATATGAAAGAACTCAGGGGATTTCAAGGTCGTCTGGCTTATATCAGGAGATTTATATCCAATCTCTCTGGGAGATGTCAGCCTTTTTCTCGCCTGATGAAGAAAGGTGTGTCATTCATATGGGACGAAGCCTGTCAGCAAGCATTTAATGATATCAAATGCTACCTCACTAATCCTCCAGTTCTGGTGCCTTCCGTCATAGGAAGACCATTTTTGCTGTATGTTCGAGCAATAGATCATTCTTTAGGGGCTCTCCTCGCACAGAAGACCAATGAAGGTCATGAATAGGCTATCTACTATTTAAGCAGGATGATGGTCGGAGCTGAACACCGGTACAATCCAGTGGAAAAAGAATACTTGGCCCTAATGTTCGCCATTCAAAAAATACGATATTACGTTACAGGCCAGACTATTCCTATTATCTCCAGAATCAATCCTCTTCGGGTATTGATGAACAAGCCGAGCGTTCTTAATTCCTGACTCGCGACTTGGGCGATGTTATTAACACCGTATGATATGGTGTATGTCCCTCAAAAGTCCATCAAAGGCCAAGCATTGGCTGATTTCTTAGCTGCTCATCCGATTCCGGAAACCTCTAAACTATACGAGGACATTCCCGACAAAGTTGCAGAATATAATTTCGCAATGAAAGGTGATACTTGGCAGCTATTCTTCGATGGTGCCTCCAGAACTGGTCCCAGGGGAAATATGGTTTCAGGAGTAGGAATTATCCTGGTCACTCCTGATAAACTCGTCATCTATCGATCATATTCTCTTAGCGAACCCTGCTCTAATAATGTGGCAGAGTATAACGCTCTACTAATTGGGCTCCAAGTCGCTAAAGAATTAGACGTCGAATACCTGGAAGCTTTCGGTGATTCTCTGCTGATCGTCAATCAGATCAGTGGAATATATGAAGTCCGCAATCCAGACCTCATTCCTTATCACCAAGCAACGATCGAGATAGCCATGTCTTTCAAAGGGTTCTTCCTAGAGCATGTGCCTCGATCTCAAAATTTGGAAGCTGATGCCCTAGCCAGTCTAGCTGCAGATTTAGCTATTCCTATAAAGAGGCAAAATTTGGTGATTCTTTTCAACAGAGATCTGTTCTGTGTAAAAAATAACTTTCATATAGAACGCAGCTACGCTGTAAACACGGTTCCTCCTAAGAGAGACTGGAGAAGTCCCTTTATAGACTTCGTGTCATACAAAATCTTACCAGAGGATCCTAAAGAAGCAGTATCCATCAAAAGACGATCATTACGCTTCTATTTTGACGCGTCTTCACAATGTCTCTATCGCCGAACATACGATGGACTTCTATTACGATGTCTCTCTGACGATGATGCAAAACGGGTTATTCGAGAAGCTCACGACGGTGTATGTGGAGCACATCAACCCGGTCCTAAGTTACAGGATCGTATCAGGAGGATGGGCTACTACTGGCCTACTATGATCGCAGATGCAGTAAAATATGCAAGACAATGCAAAGCCTGTCAAGTCCATACAGTTTTTATACATCGCTCTTCTGAACATTTATATCCTACGATTGCATCATGGCCTTTTGAAGCATGGGGTATGGATATTATTGGTCCTATTCACCCATCTTCTTCTAGAGGACATCGGTTCATATTGGCTATTACGGATTATTTCTCCAAATGGGCAGAGGCGATCCCTCTTGCTGAGGTGAAGACATCCCACGTGATCAACTTCATCAAGCATCATGTCATTTATCGCTTTGGGATACCCCGAAGGATAATTCATGACAATGGGCCTCAATTCATCAGCCAAGCGTTTCACCGATTTTGCGATAAAAATTGGAGACAAAATATGGCCTCTACGGCATACAATCCTGCTGCTAATGGTTTGGCGGAAGCTTTCAACAAAACCATTATCAAACTCTTGAAAAAGTTTGTCTCTTCGAACAAAAGAGATTGGAATAAGAAGCTGGGAGAGTGCCTCTGGGCATACCGCACAACGGTACGAGCACCGATGGGTTATACCCCATTCTCATTAGTCTACGGGTGTGAAGCAGTTCTCCCCATTGAAATCCAAATTCTATCACTCAGAATAGCAGTTGCTAATGAGTTGACTCAGGAAAATAATGATCGACTACGACTTCAAGAGCTAAAAGGATTAGACGAGAAATGCCTTCAAGCTCAACAGCGTATTGCATTCTACCAGGCACGCATCTCCAGAGCTTTTAATCGAAAAGTGAAGGAGAGAGTGTTCAAAGTTGGCGAGCTAGTTCTAGCTGTGAAAAGGCCAATAATCATTACACACAAGAGTAAGGGTAAATTCCAGCCTAAATGGGAGGGCCCTTATGTGATTGAAACGACATTTTCAAACGGCGCCTACAGATTAGCCAAGCCTAACGGAGATCTAATAATGGCTCCTATCAATAGAAAATTCCTGAAGAGGTACTATGCTTAATCTCCTTTGCTCAACGGAGTATGGTAAAGATCTCATTTTGGTAACACTACGTAATTTTTTTTTTAGTTGGATCATATTCTATCATGTCCATATAACCTATGATTAGATATGTTTAACTAAGTTGAAACGTCAAAACCTATCACGTCCATATTACCTCTGATAGTGTTCTATACACAAATTTAGTTGGATCATATTCTATCATGTCCATATAACCTCTGAATTGGTATATCCAGCTGAAGCTTACTGAAAGGATATCACGTCCATATTATAACCTCTGATATCACTTTCACCATGGCCTATCATTTATATTCAAAAATGATGGGTCCACAAAGTCAGATAAAGTCTCTTTATTATCTCTAGGAAGAGCAAATTACATAAAGAAGCAAAGAAGTACATCATTGGGGAGGAGCAGTTAAATCGCGAATCTGTTGTGCCAAAGCAGCCATCCTCTCATTCCTGGAGTTCAAGACGTTAGCACGAGCCCGATCCAGTCGTACCTCATCATTGCTCAGGAGGGACAGTTCGGACCGAGCCTGAACAAAACCGGCGCAGGTGACTCCTGTACGTGCCAAGTTCTGCTGAGCTGTATCCAGTCGGCCATTCACCACATCTAGAGCTGCCGATGACTGGAGAGCCCACTCCTTTGCCTGAGCGAGTTTGGCTTCCAGTTTGCGGACCTTTGCTTCATTTCCTTCATGTTCGGCCTTGCACTTTGTTTGAAGAGGAATAACCTCCTCCAAGACGGCCTTCCCTTCATCCATCTCCTGCTGCTATGTCTGGATGGATTTATTTAAGCATTCTATCTGTTCAGCAAACTGCGCAGTCAGGGATTCATGTTCAGCCTGAATCAGGTCATCAATGCCGTCTCGAGATAGTTGTAAATACTCGTTAATGGGTTGTTCTAAACCATTAACTATTTGCTCTAGCGCATTAGCCCTTTCAGCGTCACTGAAATGTCTAATCTGTACTATAGTAAGATTGGAGGATATCTTCAGAGCCTCGAAGCCTAGATTCTTCTCCAGCACCATCGATATCAGCATTTTCAAAGTGATGTAGAAAACGCTAGTATACTGCTCAACTAGCATGGTTAAATTCGAGTGGACGCTGGGAGTGGCTGCGATATCGGTAAATCTCCCTCCAGAAATGGCTGCAGATGATGTTGCCACAGTCGTCGCTTCAACAGATGGCGCGACAAAAGAAGAGAAACCAACAACGGTCGAAGTTGCTGGCATGCTCGACAAAGGAGGCACAGTCGAGACAATCGGCTCATCCTCCTCTGATATTATTTGGACTGGTACTGACAGAACAACATCCGAGAATGTTGCGGATGAAAGATCGGCAGCGTCAAAGCTTGCTCCCTCAACGTCGGACACCGCCACTTCATATGTTGGGTCCGTAACAAAATCAAAGGTTGCGTCAATTTTGCCCTGCCCGTAGATGTCTTCACCTGGAAAGAAGACAAGAGAAAGTTAATATCAAACTGATGTTAATTTTCCTAAAAGAGGCGTAAAGACAACATTTACCCATGGTCGATGGTATATATGTCATGTCCGCAGCCAGTACAGCTAAATTATTTCTTAATGATGCTAAGCGAGCTGTCATACCTGGAGAAGAGGGTGCACCAACTGACACGGGCGGGTAGTCTTCCCAGTCTTCACCAAGATCCACTCGTGGCTCATCGGGTGGAATCTCGCTGGAAATACTTACAGACGAAGTAGGGGTTACTCCCATTATTGGTCTGGATAAAGGTATTTGGAATCTTATTATGCTCGGCCTCGGAGGCAATCTCGTAGCACTACCAGAAGCAGTAGTAGCAGCGGTCTCGAGCAAAGAATCCCCGGCACTGTCAGCCGAAACTACGGAGGTTCCCTCTCTAAAAGGCAAAGGACCTCTAATCAAAGAATCATCCCTAACAGGGGAAACGACAGACTCACTCCTAGGAGCCCCCCTGGTGGAAGCCCTTTTCGGACCTCTGACAGTCTTCTTCTTGCTAGGGGAAGGTTCTTTTGGAGTCGAAGCCTTCCGTTTCTGGGGGATAATGAGAGGCTCAGCTGGCGGAGTTATTATGCCTCTCGGTATTGTCGTCAAGAACTCGTCTGCCCCGACGGTGTCCTCATTCTCGTCCGAGGAAACAGACGGAGCCTCCTCCCTTGCAGTAGACCTATGTGAGGGCATCCTAAAACTTTTATGCACATCAAAATTATGATGAAAGGTATTTATGGACGCATAGAACTGCACGTACGAGTGCAGGATGCACAACTCCATAGAAAGAGAAGTCGTAGGCACAACAAAAGTTGCACCAGTACAGCCCGTGATGAAGTATCGCCATCCCCTGACTCCATCAATAAGTCCACCTTTGAACTTGAAGCTGGTAATGGCATTCCCCACATGCAGCTGATCGTACCCAAACTGCCTGGTGAATCGACTGGGCAAATAAGGCTCCAGGTAGCAATGGTCATCGCTTCTGTACAGCAAATGGGAAGGTCTAATACAGACCAACCAGTAGAAGGCTTCAAGAGAAAGAATGGTCCTCCCATGGCCCTCATCCTTAAGTTTCTTCCCCTGTTGATTGATATGTACAGGGGGGCGATACAAAAGATCTTCCATCTGTGGGCAACGTTTAACGCTCGCCGATAATCTGTGACGGTCGCCATATTCCAAGAAGAATTCTTGTAATTCAACAAGAAGTTATTTCCTGAATCGCTGGCAGGACCGGGAGACATCACCCTGGTGTTGTGAAGAATTAACCATCCCATCAAGTATAGGAATGGTAATTCCACTCGAAAAAATCCTTCACGCTGCGTCTCATCAGCGAGCAGCCCATCAGTAAGGGCCCTCATGCCTGCTTATATTCTACATACCATAGCAGGAAGCAGGCCCAGTCTTGCTTCGAACACTAAATGCACTGCAGGCCATAAGGTGTTGCGATGGATGCGATCTGCAGACGCTATGCCAGGCACTACCCAGCGACGAAGCCAGACGGAGAGGAAGCCAGCCAATTGAGCTTTCCTTGACAGAGGCTTGCGACAATGCCTCATATAACTGAAGGATTTTGTGCCTGCAGGGTAACCCTCTATCTCCTCGTCAAAAATATGATCTGAAACCCCTGCGTCTTCGATAAGGTCATCAACCGTGTCAGCATTTAGCATGCTCAGAAGGTTCAAAGGCCTATCTCTGCTATCTACCACCTTGTCCGGCTTAACATTTCTGGCCTGGTGGAAGAAAAGATAGGTGGCCCACTTGTTGAAGTGAGCCAGATCAGAAGGTTTCTTGTAGAAAGTGGTACAGGCAAGATAATGGCACATCAGTTCCTGATATACTGCCACTGCACGAGGTTTTGTTTTTCTCAACTCCCTGTTTGTAGGGACGTACTCCTCATAAGGAGTGTCCCCCATCGGCATCTTTGACATCTCTGCCATTTCATGAAGGGCTAAGCCTAACTCCCCCAGCGGAGTGGCAAAAGTTCCAGTGAGCGAGTTGTATCGCTCCATCAAGGCTAAAAATAAGTTAGGGTTGACAAGCAGCCCAACACTTGTGGCGCCCACAACAGCGAATAAGCCAATACTTTCCAGCTCTGTCTGGAAGTGCTTCAGGGCCCAAGCAGTTAAACTGGCCCATCGAAGATTCCCCGGGCTATGCCATTCGCTGGTCCGAGGGTTGACCCTGGGATACATTCCTCCCTGCCCCATAAAGTTATTGCAGAAGGTCGACATCTGAACCGGTTGGATCAGCGACGTATCCTCACTCGGGACACTACCCTGCAGTAATCCCCTAAAGGGCATAACCGGGCCTGAAGGTCTGCTCATAAAAGCTCCTTGGTTCAATCCTGTATTATATAAGATCTTCCCCGGTCGGCCGTGAAGATCGGGAGTCAGAACCCACGACATCTTCCTAGGATGTGTGGCATAGAAGAATGCAGAGATGGGGTAATCCCTGGGCATCCTGGGCAGATACATCACCGTGCCCTCAACAGTAAACACCCAATCCTCCTTCTTGGGCTTGGTCTGGGATTGTTTATCGATAACATCCTCGAACAAGAAGCCTGGCTTTTTATACTCCGTCTCGTCTATGTATGTCAGGGGCTCCCCACTGATCATACTCAGCAGCATGCGTTCTCCCTGAGACGCAATCATGATTCCTCTTTCTTCAGGATAATTGGCTCCAGAAATAGGGAATGTCACATGGGACAAGTCCTCCAAATAGTTTGAGCTCAACATCCCGGCAGCAGAGCCCATAACTTCAGCCAAAGAAGAAATCTGCAAGTCCACTACAAAATGCAAGAGAACAAGTCAGTTTCTACACTAGACGCTACACTCTTGCTTTTTACGCCAAAGATTATCAGTCTGAGATTTTACATCAAGACTGCAAATATTTGAGTCTTACGCTGGAAATTATTTTCCATTACATAAAACTCAAGGTTGGCAGTATCTAACAATCTGAGCTTTTACGCCAGATTGACAAAATTTGAATTTTTACTCCGGTACTTATATCCAGCGCGTAAAACTCAAAGTTTGTGGTAAACACCAAATCTCGACAGTCTGAGTTTTTACGCCAGACTGCAAAAATTTAGAGTTTTTACGCTGACACATTAGGAATGTGTGCGTAATAATAAAACTTCTCCGTACATCATCTTCCTCAAAGAGGCTCTCAGTACGAAAGAGGACCTTGCGCGTGCATGTACAACGTGTGCGAAGGATTTTGTTTTCTCCCGAAGTCTCTACCTATAATGTCCGGAGCACAGCTCGACGGCGGAGCGCTACGTTCCGATCGTGGTTCGTTCAGCCTAATGGGAGTTGCTTGCTCTTGAGCAGCGGAGCGGGAAGAGGAAGCGACCTTATTTTCCTTAGCAGTGGAAGTCTGTTTAGGGGCCATGGCGATTCTGAGTTCTCAAGAAAGAGACGAAGAAGAAGGGTTCTTGGAAAGCAAGGGTTTTGCAAAGGCAGATAAAAGTTTTCTCTCTCAGGACTTTGGACTATTTATAGAGTTTGGATGACTCTTCAAATCCCTAACCATATTCGATATTTAATATTCTGTTATGATTTGGGACGACGTCAGCCTATCATTTAGGGAAGACGGACAGTCAGTGGATCCAGATTTTACGCGCAGAGCAGATCTATAATTTTTACGCTAAGGAGCTTTTTACGCTCAGAGGCTACAAATCTACGGTTTTACGCTCAGAGGCTATAAGTCTATGGTTTTACGCCCAGATGCTTTTACGCTCAGTAGCTTTTACGCTCGAGAGGCTACAAACCTACGACTTCACGCTCAGAAGCTATAAATCCATAATTTCACGCTCAGAAGCTTTTTACGCTCAGAGGCTACAAATCTACGATTCTACGCTCAAAAGCTACAGACGGCCAGTTACAAGGGTTTACGCAGAAGACGCTCCTTTTTGGCTGCAAAAAATTCCAAGTACCTGAAATATACAGAGTTCAGCATTGAAGACGACTCTTTTTCTTGGGTCATTTGGAAGTTCATCCAAAGTCCAGTCAGAATACTTTACAAAAGTTCAAGTATGGCTTGGTCGACAGAAATTTCTCGCCTTTTCCAAGGGATTTTCGGGAAAACCATTCGTAAAGATGATAATCTGAACAAGAATTCTTCGTATCAAAGAAGTGACAGTTCATAAATTCTACGCGACTCCTCGTCTAAGACAGCATGACAGTTTGGATCTTCAACTTAAATGCTAAGCAGCTTTCTACGCGTCTTCTGTTATGCGTGAAAGACAAGACGAGCTCAGATACTCTTTTATCAGAGTCGGCGTAAACATTATTCAGACGTGCCGAAGCTACACACTATTCAGACTTCCTCACAGCAAATATGGCAAATCATCAGATGCGTAAAAGAAGATAATTTTATTAATCATGATTACATATGATGGAAATCCAGTCTACAAAGGGTTTTTCATCTTCATGATTACATATGATGGAAATCCTTTTTCTACAAAGGGTTTCTCATTTTCGTTTGAAATCACACCAAGAATCTGTTTTGCCAGGTTCTCGTATTGGTGTAGATCTTTTTCGTCTTCTACAACAGTTAATCGGCTTCCGCGGCCAATTAACAAAAAAATGATTAATGGCGGGAGGATACAGAATTGGGCATGTATCAATTTTGCAAGCCCATCCTCCATACGCCATGAAAGGCATATCCTAGAAATTATGTTGGGTGTTCAAACCCAACTCAATACTGGAAGACAGGGCCAAACTGCCTATCCTCGTCCAGCGCCATAATGGGAGAAAATATAGCTTGCAAGCTGTGTGGTCCAATACGACTCTTCCTTTCTCCTGGATGAACCGCCATATGAAATTGCTGATTATCCCGAGCAAAGGAAGCTATGATATCCTTCCATGATCCATCGTTGTAGAGGATATTTGCTCGAAGACGCCTCTTTTTACGGCTCCTTACATGCTGGAAGAACATGATCTTCTTCTTCCTCAAGTCAACCCGACGAAGCTCGGCAACCATCTCTCTCTTCGAGGTAAAGGAAGTATGGGAAAAACAGGTTAATCCATTCGCCTTTTTTTAGGCAGAGGAGAACATACCGAATCCCAACAAACTCCTAAAAATTTGCCGAGAAATCAGCCTCGCGGAACGAGTCAAACTTGACCATTTCATGCTTCATTCAAAGTGTTTCAAATTACGAGGAATTTGAAAACTTTGAAGGGGGTCTTGTAGAAGTATAAAAAATACGCTGGAGAATCATACGCGTAAAACCCTCAACATGCAGGAAGCCCGCGTAAAACAGAGTTCCAGCACTGGGTGGCATGAAACATAACTTCAGAGCCATTGGCGTACAACAGAGCTTCAACGCTAGTTTAGCATAAAATATAGCTCCGGAATAACCCGCGTAATGCAGTATTTCCAGACTGCTTCGGCGTAAAAAGGTTGCTACATCACCATTTCAGCGTATAACCTATCTGCTTTTAATGCAGCAGGAATTTGTACAAGGATCTCTTTGTATTCCTCAAATGAACCTGTCAGTCGAAGCATTGAACCTGACTCCTGACAAAGAGTACTGCACGACGATCGAGATGATGGCTGTTATGATGATTCTGCACAAAGCCCAAGACTGTCGTTTAGTAACAATCCTTGATATAAGATGTCATTTACGCATCCAAGGGATATGCTGCCTATTTTACATAGGCAGAGATGAGCTTTTACGCTCAGGAAGAGATGAAACCAACTGCCACGTCAAAAGTTGTTCTTCGTACAGAACTCGAGGCACGTCTCTGCAGTTAATACGCGAGATGGGGGGCAGATCTCTGCATTTAATGCACGATATTTGGTTCTACTTTCAAAGACTGAATGAGATATAATTAGGGCTAATACGTCCACATCACCATCCCTGCATATTACGCCGACCTAGCTATTTTCAGCTATAGGAGCACGCTGTACGCCATCTCCTCGAAATACGCCAACTCAGAACGCAGAACTTGGCTTCTACGCCAACAGGACAGCTACTTGGTTTCTACGCCAACTTGACAACTATTCGGCTTCTACGCCTACTTGACAGCTACTCGGCTTCTACGCCAACTTGACAACTATTCGGCTTCTATGCCTATTTGGCTTTTACGCCATCAGAACAGCTAGTTGGCTTTTACGCCAATAAGACAGTTATTTAGCTTTTATGCCAACCATCTCTACGCGAGGGGCAGTTATCTACGTGGCTTGCATGCCGTGATCTTTGATGAGCAATTATATGCATTACCTCATAATGGGACACGCGTCACACGCCAATTCAAGAGATCATTCATACGTGGATAGCAGTTATTATAACCGCCGCGTAAAAGGTGCAGTTCTCTCCGCTATTTGGTTTCTATGCCAACTGTAGCTGAACTCTATAAATGGAGACCTCCGGCCACGGAGGTCCAAGGTCGAAAAAGGTCGAAGATTTTTCAAGAAAAGAGAGTATATCCAGAGAGTGTTGATTGATTACTTTGGCAACGAGAGTTCAAGCCCTCCTACAGTCTTTGAAGCTTTTCCGTCTTCTACAACACTTCTTCGTCATCGTGTGGTCCAAGGGACAAAGTGATCGACCGCAGATCAGACTCCTATAGCAATATTTTCCCAGAATCAAATTTTTGTACTCAACATCCTCGTATAGGATTAATTATACTTCTTTTTTTTTGTTTGTAAACCAAAGAAAGAGTTTCGTATAAACCTAGTTTTATTTCTTTCGTTTATTATCAAACACCTGTTTCTATTTCTATACAGCAAGTAAGATGGAAGGATAAACATTATCCATTAAAAGACCCCTGATGGCAGCCTCGATATGGTGGTCCCCTCAACAGTAAAACTCTAACCTTGGTGCTCAGTTCCTACATCGGGAACAACACAGTAAATTCTCCAGCTGTTCCCCATGTTTAAAGCTCGTCTGGTCTGAAAAGGTGTGGTATAGGTCCATTTAGAAAGCCTATATCTACAAAGGAACATGTGTTCTATTCCGTCAGCCTGAGTCAAGATGGTACCCATCAAACTCTGGTTGTATAAAATCAACCAACCCATCAGATACATAAATAGAAGCTTTGTTCAAGAAAATTCATCTTGTCGAGGATCTACCGCCAAGTTATGAGCAAGTTCCCACAAACCAACATTCAAACGGCATACCATAGCTGGTAACAGTGCCGGTCGATGCTTGAAAACCAGACAGACTGCAGGAAACAAAACAATCCTGTGGAGACGATCTACTAACCTGAACCTCCAGGGACTACCCATCTTCGGAGCCATAAAGAGAAATATCCGGCCAATTAAGCTTCAGACGAGATCTCTGTATGAGTGTCTGAGATAGCTAATAGCTGGTGTGCCTGATGCAAAGCTTCCTACCCGATCCGCAAAGGACTTATCTTCAGCATCATGACTTGTCATGAGTTCTTCAACTCTGGTAGAACTCAAAGGTCAAAGCGGTCGAATCTTTGTACATTCCTTCTCGCTTATATCATTGAAGAGGTATTGAAATCACTTCTTAATATAGACAGTGCCATAATCAGTATTATAGTAATAGTTACAGGCTAGGTAGTGGCACATCAGTTCTTGATATACTTCAACTAAATGCGGCTCAGTCTTTGCTAAATCTGCCAGTTTTGCGTTGGTAGGCACATACTCCTCATAAGGAATTTTCCCTATTGGCAGTGCATATATGTATTTTATCTCATGTAAGGCGAACCCCAATTCACCACGTGGAGTGAAAATAGTTTCGGTGCTTGGGTTATATCGCTCTAACAAAGTCAAGAATATATTGGCATTGGGCGCAATGCCGTAACAAGTCGCTAACAAGGCATTATATAAACCCGAAGATACGAGATTCTCGGTATATTGATCAAATATCCATGTCGTAGCTCGACGCCAATAGATATTTTTATTGGTCAACCATCCTGGCAGTCAGACGTTCTTCTGAGGTAAATGTCTCCAGTATCAGTATAAGTGTTGGTGAACAAGGAATACTGAATAGGTTGAATCAACGAAGAATCTTTGCTTGGTACGTTCCTAGGTTAAAGTCCTCATATTTGAACTGAATGTCCATCACTGAAACTAGAGAAACGACCCTGTTTGTAGCTAATTTTCCCCGGCTTAGCTCCATTAGTAGGGGGAGTCAAATCCCACTCCATCTTCCGTGGATAAGTAGAGCATGAGAGAAGGCAGACAACGAAAAACTTCTTGACATCTCTGGAAGATACATGACCCTACCATGAGCATTGAATAACCACTTCTCTTTCTTTTTCTTGGACTAAGATGATTGATGAATGGCGTCACCAAACAAGAAATCCGTCTTAGAATATGTCTCATTCGAGAAGGAAATAAAAGGTTCGCCGCTTATCAAAATTGTCAAATTCGTTCCCCTTATCAAACTATCAACAATTGGCATGTACTGAACATCTTCTTATTAGATTGGAAAAATTAGATGTGCGATAAGTCCTCTAGATAATTGGTATACAAAAGTCCAGCAGTGGATCCCATCAATTCAGCCAAATGATCCATACCCAAGTCAACTGCAAAAGCCAGAAACAAGGAGTCAATAAATCTCATGAAGAGGAGTATGTAAAAATAATCCTATTACGATTCTTTAAAGATCCTAAAGGAGGTACATTTTCCTAAATTTTGGAATCTATACACATTTTACGAATACTTCAGGAGATCAGCGTATTTTATGCGCCAATATGACAAAACAAACAAAGAATGCGCCAATCTGTCAAAACGGACGAAAAGTGCGCCGACTCGCCAATATTGAGGAAAGTGTGCCAGAGTGACCGTTTCCTCTCTAAACGAGGAAAAGTACGTCATAGTGACTGTTTTCTCTCTGAACGAGAAAAAGTGCGCCATAGTGACTCTTTCTACTCTGAACAAGAAAAAGTGCGCCAGATGATTATTTCCACTCTGAATGAGGGAAAATACGCTATAATGGCTATTTCTGCTCTAAACGAGAGAAAGGTACGCGTGTACACATGTCTCTGTGTTCCATATTTTTCGTTTTCATTTTTTTTCCAATTTTGGAGCTTACATTGTATATATAAAAAGAAATAAAGAAGATAGGAAGAAAAAGTCAATCGCTGTGCCTATCAGTGGAGGGTGTGCTACAGCCCCTGATGCTACTCTCGACGGCGGCATGTTGAGCCGCGTTCCGACGGGCTGAGCCACCGTCGACCTCGTCGGCGGCCTCACCGCTATTGCTCGAGAAGAGGAGGCCAATCCCTTTCTTTTGTTGCCTTTCTTGGTCGCTTGAGTCTACTTGGGGGCCATTGCTTTGCTCGAGTAAGAAGAATACAAAGAGATTGAGAGCAGTACAAAAGTTCTCTCTCTCCTCAACCCGTGTATTTATAGATTTGGGGGGAAAGCTCTTTGACTGCTGACTCTTCAAATTTTGCATATTAATCATGCTGATTACCCACGTCAGCAACCCATTGGAATTCTGCCCAGAGTGTGCGCACAAACATCTCAACAACTTTTTATGTTTCTAATTCAAAGTATTTTGAATTCTTCTGAATGAATTCAAAAACTTTGAAGGGAATCTTATAGAATCATAAAAATACACTTCTTAAAGATGGTGCAGTTTCCTACAAATAAACTAAATATAGGAAGAATGACGCACTTTCTCTCTGTTTCAATTGATGGAACACTTTCAAGCTGCTTTCGTCCATAAAGACAGGCGCACAAATCGCGTGCTTGCTTTCCCCCCAAGCATTAAATGCGATGAATCTAACATCTGAACAACAGTCAAGGATGTCAGAAGCCATCATTACAGCTGAGCTATGGCACGCAGACCGAGGTTGTAGTTTAGCGGCCATTACGAATCAGCTTCTTCAAAGTACATCGTACGACCAAAATCTTCAAAAGTGCGCCATCACGGCTACTTCCTCAAAAGTGCATCATCATGGCTATTTTCTCAAAAATGCGCCATCATGGCTACTTCATCAAAAGTGTGCCATTACGGGTACTTCCTCAAAAGTGCGCCATCACGGCCAAAATCTTCAAAAGTGCGTCATCATGTCTACTTCCTCAAAAATGGGCCATCACGGCCAAAATCTTCAAAAGTGTGCCATCACGGCTACTTTCTCAAAAGTGTGTCATCATGGCTATTTCCTCAAAAGTGCGTCATCATGGCTACTTCCTCAAAAGTGTGCCATTACGGCTTCCTCCTCAAAAGTGCGCCATCATGGCTACTTCCTCAAAAGTGAGCCATCACGACTATTTCTTCAAAAGTGCACCCATATGAACAATTTCATCAAAAGTGCATCGGTCTCCAGACCACTTCTAAAGTGCGCCTACAATCCTAACTGACAAAAATAAGTTACGATTATGTGTCCTACATGCCATGTTTCTCGTAAAACTTGCACAAATAATTATCCTATGACCTACGCTTTCCTCGTATAGGAAGCCACGTGTCAAGCAGGCAGCAAGTTGTTCACCCATTCACTAGATCGTGGGATATCATCCCATCAAAAGTGCACGCACAGTACATATTATCCAAAGTGCGCGCATACTGTTATAACTACTCTAAAATCCTATAACTATAGGATTATTGTGTACGTTATAGAGGCTAAAATTTCAAGTCTTTAAAGTTCAAGAACAGAAGGAGAGAGTTAGAAGCTTGCTGTGCAGTTGTTGCCAAAGCTTTATTATTGCCCAACTCTTCAAGTTGCTAATAACATCCTTGTATTTCTTCATCATCATGTGGTCCAAGGAGTAAAGTGATCGGTTTTAGATCAGATCTCTACAGCTATACTATAAACCCCCTGATTTTGAATTTTATTATTTTTATTAATGGTATTATGTAATTATTAAAATTAAGAATTTTTTTATTAATTTTGGCTAATTAGAAAAATATAAAATTCATGGATTTATTAACTTGTATAGATATTTATGTATATTTATTAATTATAAATATTTCACAAAAAATATATTTTGGGTGTACAACTACTACTAAAGTATTCTAGATTTTTTCTAAAAATTATTTTAGGAGCAAACATATTTATAGATGGCTATATATATACATATGGTAATAGAAAGTATAAAAGAAAATAAATAAATAAAACCCAAACCTAAACCCTAACCCGCTAACCATTCTTCTCCCTAACCCGCTAACCATTCTTCTTCCCCCCGCAACACTATCACCCTCACCATCAGACCTCTCTCAAACCTCTAGGCGACCACCCCCGGCCACCACAGCCGCCTCCGCCGCCGTCCCTGACCGCGCCGACCACTGGAGCGCACACGCGCACAGACAGCTGCGGCCCTTCCTTCGTGCGAAGTTTCCTCCCTCTTTGCTCGTCCGTTTCATGTCCCATCTTCATTGGTGTATTCACAACTTATCTCTCTTCAATTCCTTTCAAATAGTTTATTTTATTTTATTTTATTTTATTTTATTTTCTGTTGATCACAAATTGCGATCCAAAATCAAGGAAAACTTGATTTCGGGATCATTCGAAACTGTCCCAACACCCTGTTTTCCAAAGCCAATTTTATTTAAACCAATAAACCAAAACTCAAATGTTCTTTTCTAGATTAAAGACAACATAATCGAGTTTTAATCCCTTTTAATAGTTCATTTTAATTCGTTCTATATTGTTATTAAATCAACGTCAAAAATGACAAAAAAATATAATTTAAAAACCCAAAATATCTTGAAACAGGGTGCGTCCTACCAAACGAGGCAACTTCGTCGCATGAGGATTACACCGAAAGGCGCGTATCATCAATGCGGACATATGGAATTTTGCAGAACTTGACTTGGATGTGCGTCCACACCCGAATCAACGCGTATCCTTAAAAAATACTATATCGGCGTATTCCGACACCTTATCATAACTTTGTGTGTGCTTGTCATTTTACAAGCCATCGGATTCGAAGCATTATGCTGGTCCTGTGATCCAAGTTTGGTTTGATTCTGAGAACGTTGACGGAACTCCATTTTGTAGGCCCCATGGTTCCACTTAACGGATGATTTCGTGACCGGCTCACCGGAATACAATTTTGGACACTCTGTTGAGTTCGTGCCATCGTTTTGGACTTATAGACACTAAGTTTGTTAAATTTAGAGAACTTTAACTCTGACATATTTTATGGTACAAAGTGGGCCACAATTTGACACCGCTTTGACCTAAAACTGTCATTTTGCCCCTTTGTCCAAATTGGACTTATGGGTAGACAATTTTAGATATTTCTTGTATTTTGGAAATGTTAGTGATGTCTGTTGCATCATCCGGAGACGTTCGTATGGATTCCACCTTTTCAGGAGCAATTGACGCATTGAGCTCGCTACTTGGACCTCGCTATATCCAGAATACAGGCAAGTGTACCTTGCCTTAAGTCTTAGTAAATTATACTTAATTTTAAATACAGTTTATAGTTTATATTTTAATACATATACTCAATTGTGACCTTAGGACCGTGACGATACTTTGCTTCTGAATCATATTCGGGTGCCGACTTCCGTGCGCAGAGTCGAATATCGTTAGATTGCATTGTCATCATATACCGTATAAGTGCAACACTTAAACTAATTTTCTTAGGACACTATACATGACTTTCATGTACAGAAGCCTCACTTAAGATATTCAAGGATTCCGGCTTCTATTTTAGGATAGGACTTGAGACATGGGCTAGTTGACATGATGTTATTTACACATGGACTTGAGACATAAATAGTGATTGTCTTGCATTTTGTGACTTGAGACGTGAGATACATGGGGTTGGAATGATCATACCGTACCGCTGGGCTACCAAACTCTATTAGTATTATAGTACTGCAGGTACCTTGACGGGGCTTGTACGTACTTACTACTATTATTACTACTATCACTAGTACCCTAGTATATGTATGAAACTGGTAGTTTAGCGGACGCGTACGTTTTCACTTGCATACACATTGATCTATTATGTTAGATACCCTGAGCACGCATATTTTATTTACTGCATTTCGGCTTGAGTTATTCTTATACTTTGCTATGTCCCCTGAGGACCTAGATCCGGATTATGTCCCCAGGTATAGCAGTGGAGGATTACCTCGAGGTTTATGAGACATAAGATAAAGTTGGAGCGGTATTGGTGTAAACACCCAAAATTTTTCAAAATTAAAAAATGAATTTTTGGGAATTTTTTGTGATTTTTAACTAATTAAAATAAATGTTTTCTGGTATTAAATAAATTTTATGATTTTATTAAATATTAAAATATTATAAAAATAATATTTTTGGGTGTAAAATAAAATATTAGACATAGTGTAATTTTTCTGAAATTTTTTGGACTCAAGAACTATTTTTAAAGACCTAAAAACTAAGTTTTTAATTAAACCAAAACAAACCAACATGAACCCAACCGGTTTAAATATAAACTGAACCGAACCCATTAAACCAACCCTAACGGGTCGGATCTAAACCCGACCCGCTGACCCGTACCCGAACCCATTACCCTATCGGATCGGGTCGGATCCGGATTCGAAACTCGACCCGACCCGTTAGTTAACCGCTACAGTGAAACGAAACCCCCCGAGTCCCTCCGACTTCCCCCTCCGTCGATTCTCCTCCGCCGCCGACCGTTTCATCCGCCGCCGCAGTCCAAACCGCCGCCCGCTCGACTCCCCACCTGCCTCCCTTACCGATTTGCCTCCCCGCCAACGGTCGCCGCACCCACTCCTATTTAAACCCTCACCCCCACCGCTGCTACCTGTCATGCCCCAGTCCAAAAATATATGGAACCAGACCACGTGGCATTGGCCAGCTGACACATCTCCGAGGATATCCCAATTTAATGGATCCTAGCGAAGCGTGCTATGCTGTCCTAAATCTAACAAGTCTTAAAATATCATACAAAAGGCAGAGTCTAATCTCATCCACAAATACAACAAAAAATACTGAAATGAAATACAGGAATATAAGACCATAGTCGAATGTCATAGTACAAACCAAAATATGTCCGGTGGAAATAAACCTACTACAAATGATGAAAATAGAGTACTGAAGACAGAAATAAGAGTGTAACTAGAGCAATTATTATCTAGATAAGAAGCTCCAGTCCTAGGCGGAAGGTCTACCAAGTAATCAGGGAAATTTTGACGGTAGAACCTCTAGCTCCTCCTCGAGAGCGTATATCGTCTCCACTCCTGGTCCGTACACAGTGGGGTAGTACGCCTCATCCAAATCTGGAAGTGAACCAGGTCCTCAGAGGGACGTAACAAGATACAGAAATGCATGCTATAGATAGTACTGAATAAAGTAAAGGGGTGTGCTAACCATCTAAGTGAATGCAATATAAGGACAACCTCAGAACGTATAGGTAGGTGTAGGCATAACATCCATACTCCGAAGAGCATGGTATCTGTCCATGTAACGTCCATCATTCCGAAGAATGAGGTATCTGCAATGTATATACGTCCGTAACACTCCGAAGAGCGCGGTATCTGAATATAGGAAGTCATCGAATCTGTGGCTCCTCTGGATACCACAGAGTCCGATGTGTGTATCCCATACATTTATCAATTGTCCTCCCCGCCCAATGTGGATACACAAGTCGAATACACGACATGAGTATCCCGTATCTATATGCCAAGTCACATCTAACTATATTTCTCTAGATTACGTGCTAGTCCGTGATGTATGTCGTACGCACCGATAACGAATCGGGTACGCGGACCCGTATCCCAACACGAAATTACCATCGTGATACGTGTATAGTGTCACGGTCTAGGAAGATATCAGAATATCCTCACAGTAGTAGGTGAGTCAGCTAGCAGCTAGGTCAAGTACACTACTCATCGACGCATTCGTCGACTGCACCCGAGTCAATATCGGACGCGCACAGTTCATGTATATTGCAACATTTATCATTTAATTTAAACAGTAATCCAGCAAGGTATACTTGTCTGTGTCCGGTAGCTACGAATGCCAATGTCCTGCTCCTGAAGCCTCGACTGTACGGTCCAGCAATGCTATATATGATATAATAATATCAATATCAGACACTTACAATAGTATGACTAAGACATACTACTTGCAGCAATACACTGACGCAGATCTTGACTGTACGTTTAGTGGGGTAGTACATATATTTATATAAATAACATATATACTTATGTACCCTAATACATATTTAAAGTAATAATAAAAATACGTACGTTTTATTAGTACATTTAAAATAGCACTTTACATATTATTTAATAATAGGTACACATACACATTTATTATATATATTAACATATTTAAAATACACAATACCATATATATAATTTAATACATTTACATATATAATTACATATTACCATATGTTTAATTAAATACATACACATATATTTATATATATTTACCTAATAATTTATGTACATAAGTACCTATACACAATATATGTACATATATATTTACATATATATTCCTATATTTATTTAATACTCTAATATACTTAAATACACAATTATATATACATATATATATATATATATATATATATATATATATATATATATATATATATATATATATATATATATATATACAGTTAATATACACATTATACTAAATACATAGAGTATATTTATATATATACATATATTCATTATATACAACTTATATTTATTTATATATATACACAATACACTACATATACCAAATATATATATATATATATATATATATATATATATATATATATATATATATATATATATATATATATATATATATATATATATATATAAATATACAAATATTTAAACCCATACAAAAGTATATTTATGAGTATACACACAAAAATATACACACACACACACACACACACAACACACACACACACACACACACACACACACACACACACATATATATATATATATATATATATATATATATATATATATATATATATATATATATATATACATAATAGCTATTTAATATATATAAAATATTTAAATACAATATACAGTACATATTATACATATACACATAGCTCTAGTATATATTAAAATATACAATAAGTGTATATATATAGAATACTGTATTTATACAGAAAATACATATATAAATATTAAACAGAATACTATATATATATATATATATATATATATATATATATATATATATATATATATATATATATATATATATATATATATATACAACAGTAGTATACCCTCAATGTAATACCAAATACGTAGTATAAATGGTAGTGTAGTACATAAAATCATGTACCTATACGTAGGTGTGGTCGAGGGGGGTCCGCCGGACAGGTCTTCGACGACGTGGGTGGCCGGGCGGAGCTCCGGCAGCGTGCGGGGAAGAAGTTGACAGTAGCAGTAGTTAGCACTTGACGGTGCTGCGGGGGTCGTGGCGGCCGGCTGCGGCATCGATTGGGGGCGAGCCGCGGCAGGAACGGAGGGGACAGGCCGGCGGAGGTGTTGACTGAGTTTGGCGGCCGGGCGATCTAGGGTGGCGGGCTAGTCGGGGCTCGGGTGGACGGCTCGAGCTCGGGGGGGGGGGGTGAGTCTGTGGTTGAGGATGGTGGATCTGGAGGTGGTTGTAGGCGACGAGGTGGCTGAGGGCGGTGGTTGTAGGTGGGAGAAGGGTCGCCGGAGTGAGTAGGGTCGTCGCGGGGGTGGCCGGAGGCGGTGGCTGGCCGGGAGGAGGCTGCGGGATGCTCGGGTTGGGGTGGTGGCTGTGGGCTGAGGTTTTTAGGAAATAGGGTTTTGTGTTGAGTATTTTGGGTTTGTGTGCATTTTAATGTGATATAACATGATGTATATGTAGGAGAGAGAGAGGGGGGCTGCCTTGGGATTAGGGCTGGCTGCTAGTGTGCCTAGGGTTGTGTGAGGGTCTCCACATGTAGGACATGGGGCTAGGATTAAAGGCATTTGAAATATAGGGCTAGGATGTGCCCTCCAAAAATTGATGTAAGTACATAAAAAATGGGGGGAATTAAATTGTGGACCAGTCAAAGAATGTGGGTTCTTTCTTCATGTGGTTGGGCCAATGAGAGGGGGGCACCTCACTGCTAATTTGCACAAAGGCCCCTGAACAATTTAGAAATTGCACAAAATCTGGAATTGGGGATTTGATGTGACAAAACACCATGTTTGGTATTTTGTATTGGACTAAAATGGTGTATGGTATTTTGTATGAGGCTTGTGGGTGTGTGTGTGGGTTTGGGTTGGAGTTGGGTCTAATTTGAGTGAGGTTGGGTTACTACATTAATTAAATTATAAATAATGCACCGGGTGTCCCTAAATTAATTTAATAAATACAGGGGTTCTAAATTGGGTGGCACAAGTGTCATAGACGTGGTAGGCTTAGTGTATAATAATGTCATGATCGGGGTTGGTCAAAATGGGTTGAGGTTGGGTCTCAATTTCGATTAGAACGGACAACGAACGTAAATATACAATTAATTTAATTTACGTACGGACGTTTGTAAAGACTTTTGTGCGACTAAAATCAGGCACAAAAATCAGTATCTGGGGGTCACACAAGGGTCATTATGGTAGGTTAGTATGTCTAGGCCAAGTGTATGGAATTTGTTTCAGGGTAACAGCTAGGGTAGTGTCCTAAATATCGGGACAACGGTAAGGTATCCTAAGTAATAAAATACTGCACAAATATTATAATACTTTGTATAATAAATCTTAATTGTATATAATTAACCCTAATTATGCTATCTAGTTTTACAACATACCCTCCTTAGAGCATTTCGTCCTCGAAATTAAAACAGACATATAGAAAAACTATTGATTGAAATAAAATGCTATCACATACCTAAGCCTTCGAAGAGATAGGGAAAACGTTGCTGAATATCGTCCTCTCGTTCCCAGGTTGATTCACCTGGTGCATGATGCCTCCATGCGACACAAACTAGTGGGATAGTCTGGCCTCGCAGTACCTTCTCGCTCCGGTCTAGGATCTCTATTGGCTCCTCCTGGTATGACAAACTCGGACCGACGGTGATCTCCGAGTGGTCAAGCCCATGACTCGGATCCGGTATGTACCTCCTCAGCTGAGATACATGGAAGACGTCATGAACTCCTTTCAGTGTCTATGGCAAGGCTAACTTGTAAGCAACTTCTCCGACGCGCTCTAGCACATCGAATGGTCCGATGTACCTCGGACTCAGCTTTCCTCTGCCTCCAAATCTGATGGTTCCTCTGGTAGGTGAGATCTTCAGCAACATATGATCTCCAACCTGTAACTCTAGGGGTCGTCGATGCACATTAGCCTAATGCTTCTGCCTGTCCTGTGCTGCTCGTAGATGCCCTTGGATCTTCTTCACTTTCTCCACTGTACGGACGACCAACTCTGGCCCTAGAATCTGCCTCTCGCCTACATCGCTCCAACATACTGGGGAACGACACTTTCTACCATACAATGCCTTATAGGGAGTCATCTGGATGCTCGCTTGATAGCTATTGTTGTAGGAAAATTTGACCAAATGCAAATAGTCCTCCCATGAATCGCTGAAGTCAAGCATGCATGCCCTCAACATGTCCTCCAGCGTCTGAATGGTGCGCTCGGATTGGCCATCTGTCTGCGGGTGGTACGAAGTACTGAACTTTAGGCGGGTACCAAGACTCTCTTGCATACTCCTCCAAAAGTACGATGTGAACCTCGTATCCCTGTCAGACACTATATTGACTGGCACTCCATGCAGTCACACGATCTCCCTCATATACATATCTGCCAAGACTTCCGTAGATTACCCAACCCCGAAGGGTAAAAAGTGGGCAGACTTGGTGAGTCTATCTACGATTACCCATACCACGTTGCGACCACGATGACTTCTCGGGAAACCCGTAACGAAGTCCATGGTGATGTGCTCCCATTTCCACTCCGCTATCGGAAGCGGTTGAAGTAATCCGGCAGACCTCTGATGTTCAGCCTTGACTTGCTGACATACCAGACACTTAGCTACAAAGCGGGCTATCTCCCTCTTCATCCCATGACACCAATAGTATTGCCTCAGGTCTCGGTACATCTTCGTGCCTCCTGGATGAATAGAGTAGGTCGAACTGTGCGCCTCCGTCATCAGCTCCTAACGAAGCTCTCCAGTCGGAACATAGAGACGATCTCCACATCTTAAAGTCCCGTCCTCGTGTATATGCAGTCCTGTCTGTATTCCAGCCTCGGTCCTCTGTCGAAGCCTCTGAAATCTGGCGTCTGTCGGCAACGCAGCCTTGATCCTCTCCACCAATGTCGATTGCACCTGAAAACTCGATATCTGGCCGTCTACTCCGGGCATAATGACCTCTATACCCAACTGTTCTAGATCTCTTAACAGATATTGTTGGGTAGGAAAAATGCTATGGGCTTCCTGCTTAAAGCATCGGCTACCACATTAGCCTTTTCCGGATGGTACTGTAGCTCGATCTTGAAGTCCGCCATCACTTCGAGCCAACGTCTCTGCCTCTGGTTCAGGTCCTTCTGGGTGTAGACGTACTTCAGGCTCTTATGATCGGTGAATATCTCCACGCGCTCTCCGTATAGGTAGTGCCTCCAAAGCTTCAAAGCAAAGATCACTACGGCAAACTCCAAGTCGTGGGTAGGATAGTTCTTCTCATGGGTCCTCAGTTGCCTAGAGACATAGGCCACAACCTTCCCATGCTGCATCAAGACGCATCCTAATCCTTTCCCGGACGCATCACTATAGATCACGAATCCTCCGGGTCCAGAAGGTATGGTCAAGATGGGTGCTGTAGTCAGACGCTTCTTCAGCTCATCGAACGCCGTCTGACACTCCTCTGTCCAGGTGAACTCCTGCTCCTTGCGGGTCAAGCGGGTCATCGGCTCTGCGATCCTTGCGAAGTTCTCTACGAACCTTCGGTAATATCCGGCAAGTCCTAGGAAACTCCTCACCTCCGAGATGTTGGTAGGGGTCGGCCACGTCTCTACTGACCAAATCTTCGCAAGATCTACCGAAATACCGTCCCCTGAGATAACGTGTCCAAGAAAAGTGACACAATCTAGGAGAAACTCGCACTTGCTTAGCTTGGAATAAAGCCTCTCACATCTCAGCGTCTCTAGCACTAGCCTCAAATGTTCCCCGTGCTCCTCGTGGCTCTTCGAATACACCAAGATGTCGTCGATGAAGACTACCACGAATTGGTCCAGGTACTGGTGAAAGACTCTGTTCATCAGGTTTATAAATACAGCAGGCACATTTGTCAATCCAAAAGGCATCACTAAGAACTCGTAGTGACCATAACGAGTCCTAAATGCTGTCTTTGGAATGTCTTCCCTTCGCACCTTTACCTGATGATAGCCCGATCTCAAGTCGATCTTCGTAAACACCACTGCTCCTGTCAGCTGGTCGAACAGATCGTCGATCTGCGGTAGAGGGTACTTGTTCTTGATAGTCAAAGCATTAAGGGCTCTGTAATCAATGTACATCCGAAATATCTCGTCCTTCTTTGGTACAAACAACACTGGTGCTCCCCAGGGTGATGCACTAGGACGGACGAATCCCTTGATCTGCAACTCCTCTAACTGTAGCTTCAGCTCATCAAGCTCCTTCTTCGCCAACTGGTACACATTTGAAGATACCGGTGCTGCTCCAGGTACTAGCTCAATAGTGAACTCCACCTCTCTATCAGGCGGTAGGCCTGGCAACTCTTTTGGAAAAACATCCTCGAACTCTGCAACGATTTCTGGGGGTGCCATCTCCATAGCCATGTAAGCTCCAGCTGTCTGTCCTACTCCTCGCTCGATGGTGCCCCGCATGTACTCGAACTCCGGGTGTCCTGGCGGTCTAAAAGTAACGCTACCCTTCCGGCAATCTAGTACGGCATTGTACTGGCTTAACCAGTCCATGCCCAAAACAACGTCAAAAGTTGGCATTGGGAGTACCAAAAATCACGCTATCATCTCTCTACCACAAACTACTACCGAGCACGTTCTAATAGTGCTGGTAACCGGTACGATGCCTCCTCCGGAAGAATCTTCTAACTCTTAGGTAAGGGAAAAGTTGCTACTCTATGCATAGCTACGAAGCTACTAGATATGAAAGACAGTATAGCTCCAGAATCAAACAGTACAGTTGTAGGTAATGATGCAACTAAAATTGTACTTGTGATTGCCTCCCCTTCTGGTTCCTCCTCGATAGTGGCTAAAGCAAAGGCTTGCCCGTGCCTCTGCCCTCCAGCCTGCTGTCGGGCCTGGTTGAAATGTGCCTCCTGTGGGACCAAGGGTGGTCCTCTCTGAAGTCCTCCGGTAGCTGGTGGACGTTGACCTCCTGCTGGGGGTAGTATCCTCAAGGGTGGTGCTGCTGGCCTCTGCCCGGTTTGCGGTGCTGCATCTCTACACTGCGGGCAGTCTCTGGCAAGGTGCTGGCTCGCTCCACAGATCATGCAGAGCCCGAGCTTCTTTCGACAGTCTCTAACAATGTGTCCCCTCTTGCCACAGTAGTGACAAGTCGGAAGCTTTTTCTGCTGGTATGGCGCTGTCCTCTGCTGCGCCTGCGCTCCTGGACGGCGGATCGGTCCTCCTGCTCCGTGCTGGGCTCTGGCTGGTACGTTTGCGCTGGAACGTCTCGCTCCTCTGCCTATGGCCTCCTGGATCCTCGCCTCTGATAGGACCTCTTCATAAGAGATCCTCGTCTGAGTAGTGGTATACCTCTGCAGCTCGAAGGAAAGGCCGTGGTAGAATCTCCTGGCCTTCTCCAGGTCGTTGGGGATCAGGGCTGCACCGAATCGGCTGAGTCGGCTGAACTCCGCGTCTTAGGCGTCCACGGTCAAGTTCCCTTGCTCCAGGTGCAGGAACTGGGAGTACAGGGCATTCCTGACCGTAGCAGGGAAATACTTCGCATTAAAGTACTCCAGAAACTCCTCCCAAATCTGCGTCCTGCCGACTTTGCGCTCCATAGAATCCCACCAGTGATGGACGTTGCCCGTGAGTTGGGCCCTTACTGCTGTCATCTAGAGGTCCGGATGTAGCTGCGAACCCTCCAGTAGCATCTCCGTGTTGGAGACCCAGTCTGAGATCTCCTCTGCAGTCTCCTTGCCCGAGAAGGTTCTCGGGCCCATTTGGTAGAAGCCTCGTACAGTGCCCCCTAGCTGGACAGGTGCAGGTGCTGGTGCTGCTGCTTGGGCAGGTGCCTTCTCTAGTACCGCCATCAGGCCCTATCTCAGAGTCTCAGTTTGATGCCACTGTGCCTGCATCATCATCAGAAAGAACTGGAACATCTGTGGCTGTCCCTCCGTTGGTGGCATCTGGGGTAGAAATGGTGGAGGAGGTGTTAGTGGTACCTCCGGCTGCCTCATCGGTGTCTCCTCGGATGTCGACCTCTCGAACTGCGGCATCAGAGTAGCCCTCGATGTTTGTCCCTCGAAGTGCTACATCGGGACAGTCTGGGATATCTGGCCTTCTGGCTGCTGTGTCCCGTCGTTGGGAGAGGTCTGATGCCAGTGTATCATCGGGGCCTGGGGGATCACCTGTGCCTGTGGCTGAGGCTGCTCTCTGGGTGGTCCCTGGGACGTCTCCTCCCTCGGTGCGGGGGCTGATGGTACTATGGCACCATGTATCTTGCGTCTGCTACGTAGGTTCATCTCGCTGTAAAAGATAGAACTTCATTAAAAGAGTACAGAATCAATCAAACATGATGTAGATAATTTAAAATACGGAAGAGGTTCAAAGGCGTAATCAAGTGGATGAGACCTAGTAATTTTTATCTTATTGCAGGCTCGCTGGGCACGTTACCATACCACAAGCGATAAATATTTGATGTCGAAGGACCTGCATGGGCCACCACTAAAACCATGTCACGCCTCAGTCCCAAAATATATGGAACCAGGCCACGTGGCATTGGCCAGCTGACACATCTCCGAGGATATCTCAATTTAATGGATCCTAGCGAAGCGTGCTACGCTGTCCTAAATCTAACAAGTCTAAAAATATCATACAACAGGCAGAGTCTAATCTCATCCAAAAATATAATAAGAAATACTGAAATAAAATATTGGAATATAAGACCATAGTCGAATGTTATTGTACAAACCAAAATATGTCCGGTGGAAACAAACCCACTACAAATGATGAAAATAGAGTACTGAAGACAGAAATAAGAGTGTAACTAGAGCAACTGCTATCTAGATAAGAAGCTCCAGTCCTAGGTGGAAGGCCTACCAAGTAATTAGGGGAATTCCGACGGTAGAACCTCTAGCTCCTCCTCGAGAGCGTACCTCGTCTCCACTCCTGGTCCGTACACAGTGGGGTAGTACGCCTCGTCCAAATCTGGAAGTGAACCAGGACCTCAGAGGGACGTAACAAGATACAGAAATGCATGCTATAGATAGTACTGAATAAAGTAAAGGGGTGTGCTAACCATCTAAGTGAATGCAATGTAAGGACAACCTCGGAACGTATAGGTAGGTGTAGGCATAATGTCCATACTCCGAAGAGCATGGTATCTGTCCATGTAACGTCCATTATTCTGAAGAATGAGGTATCTGCAATGTATATACGTCTGTAACACTCCGAAGAGCGCGGTATCTGAATATAGGAAGTCATCGAATCTGTGGCTCCTTTGGATACCACGGAGTCCGATGTATGTATCCCATACGTTTATCAGTTATCCTCCCTGCCCAATGTGGATACACAAGTCGAATACACGACGTGAGTATCTCGTATCTATATGCCAAGTCACATCTAATTATATTACTCTAGATTATGTGCTAGTCCGTGATGCATGTCGTACGCACCGATAACGAATCGGGTACGCGGACCCGCATCCCAACATGAATTTACCATCATGATACGTGTATAGTGTCATGGTCTAGGAAGATATCAGAATATCCTCACAGTAGTAGGTGAGTCAGCTAGCAGCTAGGTCAAGTACACTACTCATCGACGCATTCGTCGACTACATCCGAGTCAATCTCGGACGCGCACAGTTCATGTATATTGCAATATTTATCATTTAATTTAAACAGTAATCCAGCAAGGTATACTTGCCTGTGTCCGGTAGCTGTGAATGCCAATGTCCTGCTCCTGAAGCCTCGGCTTTACGGTCCAGCAATCCTATATATGATATAATAATATCAATATCAGACACTTACAATAGTATGACTAAGACATACTACTTACAGCAATACACTGACGCAGATCTTGACTGTACGTCTAGTGGGGTAGTACATATATTTATATAATAACATATATACTTATGTACCCTAATACATATTTAAAGTAATAATAAAAATACGTACGTTTTAATAGTATATTTAAAATAGCACTTTACATATTATTTAATAATATGTACACATACACATTTATTAAATATATTAACATATTTAAAATACACAATACCATATATATAATTTAATACATTTACATATATAATTACATATTACCATATGTTTAATTAAATACATACACATATATTTATATATATTTACCTAATAATTTATGTACATAAGTACCTATACACAATATATGTACATAAATGTTTACATATATATTCCTATATTTATTTAATACTCTAATATACTTAAATACATAATTATATATACATATATATTTATATATATATATATATATACACAGTTAATATACACATTATACTAAATACATAGAGTATATTTATATATATACATATATTCATTATATACAACTTATATTTATTTATATATATACACAATACACTACATATACCAAATATATATATATATATATATATATATATATATATATATATATATATATATAAATATACAAATATTTATTATACCCATACAAAAGTATATTTATGTGTATACACACAAAAATATATACACACACACACACACATACACACACACACACAAACATATATATATATATATATATATATATATATATATATATATATATATATATATATATATATATATATATATATATATATATATATATATATATATACATAATAGCTATTTAATATATATAAAATATTTAAATATAATATACAGTACATATTATACATATACACATAGCTCTAGTATATATTAAAATATACAATACATTATATATATATAGAATACTGTATTTATATAGAAAATACATATATAAATATTAAACAGAATACTATATATATATACAATATACACAACAGTAGTATACACTCAATGTAATACCAAATACGTAGTATAAATGGTAGTGTAGTACATAAAATCATGTACCTATACGTAGGTGTGGTCGAGGGGGGGGGGGGGTCCGTCGGATAGGTCATCGACGACGTGGGTGGCCGGGCGGAGCTCCGGCAGCACGCGGGGAAGAAGTTGTCAGCAGCAGCAGTTTGCACTCGACGGCGCTGCGGGGGTCGTGGCGGCCGGCTGCGGCGTCGTCTGGGGTCGAGCTTCGGCGGGAACTGAGGGGACAGGCCGGCGGAGGCGTCGGCTGAGTTTGGCGGCCGGGCGAGCTAGGGTGGCGGGCTAGTCGGGGCTTGGGTGGTCGGCTCGAGCTCGGGGGGGGGGGAGGTGAGTCTGTGGTTGAGGATGGTGGAGCTGGAGGTGGCTGTAGGCGGCGAGGCGGCTGAGGGCGGTGGTTGTAGGTGGGGGAAGGGTCGGCGGAGGGAGTAGGGTCATCGCGGGGGTGGCCGGAGGCGGTGGCTGGTCGGGAGGAGGCTGCGGGATGCTCGGGTTGGGGTGGTGGCTGTGGGCTGAGGTTTTTAGGAATAAGGGTTTTGTGTTGAGTATTTTGGGTTTGTGTGCATTTTAATGTGATGTAACATGATGTATATGTAGGAGAAAGAGAGGGGGGGCTGCCTTGGGATTAGGGCCGGCTGCTAGTGTGCCTAGGGTTGTGTGAGGGTCTCCACATGTAGGACATGGGGCTAGGATTAAAGACATTTGAAATGTAGGGCTAGGATGTGCCCTCCAAAAATTGATATAAGTACATGAAAAATGGGGAAATTAAATTATGGACCGGTCAAAGAATGTGGGTTCTTTCTTCATGTGGTTGGGCTAATGAGAGGGGGGCACCTCACTGCTAATTTGTACAAAGGCCCCTGAACAATTTGGAAATTGCACAAAATTTGGAATTAGGAATTTGATGTGACAAAATACCATGTTTGGTATTTTGTATTGGACTAAAATGGTGTATGGTGTTTTGTATGAGGCTTGTGGGTGTGTGTGTGGATTTGGGTTGTAGTTGGGTCTAATTTGAGTGAGGTTGGGTCACTACATTAACTAAATTATAAATAATGCACCGGGTGTCCCTAAATTAATTTAAAAAATATAGGGGGGTCTAAATTGGGTGGCACAAGCATCATGGACGTGGTAGGCTTAGTGTATAATAATGTAATGATCAGGGTTGGTCAAAACGGGTTGAGGTTGTGTCTCAATTTCGATTGGAACGAACAACGAACGTAAATATACAATTAATTTAATTTACGTACGGACGTTTGAAACGACTTTTGTGCGACTAAAATCAGGCACAAAAATCAGTAACTGGGGGTCACACAAGGGTCATTATGGTAGGTTAGTATGTCTAGGCCAAGTGTATGGAATTTGTTTCAGGGTAACAGCTAGGGTAGTGTCCTAAATATCGGGACAACGGTAAGGTATCCTAAGTAATAAAACACTGCGTAAATATTACAATACTTTGTATAATAAATCTTAATGGTATCTAATTAACCCTAATTATGCTATCTATGTTAATTAATTTTGAATTTTGGTCGAAGGGGTTTACACTACCACCACTTCGCCACCGCCATCCGTGGAGCTCCCTGCCTCCTCCGGCGATCTCTGCCTCTGCCACGTCTTTCCTCCGACCTTGACCGCCCTGGACACCCCGAGCTTCCCTCTGTCGTGCCCTCGTCGTCAGCAGCCGCCGACCCAGCAGCCGCAGCTCCGTCGCCGGTAGAGCTCCGCCATACCGCAGCCGCCATCGCGTCGTCCTGTCGAATACCACATCAAGGTACCCGCCTTCCCGCGTGCGTATCACCCATTATATTGATCCATTTTCTATTTTGTTGAATCGTGCGCGTATCCTGCGTGACCCTCTCGAAACCCGTGTAACTCGTTCGGGATATCGTGTCCTGTGTCAATCGTAAACTGCGACACAAAAACAGGAAAATAAATTCCTATTTCTGAAAATTTAGAAATTGGCCCGAACTCATAAGTTCACGGTCGTTTTACGACCAACATGTGTAATAATTCTAAGATCCACCTGAACAGTTATTTAGATCACCTAACCAAGTTTTAAACCCTGTTTTTAGTTTATTTTATTTTATTGTAGTTTGTAATTAATTTGAGGGTGAAAATGACTAAAAGATTGGTTATTTAAAATCCTGATTTTCCCGGAACTGGGTACGCTCTGCTAAACGAGGCCACTTGGTCGTGTGCGAACTTCACCGAAAGATGCGCACCGTCAATACGGACGTGTAGGATTTAGTGGAAGTTGATTTGGATGTGCGTGCGCACCGGAATCAACTCATACCCGTCGATAATGCCCCATATCGACCATGTTCTAAAACTCATTGTAACTTCGTGTACGTTCGTCGTTTCAAAACGAAACTTACGCCATCGGACTCATAGCAATACGCTGGTCCTGTGACCCAAGTTTGGTTCGATTATGAGAACGTTGACAAAATCCCGTATCATGGGCCCCACGGCTCCACTTGACGGACGATTTTGTGATCGGTTCATCGGAATCCAGTTATAGACATTCCGTTGGTTTTGTATCGTCGTTCTGGACTTGTAGACACTAAGTTTGACAAATTTGGAGAAAATTGTCTCAGGCATATTTTTTGGTGCGAAGTGGGCCACATGTGGACCCCGCTTTGACCAAAAACTGTCAATTTTGCCCCTGTGTCCAAATTGGACTTATGGACAGGCAATTCTAGATATTTGATATCTTCTGAATATGATGGTGTATTTATTTCAGTAATTAGAGGAGTACTTGAAGATCCCTCGGATACCGGAGCAACAGTTGGAAATCAAATCCCAGGCAAGTGTACCTTGCCATACTTGTAGCAATTGTATTATATTATTTTCTTGAATTATTTACATGATGTATCGGTTCAACCTAGGACCGTGTGACATTGCTTAGCATCCAAATAATATTCGGGTATCGATACCGTACGCGGAGTCGTGTAACGTCACTAGAGATTGATATCACGACCCTATATATCTTCGTGCTTGCAATATCAAGTATGTCATACCATATGACACTTGACACTGTTCATGAGACAAAATCTTCCTGAGATATTCATAGTGATTCTGTATAGGCTACAGGATTCGAGACATAGATATTAGATATGCTTAGCTATCATTATGACTTGCTGCATTAGATATGATCTTGCGTGTCATGGACATGAGACCTGTGATTACATTGGATGGGGAGAGACACACATGCTACAGGTTGATTATATATATAAAACCCTTATTATTGTGGTGTTCAAGACTCTACACCCGAGCTTGGCTCATTACGTGATATCACTGCTACCAGCTCCCCGACATAGAGCTTGTAGCGGTTTCAGCCTGAGTTCTGGTGATGCTCTCAACTTGCATATCACTTAGCTGGTTACATAGTTTATCCTATTAATTCATTTATTATTGTACTGCATTTATTTTGTCTTGAGTTATTCTTGTACCTTGCTATCTCCCCTGAGGACCTGGAATCCGAATTATGTCCCCAGGTTTAGCAGAGGAGATCAACCCCGAGGTATACGGGACAGGAGCAGGCACTAGAGCAGTACCAGAACCAGAAGACGAGGTGATCGCCAGGGATTTCTCCTGAGTATCTGGTTTATTATACGCAGTTATTGCTATTGTTGACTCTTATTTCCTGTTTATTGAACTATTGTATCAAACTCATTTATCGGGTTGTTCCCCGAGATATATTTTATTGAGACTTGATGTTGATTTATATTTTATATTGATTGTATTCATTTCTGTAGATGAGATTAGTATCATAGACCCTTACTATTGTTTTACAGCTTAAGTACACCGTGATGGGTCCATTGAATTAGATTTGCCCATCGGTGTGTGCTGCTGGCCATTGCCACGTGTCTAGTCCCTCGGTATTTTGGGACTGGGGTATGACAACTAGCACCAAAGGATAAGATTGTGCCAGAGGATTTCTCCTGAGTACTTAGTTACTTATGCCACGACCCGCACCCAATGTAGGGATGCAAGTCGGGAACAACGCCCAACCTATGCCACAGAATCGACGGTAGAACACTGTCTGGATAATCTATCTAGCAATATAATGAGCCACCAACAATAATAATATACTCAATCACAGATCTAAGATAGAAACAAGCACGAATATGATACAAAATATAATAGTCACATACAACTCATGAGTCTAAAATAATAACATCAATGAGTCTGAAAGAATACTAATAAGCTGGAGACAAATCCAGTACACGAATACTAAGAAGCTACTAAACTCGGATCATCTGTCTCAGTTGGGATAAGTCCCTCTTGAGCCAGGGTCTCCGACTCTAGACCCACAACATCCTGAGGTCCATAATGTGTAGGGTACCAGTCCTCAGTATCATCTGAGAAAAATATATCCAGTCAGGAAAGGAGCAGAGTATATCTCTAACAGCAGTTCTAATCAATGATAAAAACTATGTAACAGTAAATAGATGTGAATATACAAGGTGCATAATAGATATATACAATAAGAAAATACTGGAATAAATACAATAATGAGCAATATGACAATGAACAAGAATACTAATGACTAAGTATGTGAGTACTAGCTTTAACATGTGATCGGCTTGGAAACATGATACAAGATTTATGGCCTGGCTAATCATACGTGTGGTGTATGATTAACACTATTCAAGAGCAAGACTTGATACATGGAGGGTATGATCACATATCTATACTAAAATACTCCCCACCCCGATTGGTATAATAGATCCAACCATGGTATGCTATGACACGTGATTCTCTAAGAAGGTAGCAAATCTCCCCGAGAATCAGTGTCTGTACATGCACAAGATAATCAATGAAACAAGACTTGCATAAGATACACCATATACAAGGAATAACATCTCATGACGAGATCCGGATATACCAATCCGTGTAACCATCGTGTCAAGAAACATGGATATCTACACTAGATACAATGAACATAGAGGATATCATAAATGAGAAACTATCAGAGAATGTACTCGCCTGAAGTCCAATGAACAGTCTCACATATATCTGATACGGTGCCTCGAAGACCTAGATATAGAATATAACATCAATACAAGGCTTCAGAAAGAAAATAAGTTAAACTAGTCAACTTCTAGGTCAACAAGTCAATTCTAAGTCAAAAATCAAACTAGGTCAACTCTAAGTCAAACTATGGTCAACTATGGTCAATTATGGTCAAACTATGGTCAATTATGTCAAACTACCTATTTCTAGGTTGTATGAGTCTATCTCAAAAATATTGGGTTCAAACACTAGAGTCTAGGTCATAAAAGCTATATCTTAAGATACAAGGATACCGTATATCAGGATACGTAGAACAATAGGTAAAGTATCACATATACATATCAAACAAATATTAATATATATAAAATCCTAATTACAAGCATTAAATGGATACCTTGGTTTCGAACCAACTTAGTATCACAATATTAAACCATAATCTTGATACCCAAACCCAATACCTTGGGTATCCCCAAATACCTTGATACATATCTTGGTATTTCAAGGTAATAACCAATACCTTGTTTATACTAACTACCCATAAATAATATATGCTAACAACTAAATATTATAAATATTGTATACTAAAACACAATTAGCAATTAGGAATGTATATACATATATATTAATACCATATATATATATATATATATAATATTTAAATACATAATATCTATTCAAAATCGCAGATCTGTCATTAAAAACCCTGCCGACTGTCGTTGAACGCTGCTGATACTGCTGATACCACTGCTATTTTTGTGATAGTTTCCTGCTACTATCGCTGTTGCTGAACTGCTGCTATCGCTGTTGCTGCTACAGCCATCGCTACTGCTGCTACTGTTGCTATTTTCCTGCTGCTGTTGTTGTTGTGTGGCTGCTGTCGCTAAATCTGTTACGGTTGCTGTTGCTGTTGTAGAAGCATAAAAAATACGCTGGGAGGAGCTACACAGCATACTGATACAGAGCAGCGTAAACAGAGGTCTTCAGAGCCATCATGCGTACAAGCAGAGCTTTCTCCGCTAAACACAACGTGAAGTACAAGCTCAAAGGACCATCTGCGTAAGTGCAGTACGTCCAGGCCGCTCCAGCGTAAACAGGGTTCTTCATCGCCTCCATGGCGTAAAACTCATCCGCTCTCAAAGCAGCGTTAAAGCGTACGAGGAACGCTTCGTCTTCCCCGAAATAAACCTGTCAAGTCACGCAGTGAACCTGACCTCTGACTCCTAACAAAAAGTACTGTACGGCTACCCAGATGACGGCTGTAAACGAGGACAGACCCCTCGGGACACGCACCACAGTATGATGGCGGATCTCTGCATTTAATGCAGAGGATTTGGTTAAAATATCGCCGAACCGTCGTTTACTGACGTCCCCTCAACATAAACTGCTATTTCACGTACAAGGGGATACGCTGCCTTGTTTTACACAGACAAACATGAGCTGTTTTACGCTCCGCAGTAGACAAACCGCCTGCCACGTCAAAAGCTGCACTTCGTACGAGGCTCGAGGCACGTCTCTACGTCTAAATTGCACAGAGCGGTGACAGTTTCTCTGGAGGCACGTCTCTGCGACAGATGCACAGAAGGGCTGCAGACCTTCAAAACACGCCTCCGTATTTAATGCATAAGATGGTGGCAAATCTCTGCAAGAGATTTGATTATATCTTCAAAAGCCATAATTTCGGCTAAGACGTCCACATCAGCACTCTGGCACGGTACGCAGCGGCTTCTACGCCCATTCAAGATCTGTGCTCATTCGGCTTCAAACGCCCACTCAGTCTCTACGACCATTCGGCTTCTACGCCTATTCGGCTTCTACGCCTGTTCGACTTCTACGCCTATTCGGCTTCTATGCCCATCCGGCTTCTACGCCAGGGTGACAGTCATTTGGCTTCTACGCTAACCTCTTCTACACAAGGGATACCTACCTACGTGGCTTCTACGTCGTGATCTTCGCAGCAGATATACGCATTTTGTCCCCTTAGTTGGACACGCGTCACATGCTCACTCAAAAGGTCATCTATACGCAGGCATTGGTTATTTTAACCGTTATGTAAAAGGGTACTGTACTTTCCACTCCTTGGCTTTTACACCGACAGAGTGGTCACTGTCACCAAAACTCTATAAATAGAGACCCCTATCAATGGGGAACAAGGTCGAAAAAACTCAAAACTTGAAGATCGAACAAGGTCGAACTTCCCAGAAAGATCGAACCGGAGGTCAAGAAAGAGAGAGAGAGAGAGAGATCCGGAGCTCAGGCAAAGAGCAGGGATCGACGACTTTGGCATCGTGCATCCACCCTCTTCTGCAACCTTTGAAGCTGTTACCTGTCTTCCACGGCACTTCTTCAACATCGTGTGGTCCAAGGGCTAAAGTGATCGTCTGCAGATCAGACACCTATAGCAATTTATACCCAGATTAAATAAATTATACTCCCACATCCTCGTATAGGATTAAATTGTACAAGTTTGTTTGTAAACCAAAGGGCGCAGGTTTCGTATAAACCCCGTCATTGAAATACACTTTTATTCTTTCGTTTAATACCACAAACAAGATGGCGACTCTGCTGGGGACGTCTTTCTCTTCTGATGAGGAAGTAATTGCTCAACACGATACGGTATCTGTGGGATCCGTGAAGAAGACACTGGTCGTCCAATTCGACCAGTCTGCCTACGAAGACATGCTTCGAACCGGGGGTAGCTCTCACTCTCTCTCCGTCCAAGACAACAGGAAGCTGCGCAAGGTCTGGATGCCCAAGACATCCTCTACCATTCCTGTGGACTCTCCGATCTCTCCGATCTCTCCGACCAATGAGGTGGTAGCATTGCTCCCTCCGTGCCCTGTACGTAAAATTTAGTCTCCCGCTACGCGCGGTATAGACAAAACTTTGGGCAAAGCCTCAGCGCTGACCCAGAAGTATCCACTGTGCTCTACGCGTAGGAATCAGTCTCCCGCTACGCGCGGTACAGACAAAACTTCGGGCAAAGCCTCAGCGCTAACCCAGAAGTATCCACTGCGCTCTACACGCAGAAACCAGTCTCCCGCTATGCGCGGTACAGACCAAACTTCTGATGATGCCTCAGCGCCAAGTCAGAAGTATAAATCATGCTCCATGCGCAAGACAACATCTGACCTCTACGGGGAACCAGATGAGCGCCGTGATTTCCGCAGGGGGGAGCAAGCGGCGGGGTACTCAACTTTTCGGCCGTTACGCCAGCAAAGAAGCAATCTACCTACCCTCCGAATTACGCGAGAAGTCGACGGCCGACTGAGAACCTCTTTAGCTTTACGCCAGTCTGAGCAAATCTCCAAATTACGCCAGGCGAAGTCCCACGACGTAAATCATGCTCAGGCTACGGGAAGGCACCCTCCCCGGGGATTATCCGCCACCCAGATGGCCAATCTGTTGTACACAGGTGGCACAGGGAAAACCGGGGTGCCCAATATCCGCACTCCCGCTGATGGGAACAGAAGAAATAAGCCTTCATCTTCTTCCTCTACTCCTCCTGACCTGCGGGATTACCTAATCCAGAAACGCAAGAACGAGAGTCATAAACGGACTTTGGTTCCCCTAACAGTCAAACGCGGGGAAATCATATGGGAAGATACGTCAACATCTGATGTCGTTATAACAGGTGGACCACAGGAAGACTCCATCTTTATCATTCCACCAACCCATGACGATCAGCGTCCGATAATCTTTGGCAGCAGGCGGAACGCCCCAATCGTGCAAGAGAAATCATACGAGTCTGAATCTGGCAGGATACAAATCCACAGATACATCCCACAAGCATTAAATATTATCTAAAACATGGGTTACGACTTAAAACTGAAACAAGGTCTCAACTATGGGAAAGGTAGGCGAACGCCGGTGCGTAGTAATTCTCACTATCGAGAAGCTCGTTTCGGGTTGGGATATACTGCGTTTCTCACGAGACCCAAAATTCTGAAGTCCAGTCCTGTACAACCAGAGGCAGTTCTTGATGAATCAGTTTCTGTGGCCAGAGACCACGGCATGTCCAGAGGTAACTTACCTCGACAGAACAAGGGGACGTCCAGGGCCGGGGGTAGAATCCCCTCAAGATCCGAAAATGATGCAACAGCAACGATCTCCCTGCAAGACCGTAAAATTCAGGCATCAAGAGCCCGAAGACCAAAAGAGACTTTTTCCTTCAACGAAGACGACATCGTTGAGATCTTTGATATATTAATGAAAGAGCGTAAGCTCCAGCTACCCAACATCAGACATCCTGAGAGGGCTGGCGACGTGGATCACCCAGATTATTGTCTCTTCCACCGATACACTCATCACCCCACAAAGGCGTGCTATGTGCTAAAAAGGAAAATTCAGGAGACGATCGATGCCAAGGTCATCACTTTGAATCTGTGAACAAAGGGACGGTCCGTACCGATTGGATTTCCATTCTTTTCTTACATAACGATTTGCTCCTTTCAAAAGTTTGTCATGTTCATATCACCTCTGAATAAAACTTTCGGCTACCGACTATCTTCTGATATAAGTTGCCCTCCACACTTAACATCCGTACTTAACTCTAAGTACGGCAGTGGTATTAAGTCCACAAAAACTGCCATGTCTATATCACCTCTGAGCAGATGTGTGCCTCTATCCCCGATGGAAGTCATAATCACAAAGTTTGTCATGTTCATATTACCTCTGAATAAACTTTCGACCTCAGTTGTCATGTCCATATTACCTCTGATATCGATTGTCGTCTACACTTGACATATGTACTTAACTCTAAGTACGCCAGTGGTGTTAAGTCTACAAAAACTGCCATGTCCATATCACCTCTGAGCAGATGTGTGCCTCCATCCCCGATGGAAGTCACAATCACAAAGTTTGTCATGTTCATATTACCTCTGAATAAACTTTCGACCGTCAGTTGTCATGTCCATATTACCTCTGATATCGATTGTCGTCTACAATTGACATTCGTACTTAACTCTAAGTACGCCAGTGGTGTTAAGTCCACAAAAACTGCCATGTCCATATCACCTCTGAGCAGATGTGTGCCTCCATCCCCGATGGAAGTCACAATCACAAAGTTTGTCATGTTCATATTACCTCTGAATAAACTTTCGACCGTCAGTTGTCATGTCCATATTACATCTGATATCGATTGTCGTCTACACTTGACATCCGTACTTAACTTTAAGTACGCCAGTGGTGTTAATTCCACAAAAACTGCCATGTCCATATCACCTCTGAGCAGATGTGTGCCTCCATCCCCGGTGGAAGTCACAATCACAAAGTTTGTCATGTTCATATTACCTCTGAATAAACTTTCGACCGTCAATTGCCATGTCCATCTCACCTCTGAGCGAGTATATACCACTCCCCGTGACAAGGTAGAACCCATAGCACAAAAATTCTTGGAAGCTATAAACTCCTACCGTCCGTATGTCTGAGAAGTAGCATCATCATCCAACGTCATCACAACGTATGGACCCCATGAGGATTCTATCTTCATTGTCCCGCCTACCTGCAGCAGTCAGCGTCCAATATTCTTTGGCCGCATGCACAATCAACCGGCTAACCAGGAAAATCCTTTCGATGACGATACTGGGAAAATGCAAGTTCACCGATACAGCCCGCAAGCGCTGAAGATCATGCAAAACATGGGCTACGACTTGAAGCGGAAGCCAGGCCTCAACTATGAAAGAGGCAGACGAACGCCGCCGCACGGCAACCCCCGCTATCGACAAACTCGTTTCGAGTTAGGGTATGCCACCTCCCTTACGACTTCCAAGTTAGATGAGGATATCTTTCCCTCCTCCCAGAACGGCTTGTCGCCCCCCGACTCACCTGATGCTCTCGAACAAACACTATCAGTAAATATGGTAGTGACAGATCCCTCAGAAGCAGATGAACAGGATTCTGAGCCGTTTGAGAATGACTCTTGGGCTCAATAAATGGATACGCAGTGGGAATTCCGCTTTGAGCAAAGAGAACCTCCCACCAAAGACGAAGTTATCCAAATCGATGTTGGGGGTGAACTTTCTCCAAAGCCAATATTTATCAGTGACAATCTTCTCCCAGCTGAAAGGGAAGAAATCATACAGCTGATAAAGGAATACGTCGACGTCTTTGCGTGGGATTATGGGGATATGTCGGGCCTAGACCCGAAGGTGTCTACTCACAAACTCAACATATTGACCGACTCAAAGCCTGTGAAACAGCACCAACGTCGGTTCTGCCCGGATATGATGGACACCATTGAAGCTGAAGTCAAGAAGTTGATAGCCTGTGGTTTCATCCGGGAAGAACAACATTCCGACTGGGTCGCCAATATTGTCCCAGTCATGAAGAAAAACGGGAAGGTACGTATCTGCATCGATTACCGAGATCTGAATACGGCCTGCCCCAAAGATGAATTTCCTCTTCCAATCACGGACATCATGATCGACAACACCTGCGGCTTTGAACGCATGTCTTTCATGGACGGATTCTCAGGATACAATCAGATCAAGATGCATCCTGAAGACGAGAATCACACTGTCTTCCGGACACCATTGGGGGTATATTGCTATACGGTCATGCCCTTCGGATTGAAGAACGCCGGTGCTACAAACCAACGGGCTATGAGTAACATATTCCATGAGCATTTACGCAAAACAGTGGAATGTTACGTGGATGACATAGCCGTCAAGAGTCGCCTCAAAGGTGATCACATTCAAGACTTGAGGACGTTATTCGAGTTAATGCGCCAACATCAACTCAAGATGAACCCTACGAAGTCTTTTCTGGGTGTATCCAGTGGCAAGTTCCTGGGATTTGTCATCACCGCCAAAGGCATCCAGGTGGACCCCGACAAAGTCCAGGCAATCATAGAAATGCGACCGCCCCGTAATCTGAGGGAACTCCAGGGATTTCAAGGCCGTCTGGCTTATATCCGGCGATTCATATCCAACCTCTCAGGGAGATGTCAGCCCTTTTCTCATCTCATGAAGAAAGGTGTATCTTTCGTATGGGATGAAGCCTGTCAGCAAGCGTTCGGAGATATCAAGCACTACCTCACCAGTCCGCCAGTTCTGGTACCTCCCGTCACGGGAAGACCATTCTTGCTGTACGTTCGAGCGATGGATCATTCGCTAGGAGCTCTTCTCGCACAGAAGAACGACATGGGTCATGAACAGGCTATCTACTACCTCAGCAGGATGATGGTCGGAGCCGAACATCGGTACAACCCAGTGGAGAAAGAATGCTTGGCTCTGATATTCGCTATCCAGAAGACGCGGCACTATGTCGCCGGCCAGACTATTCATATCATCTCCAGGATCAACCCTCTTCGATTATTGATGAGCAAGCCTAGTGCTCTTAATTCCCGACTCGCGACTTGGGCGATGCTATTAACACCATATGACATGGTGTACGTACCGCAGAAGTCCATCAAGGGCCAAGCGCTGGCTGACTTCCTAGCTGCTCATCCGATCCCGGAGGCCTCCAAATTATACGAGGACATTCCCGACGAAGTTGCAGAATGTAATTCCGCAATGGAAAGTGACGCATGGCAACTCTTCTTCGATGGTGCCTCCAGAACCGGTCCTAGGGAAAACGTCATTTCAGGAGTAGGAGTCATCCTGGTCACTCCTGATCAGCTCGTCATCTACCGAGCATATTCTCTTAGCGAGCCCTGCTCCAATAATATGGCAGAGTACAACGCTCTGCTAATCAGGCTCCAAGTCGCCAAAGAGCTGGGGGTCGAGTCCCTGGAAGCATTCGGTGATTCTCTGCTTATCGTCAATCAAGTCAGAGGAATATATAAAGTCCGGAATCCAGACCTCATCCCCTATCACCGAGCGACGGTCGAGATAGCCATGACATTCAATGGGTTCTTCCTAGAGCATATACCTCGATCTCAGAATCTAGAAGCTGATGTCCTAGCCAGTCTAGCTGCAGATTTAGCCACTCCTATAAGAAGGCATGATTCGATAATCCTTCTTAACAGAGATTTATTCTGTGTGAAGAACAACTTTCACATAGAATGCAGCTACGCTATGAACACAGATCCCCCTAGAAGAGACTGGAGAAGTCCCTTCATAGATTTTGTCGCATACGGAATCTTGCCGGAGGACCCCAAAGAAGCAGTATCCGTCAAAAGACGATCATTACGCTTCTACTACGATGCATCTTCACAATGCCTATATCGCTGGACCTACGACGGACTGCTATTGAGATGTCTATCTGAAGACGAAGCACAACAGATTATCCGAGAAGCTCACAACGGCGTATGCGGAGCGCATCAACCCGGTCCTAAGCTACAGGATCGCATCAGAAGAATGGGCTATTACTGGCCTACTATGATCGCAGATGCAATACGGTATGCAAGACAATGCAGAGCCTGTCAGGTTCATGCAGACTTCATACATCAACCGTCTGAATATCTACATCCTACGGTTGTGTCCTGGCCTTTCGAAGCATGGGGTATGGATATCATCGGTCCTATTCACCCGTCTTCTTCCAGTGGTCACCAGTTCATACTGGCCATTACGGATTACTTCTCCAAATGGGCAGAGGCGATCCCTCTCACTGAGGTAAAGGCGTCTAATATGATCAGCTTCATCAAGCATCACATTATTTATCGTTTCGGGGTACCCCGGAGGATAATTCACGACAATGGGCCTCAGTTCATCAGCCAAGCGTTTCATCGATTTTGCGATAAAAATCGGATACACAATATTGCCTCTACGGCATATTATCCAGCTTCTAATGGTTTGGCGGAAGCTTTCAACAAAACCATTATCAAACTCTTGAAAAAATTCGTCTCATCAAACAAGAGAGATTAGAATGAGAAACTGGACGAATGTCTCTGGGCATACCGCACAACGGTACGAACACCGACAGGTTGTACCCCATTCTCGCTGGTCTACGGGAGCGAAGCAGTTCTCCCCATTAAAATCCAGATCCCGTCACTCAGGATAGCCGTGACTAGTGAGCTGACTCGAGAAATGAATGACCTGTTAAGGCTCCAAGAGCTAGAAGGATTAGACGAGAAACGCCTCCAAGCTCAGCAGCGCATCGCGCTCTACCAAGCACGTATTTCCAAAACTTTCAATCATAGAGTAAAGGAAAGAGTGTTCAAAGTCGGCGAGCTAGTTTTAGCCGTAAGAAGGCCGATGATTCTTACTCACAGAAGTAAAGGCAAATTCCAGCCCAAGTGGGAAGGCCCTTATGTGATCGAGACAACGTTCTCAAACGGCGCCTACAGGATAGCCCAGCTTAATGGAGACATGTTAATGGCTTCTATCAACGGTAAATTCCTGAAAAGGTACTATGCTTAATCTCCCCTGCTCGAGTGGAATATAGCGAGGATCTCAATTCTGACAAACCACTTCCAGAACGCAATTAGTTGGGTTATATTCTATCATGTCCATATGACCTCTGAACAGATATGTCCCGCTAAAAGTTTATCGAGAGTTTATCATGTCCATACTACCTCTGATATCACTCTCGCCCTAAAAAAAAACTGTCATTTACATTCCGAAATGATGGGTCCACAAAAGTCAGAAAAGAGTCGCTTTTATTTATTCCCAATAAAGAGTAGAATTACATCTGGGGAAGCAAAAAAAAGAAAAGAGAAGGGATACATCATGATGGGGGAGCAGTCAGATCGTGAATCAGCCGCTCCAGTGCAGCTATCTTCTCATTCCTGGAAACCAAGGCATCGGCGCAAGCCCGCTCCAGCCGTGCCTCGGGATTGTTCGTAAGGGTCAGCTCAGCCCTTGCCCGAAGAGAGCCCGCACGGGCAGCTTCTGCACGCTCCAAATCTCGTCGCATTGCGCTCAGTCGACCAGTCGCTACATCTAGACCTGCCAACGATTGAGAAGCCCACTCCTCTGCCAGAGCGAGTTTTTTCCTTCAGCTTGCGGGCCCTCGCTGCGTTCCATTCGTGCTCAGATTGGAGCTTCGTCTCAAGAGCGAGAGCCTCTTCCACGACAACTTTTCTTTTATCCATCTCCAGCTTATGTATTTTGATGGAGTTGTCCAGGCTTTCCAGCTGTGTAGCAAGCCGCGCAGTCATGTGGTCGTACCTGGTCTGGACCTCAGCATCAAAGCTGCCCTGAGTCAACTGCAAGTATTCGTTAATGGGTTGCTCTAAACCATTAACCACTGCCTCCAGGACGTCAGCTACCCCAGGATCGCTGAGCTCCCTGACAGCCCCGATCGAAAACTGAGAAGTCTTCTTCAGGCGCTCGAAGTCTAGACTCTTCGCCAACACCATTGATATCATCGTTTTCAAACCGATGTAAAAGAGGCTGGTATGTTGCTCAGTCAGCGCAACTAGATCCGATTGAACGCCAGGAGTGGCCGCGATATCAGCAAGTCCCCCTCCGGGAATGATTGCAGACGAAGTAGCCACAGCCGCCGCCTCGACGGGTGGTGCGACCGAAGGAGGTACAACGACGACGGTCGAAGTCATTAGCATACTCGCGAGAGACGAAGTCACGATGACGGGTTCGTCCTCCTCTCGAGGTGACGAAACCACTCCAGGCGAGCTGCCCCCGAAGGTATTTCCTCCTCGAAGTCGAAAGCCTCCGTATCATCGCCAGGAGCCAGAGCAGAGCCAGAAGGTGCTTCAACGCTGTATTCCCCGTGGACGCCATCCCCTGAGAAGAGGACCAGAAAGTTGATATCAATATGATGGTAATCTTTCTAAAGGAAGACATAAAGACGATATTTACCTGGAGCCAACGGTATATATGGTGCATCTGCAGCCGATGTAGCTAAACCACGCTTTAATGACGCAATATGAACTATCATACCTGGAGAAGGAGGTGGGCCAACCGACTTCGCCCGGAGTTCTGCCAAGCCTTCTCTGAGACGCAGTCGAGGTTCGTCAACTGGAATCTCGCTAGACATGCTCGCTGACACAGCGGGAGTTTTATCCGTTGCTGGTCTAGGAAAAGATTCTCCCATCTGCCGCGGCCACACAGGCAATCTCGTTCCACTACCTGGAGTAGTAGCCACGACAGCGACCTCTAGCGAAGATTCTCCGGCACCGCCGGCCGGAACTGTAGAAGGTCCCTCTCTAAAAGGCGAGGAACCTCCAGCCAAAGAATCATCCCTGATATGGGGAGATGTAGGCTCACTCCCAGGAGCCTCAATACCAAGAATGCGGAGAGGACGAGCAACCGTCTCCTTCCTCCTCTTACAAAGAGAAGCCTCCTTCGGGGCAGAAGCCCGTCGCTTCCCAGAAGAGACTACCAAAGCCCCCGCAGGCGGAGGCACTTCACACCTCGGCACCGACACCAAAGGCTCATCCGGAGTGCCAGACTCCTCACCCTCGTCAGAAGAAACCGAAGGGACTTCAACTCTTCTCCCAGACTGGGGAGGAGGCACCCTGAAGCTTCCACGCATATCAAAATTATGATAGAAGGTGTTAATCGCCACATAGAACTGGGCATAAGAATGGAGAATGCGGAGCTTCGTGGAGGTTGTAACGACCGGCACAATGAAGATTGCTTCCGTACAACCCATGATAAAATATCGCCACCCTCTGGCTCCATCAATGAGTCCGCCCCTGGACCTGAAGCTGGTGACGACATTGCCCATATGCAACTGATCGTACCCAAACTGTCGGGCGAACCGACTAGGCAAGTAGGGCTCGAAGAAGCAATAATCTTCGCTCCTGTACAACAGATGGGAGGGTCTAATGCAGACCAACCAATTAAAAGCTTCCGGAGAAAGATCGGTCTTCTCTCCACCTGAATCCTCAAGCCTCGTCCCTGATTGATTGTGATGTACAGGAGGGGGAGTACAGAGGAGCTTTCAGCCATGGCGGAGGTTCAACGCCAGCCGACAGTCCAAAGTGGTATTCATATTCCAGGGAGAGTCTTTGTAGTTCAGCAAGAAATTATCCCCCGAGCTGCTACCAGAGCCGGGAGACATCACCCGGGGGTTGTGGAGAATTAACCATCCCATCAAATACAGGTATGGTAATTCCACCCGGGGAAAACTCTCACGCCGAGCTTCATCGACGAGTAACCCATCAGTCATGGCTCTCAGGCCAGCGTGTATACGGCACACCATGGCAGGAAGCAAGCCCAGTCTTGCCCCGAACACCAGGCGCACTGTCGGCCATAGGATGTTCTGGTGAATGCGGTCCGCGGATGCAGTACCAGGCACTACTACTCGACGCAGCCATATCGAGAGGAAATCGGCCAGCTGGGCTTCCTTAGACAGAGGCCTGCGGCAGCGCCTCAAGTAACTGTAGGCCTTAGTGCCTTCGGGATACTTTCCTACCCCCTCAACGAGAATCTGATCTGGAGCCTTAGCCTCCTCCATAAGATCCTCAACGACCTGGGCACTAAGCACGCCCAAATAGTTCACGGGCTCATTCTTGCCCCCCGAGGCTTTCTCCGACTTGACGACCCTGGCTCGGTGGAAGAAGAGGTAGGACATCCACTTGGTGGTGTAAGCCAAATCAGAAGGCTCGTTATAAAAAGTGGTGCACGCGAAGTATTGACACATCATCTCCTGATACACTTCCGCCACCCGAGGGTCCAAGTCCCCCAATTCTCGGTTGGTGGGGACATGCTCTTCATATGGGGTATCCCCCATCGGCAGTCTCGAGACAACTGCCATATCATGAAGGGCCAATCCCAGCTCCCCCAGTGGAGTGGCGAAGGTCCCAGTGAGCAAAATATATCGCTCCATCAGTGCCAAGAATAAATTAGGATTGGGAGGCAACCCGACACTCGTCGCACTCACAGCAGCATACAGTCCAATGCCCTCCAGTTCTCTCCGAAAGTGCTTCACGGCCCAGTTAACTAGGCAAGTCCATCGGAGGTTTGTTGGGGTGATCCACCCATTGCACCGAGGATTCTCCTTGGGATATACCCCACTTCGTCTCATAAAGTCGTTGCAAAAGGTCGGCAATTGGACCGGCTGGATCACTGAGCTGTCTTCACTCGGGACACTGCCCGGGAACAGTCCTATGAACAACGTCACAACACCGGAAGGGCGGCTGACAAACGACCCCTGGTCAGCCCCTTTCAGATGAAAGATCTTCCCCGGCTTGCCGTGAAGATCGGGAGTCAGCGTCCACAACATCCTCCTGCGATGTGTGGCATGGAAGAAAGCCAAGATGGGATAATCTCTCGGCATCGTGGGCAGATACAAGACCACGCTCTCGGCAGGGAAAACCCAGGGTTCTCTCTTGGGCTTCGTCTGGGACTGCTTGTCTATCATGTCCCTAAAGAGAAAGGCCGGCTTGATGTACTGCTCCCCGTCTACGTACGTTAGGGGCTCCCCGTTGATCATGCTCAGCAGCATTCACTCGCCCTGAGCCGATATCAAGATCCCCCTTCCTTCAAGGTACTGGGGTCCGGAGATAGGAAATGTCACGTGGGACAGATCCTCCAGATAGTTCGAGTGCAGCATCCCGGCAGTGGAACCCATCACCTCGGCCAGTGGAGACTCACCCAAATCAACTGCAAAAGTGCAAGGAAAATATGTTATTACAAATCTTGCACAAACATACAGACCGAACAAACGACAGTCTGTGCTCTACGCCAGGATTGTACGAATTTGGTTATTTTACGCCGAAAGTCCCCTCCACAAGCGTAAAACTCTAATTTTACGATATACGCCAATTTTCGGTAGCCAGAGCTTTTACGCTCGAAACTACGAAAATATGGAGTTTTTACGCTGGCACATTAGAAATGTGGGCGTAAAAGATGAAAACGCCTCCGTGCATCATCTTCCTCAAAGAGGCTATCAGCACAGAAGACGACCTAGCACGGTCATGTTCAACGTGTGCGAAGGATTTTTCGTCATTTTTGTCACCCCAAAGGCTCTACCTCTAAGACCGGGTGCGCTGCTCGTCGGCGGGATACTTCACTCAGAAGGAAGTTCACCTTGCCCGACCGAAGACTCTCTCGCTGGGGCAGGAGAAGGAGAGAAAGAACCTATGCTCTTTCCCTTAGTGGAGGGGGTTTGTTTCGGTGCCATTTCTGAAGACTCGAAGTGCTCGGAGAAGGAACGAAAAAAAACTCGAACAGTCGAAAGCTCTCTTTCGCAGAAGACAGATAAAAAGTTTTTCTCTCAAAAGCTTGGGATATATATAGAGTTTGAGTCGACTCCTCGAATCCTCGGACGAACTCCTCGAAACCCTAACCAAATCTCCTAATTAAATATTTGGTTATGATTGGGTCCTACGTCAGCCTATTATTCAGAGAAGGCGGACAGTCAGCGAATTCAAAAAAATTCTTCGCGCAAAGAAGTTCAGCGGTTCCTACGCTAAAGGAGCTTTCTACGCTCGACAGCAACAGATCTACGGTTTTACGCTCACAAGCTATAAGTCTACGGTTTTTCGCCCAGATGCCTTTGTGCTCGGTAGATTTTACGCTCGAGAGGCAACAAACCTACGACTTTACGCTCAGCAGATACCAAATCGATGATCTCACGCTCGATGGTGCTCAGTTTACTCTCAGAAGCAGCAGATCCGCAAACTTTACGCTCGAAGAAATTTTCTTTTTAGGAGCTACAGATTTACAGTTCTACGCTAAAGGAGCTTTCTACGCTCTACAGCTACGAATCTACGGCTTTATGTTCGACTGCTATAAGTCCATGGTTTTACGCCCGGATGCCTTTGTGCTCCGTAGCTTTTATGCTCGAGAGGCTACGAACCTATGACTTCACGCTCAGGAACCACAAGTCTACGATTTCATGCTCGATGGTGTTTTACGCCCAGAGGCTACAGACTGATGATTTCATGCTCCACGACTTTCCGCATATCCGAACAGTCCCTAAAGCGGTCAATTGCAAAGAGTTCACACAGAAGATACTCGTTCTTGACCCCAAAGTATCCCAAGTACCCGAAACATACAGAGTTCAAATATTGAGAAATTACTCTTCTCGGGTCCAAAATTGGAGGTTCATCCAGACTCCAGTCTGAACATCTCGTCTATCAAGATGGCAACTCAGTTTGACAGCCATTTCTCGAACCTGTTCCAAGGGATTTTTTGAGAGATCATTCTTGAAGACGAAGTCTGAACAAAATTTTTGCTCATCAGAAGCAGCAGTTCAGAGCTCTACGCGGTCCCTCAGTCCTAGCAACAAAACAGTTCTAAAGGTTCAACATGCTTAACAAGCGTTCTATGGACTGTTCGCAACGCGTAAAGGACCGGGCCTAACACTCTTCTTATCATGGTTGGCGTAAAGAATCAGACGTGTCGAAGCTACACATATTCAGACTTCACAGCAACGTATGGTAAGATGATCATATGAAGAAGCAAGACAATTTTTATTAAAGATTAAAGTCATGATTACATATGAGGGAAATCCAATCTACAAGGGTTTTCTTTTCATTTTCATGATTACAACTGAGGGAAACACCGTCGATAGGAGGGTTTCTCCATCATTGTCTGAAGATTGCCCAGAAGCTGTTCTGACAGGTTCTCGCAGGGGCATAATTCTTCATCCATCTTCTCCGGCAGTCAGTCAGTTCCAGCAAACTGATTGACATGGCAATGATCAACGGCGAGAGAACGACAGAGTTGGGGCTTGCATAAATTATGCAGATCCCTCGCTCCGTGCACCGTGACAGATTGAGTTGAGATATTTCACTCAACTCAATGCCCGAGGTCAGAGCTAGTCGCTGCTCTCACTCCCGGAGGTGACAGGAGAAGACACCGCTTGTAAGCCGTGTGTTCTAGTATGACCCTTCCCTTCTTCTGGAAGAACAGCCATATAAAGTTGCTGATTATCCCGAGCAAGAGAGGCTAAGATATCCTTCCATGATCCATCGTTACAGTGGACACTTGCTCAAAGACGCCATCTTTTTTGGCTCCCTACATGCTGGAAGAACATGATCTCCTTCTTCCTCAGGTCGACCCGACGAACTCCGGCGATCATCTCTGCATGGTGATGGGAATGTGGGGAGAACAAGTTAACTCCCCCAGCCTTTTTATAGGCGAAAGAGATCACAGCTGTCCCCAATAAATCCGCCATAAAGTCCGTATCGACCGTTTCAATGCTCCATTCAGAAACGTTACGAGTTACGAGGGGCCGTTCATGCTTCATTCAAAGCGTTTCAAATTTCGAGGAATTTAAAAGCTTTGAAGGGGGTCTTGTAGAAGCATGAAAAATACGCTGGGAGGAGCTACGCAGCATACTGATGCAGAGCAGCGTAAACAGAGGCCTTCAGAGCCATCAAGCGTACAAGCAGAGCTTTCTCCGCTAAACACAACGTGAAGTACAAGCTCAAAGGACCATCCGCGTAAGTGTAGTACGTCCAGGCCGCTCCAGCGTAAACATGGTTCTTCATCGCCTCCATGGCATAAACCTCATCCGCTCTCAAAGCAGCATTAAAGCGTACGAGGAACGCTTCGTCTTCCCCGAAATGAACCTGTCAAGTCACGCAGTGAACCTGACCTCTGACTCCTGACAAAAAGTGCTGCACGGCTACCCAGACGACGGCTAAAAACGAGGACAGACCCCTCGGGACGCGCACCATAGTATGATGGCGGATCTCTGTATTTAATGCAGAGGATTTGGTTAAAATATCGCCGAACCGTCGTTTACTGATGTCCCCTCAGCATAAACTGCTCTTTCGCGTACAAGGGGATACGCTGCCTTATTTTACACAGGCAAACATGAGCTGTTTTACGCTCCGCAGTAGACAAACCGCCTGCCACGTCAAAAGCTGCACTTCGTACGAGGCTCGAGGCACGTCTCTACGTCTAAATTGCACAGAGCGGTGACAGTTTCTCTGGAGACACGTCTCTGCGACAGATGCACAGAAGGGCTGCAGACCTTCAAAACACGCCTCCGCATTTAATGCACAAGATGGTGGCAAATCTCTGTAAGAGATTTGATTATATCTTCAAAAGCCGTAATTCCGGCTAAGACGTCCACATCAGCACTCTGGCACGGTACGCAACGGCTTCTACGCCCATTCAAGATCTGTGCTCATTCGGCTTCAAACGCCCACTTAGTCTCTACGACCATTCGGCTTCAAACGCCCACTCAGTCTCTATGCCTATTCGGCTTCTACACCTATTCGGCTTCTACGCCTGTTCGGCTTCTACGCGTATTCGGCTTCTATGCCTATCCGGCTTCTATGCCTATCCGGCTTCTACGCCAGGGTGACAGTCATTTGGCTTCTACGCCAACCTCTTCTACACAAGAGATACCTACCTACGTGGCTTCTATGCCGTGTTCTTCGCAGCAGATATACGCGTTTTGTCCCCTTAGTTGGACACGCGTCACATGCTCACTCAAAAGGTCATCTATACGCAGGCATTGGTTATTTTAACCGTTGTGTAAAAGGGTGCTGTACTTTTTACTTCTCGGTTTTTACACCGACAGAGTGGTCACTGTCACCAAAACTCTATAAATAGAGACCCCTATCAATGGGGAACAAGGTCAAAAAAACTTAAAACTTGAAGATCGAACAAGGTCAAACTTCCCAGAAAGATCGAACCGGAGGTCAAGAGAGAGAGAGAGAGAGAGAGAGAGAGAGAGAGAGAGAGAGTCCGGAGCTCGGGCAAAGAGTAGGGATCGACGACTTTGGCATCGTGCATCCACCATCTTCTGCAACCTTCGAAGCTGCTACCTGTCTTCCACGACACTTCTTCAACATCGTGTGGTCCAAGGGCTAAAGTGATCGACTGCAGATCAGACACCTATAGCAATTTATACCCAGATTAAATAAATTGTACTCCCACATCCTCGTATAGGATTAAATTGTACAAGTTTGTTTGTAAACCAAAGGGCACGGGTTTCGTATAAACTCCGTCATTGAAATACACTTTCATTCTTTCGTTTAATACCACAAACAGCTGTTGTGACGCTAAAACCGTCATTAAAGCTGCTGTCGCCTCTCCCACACAATATATATATATATATATATATATATATATATATATATATATATATATATATATATATATATATATATATATATATATACACACACACACACACACACACACATACATACTCCTCCACATACATATATATGTACCTAATAAATACATATAACAATAACATAAATATATATAGTAACACATATACAACAACACATATACGTATACGTATATATAATCATACACAAAATATATATTTATATAACATATAAGTATATATATATATATATATATATATATATAACAATATATATATATATATATAACTACACATAACATATACATATATATATAACAAAAAAAAATATACATACATATAATTACACATCACAATGACTAACAAAAGAGAAATAGATCTAGAAATAATTGTACAAACACATGGAGCGTATCACACCCGTATTCTACTAGATCTAGGATACGCTTGCGATACGAGTCAACCACACATCCAAACGTGCCTCGAAGGACACGAATAAGTCTAATATATTATTTATGAACAATACGAAGAGTCAAACATAAATTTACGTGTCCATGTCAAAATGTGACATGCTCAAAGTCCCGTGTCGGAGGAAAAAACTTCCAAATCAATACGTATCACCAAATTATTGGGATACGACCTACATGTACCCAATTATGGACACGAAACTAGTCCCAAACACACAAGCACATGCCAAATTGATCTATAGGACCAATTGACACATACAACAAATGTCAATATCGGAATTCTCCCAAAATTGACACAAAAAGTATCATAACTTTCACAATAGGCCTCCTATGAACACAAAACCAAATCCTATGGGTAGCCTATGCATATGGGTTGATTTCTCATGGTTAAATATCAGATTTAGAACCTAAATTAAGAGAAAAAACTGAATTGTACCTATTGGGAGATAGATTTCCAATGAAACCTCCAAATGTGATAAAATTGGCCTCCAATTTATAGATCCTTGCTCCTCTTTGTAGATCCTTGCTTCCTCCTTCTAGATTCTTACTCCACTATTCTCCAATAGTGATTTGGAAAAGAATTGGGATAAAATTTGGTAGAAAAATGATATGGGAAGGAAGAATTTTGGTTGAGAGAAATTCTAGATCTAGTTTTTAAATAAAAAGAGGAGAGAGAAATAATTTTCTCCCTCTTTAATAGGCCGGCCCCCTTACCCCTTTCTCAAGTCACTATGTAATGTCCATTATACCCCTTGGGGCCTCTCATGAAGAAATAATTAAGGAGGGAAGCTTCTAGTCTACCTCGACCAAATTTAGGTCTACTTAGCTTAGATAGAGAGACTAGGGTTAATTTGGAGCCAATTAGAATTAGAACGCAGTATTTTAGAATTATTGTACAATATTTGTATCACTTAGTGCACCTTACCATTGCTTCGATATTTGGAGCACTACACTAGCTTTGCTTTTAACCAAACTTTACACACTTTTTCTAGACGTGCCAACCTTCCATTCTGACCCTTGTGTAACTTATAACTACTCTCTCTTGTGCTTCATTTTAGTGGCATAATATTTGTTACAAACGTCCATATTTAAATCCAAATAAATCTAACTTTGCATCCTTGTTCGTTCCAATCAAAATTGGAGACACAACCTCAACCCGTTTTGTGCAACCCAAATTATGACAATATTCTATTCTGAGTCTACTACGTCCATGACACTTGTGTCCCACCCAATTTTAACTCTATGTATTTCTAATTAATTAAAGAGCACCACTTACACTAATTTTAATTAAATTGGTGTAAGGACCCAACCTCACCCAAAACTAGACCCAACTCCAACCTAAACCCCCACTCACACCCTCAAGGTTCATACTAAATACCACACACTATTTTAGCCCACTACATCACACCAAACATGGTGTTTTGCCTCATCCAATCCTAAATTCCTTTAATTGTGCAATTTCCTAATTGTTAAGGGACTTTTATGCAAATATGAAATGAGGTGTCCCCCTCTCATTGGACCCAACTCATGAAGAATCTCATCCCCCTTCTTTGACCGGTCCACCCACAATTCCCCCCCCATTTGTTGTACCTCATGCAACTTTAATCCCTAACATCTCCACCATACATTTCAAAACCCTTTCAACCTAGCCACTCTTTCATCATGTAGAGTATTCCCTTAACCATAAAAAAAGGTACCCAGCTGGCCCTAATCCCAAGGAGAGCCCCCCTCTCCCTCTCCTACATATACTCTCTTCCCCAAAAACCTAACTCACAGCCAACCATCACCAAAGAAACCCTAAAAACTATTCATCCCCATCACCGACTTTAACCCGGTCACCACCTCTCACCCGACCACCTCTGCACATCTCCACCGCCACCAGTACGACTTCGTCCACCACCTGCCCCTCGATACCGCCCTCGACCACTGCCAACCCGCCGCATGCTACCGCAACCACAACTCTGCCTCCTCCTCCATTACCATCATCTTCCTCACCATCCCCACCGCCTGCAACCCGTACCCCGACTCCCTCCTTCCTCAGTCACCCCCACCGCCACCACAGACAACCACCTCCACCGCCAACATCATCACCACCTCCACGGCCAACGTTGTCACCATCTCCATCGCCACCATCGTCACCATTCCCCACGACATTATCGACCCGACCACCATCAACAATACCATCATCATCATCCCCAGTCACCCCCACCGCCACCACAACGACCTGGCCACCTCCACCACCATCATCCCCGTCTCCACCACCATCAACAAGCACCGTCACGACCATTGTCACCAACTCCACTGTCACCAATAGCATCATCACCATCACCACACCCATCCATATCCACGCCCGGCCATCACCGGAGACCACCACCGCCATAGCCACCGTCCCGCCACTTCCAGCAACTTGCCACCACACCATGACCACCCACTACCCTGCCACCGCCGCTGTGAGCTGCTGCATTGATGCTGCTGCTAGAGCTGCTGCTATTACTTGCTACTGTGGCTGGAGCATCACCCTGCGACCACTGTAGCTGCCGCAGCTACCGTACAACACCGGAGACCGGCCCCCTCGTGCAGCGGACACCCCCCCGGACACGAATTAACTAGGTATTTATACGTCATGTACGAATACGTTAATGTATTATTGTTTGAACTGTGTGTGGTGAACCCTTGTGTTGTGTATAAATGTACATATTTAGAATAGAAATTAGAGTTAGTATTTACTACATAGAAATATGGTTATATAAATACTGTGTTGACCTAAAGGTTTAGACACTGGCCTTGTGTATATTACCCTGTCAATTAGGACTGGTATTTTGTGTGAGCGGTTATTTGTTATTTTAGCATATTTTGGTAGTAATTATTTTGCTGTGCACGGTATCTGAGTCATGACATACCCGTGCATGGAGACCTAGATGACTACCCACATCAGACATGTCCTAGAAATAATTAGGATACCTGGTACCCATGTGATAGAGGTACGACTTAGCACCTACACGAATCTGAGCTGTGACCATGATTGTAACATGTGAGAATTTATACCTTAGAATAACTTGTAAATTGCTGTGGACTAGTAGACTAAGTGTACCCCTAACCCCTTTGACCCGTGACTAGTCAACCCTAGATATCGTATTTAATTAAAACGTTTATTTGGTTTGGTATCTGCGTAACTCGTGACATTACGTAGGTCGTACTTGTGTATGTGATTAGCATAGTGTAATGTAGTGATTAATTTTTATTGTTATTTATTCGTAGGCATCCAAGACGATACTACCTTGGCTATTGGTTTCGGATCTTTACTTGTGCACATCGGAGTTCCAGGCAAGTATACCTTGCCTTGTTATACTGTTTAAATTCAACTAGTATTTAGTTACATATTTTATTATTTTAATATTTAACTGTGCACGTCCAAAAAAGACTCGGGTGCAGTCAACGAAGGCGTTGATGTTAGGACTTGTGTCTGACCTAGTGTCTAGTGGACCCACCTAAAGTTGTAGAGTTATCGGTATGACTACCTAGTCCTTGACACGTATCATTGCACGTCACAGAGTGAGATCATATAGGGACGCGTGCTTCATGACTGACTGGCCATCAGTATGAGCAGCACGTGCGACGATATTTAGCTTAGTTGTTTATTTCTATAGCGACTTGCATTATAGTATGAGATGTCCACGTCGTGTTCGTGACTTGTACATTGGCATTGGGCAGGGAAGACAATTAGTAGGCATATGGGACAAACATTTGGCTGCCGTAGTTTCAGAGTAAACTACGGGGCCATGAGCCTCAGTGTTACCCGGTTATGGGCCATGTGTTACCCGGTTATGGGCTCAGGTTACCCGGTTATAGGCGTATATGCTTGTCGATATATCTGACAGAGGTTACTAGCTGCGCACTATCATGATCAGTGATGTAGTCAGCATATACTCCTGGCATCCAGTTTACAGCTAATTCCAGGTACTTAGCCTCTGGCTCGACGCTATGCTTTATACCTTTCACCTACCCATACGTACCAAGGTTGTCTTCAAGTGCATTTCACTTAGCTGGTTAGATCACCCTTGAGTTTATATAGTATTTACTATAGCATATATTTTTGTATCTTGTTACGTCCCTTTGAGGACCTAGTTTCCTTCCAGATCCGGACGAGCACTTATACCCGACCATCTACGGAGCAGGAGTAGAGACAGGATTCGTGACTGCGAAATTAGAGGCATTTCCAGAGGAGTTTTCATGATTTGGGTATGCAACTGTTTCGGACTAGCGTATTCTTATCTAGCTAGTTGATACTCTAGTCTAGTTATCTTACTTCTTTCTGCACTTTTATTCCATTGATGTATTTCAGTGGGATTGTCCCCATCAGACTTATTTGGATTGTATTATGACATTCAAATTCCGCACTTATTTCCATTATTTATTTTAGTACTTCTTATATTGTATTTTGTGGATGAGATTAGATATTTACTTGCTGTATGATAGTATTTCAGACTTGTTAGTATTTTAGGACATCGTAGTACACTTCGTCGGATCCATTAAATTGGGTAATCCCTTGGAGTCGTATTAGCTGGCTATTGCCACGTGGCCTGGTCCTGTGTATTTTGGGACTAGGGCATGACATAGTCTAATGGTTTAATTAAATTAATCATCCTCCTAATCCACGGGCTTTCTAGTTGGGCTCAATTCTTATAATTAATACATGTTGGTCCATGAGTCTAAACTAAACTAGTTAGGTCCACTAACACAAGTCCAAAATAAATAACTAACATCTAACAACAACTAAATAATATAATAAATAATTATTTAATATGCACAATATTTTATTAATTATGAAATTACTAAAATACCCTTTCCTAGAAAATGTGGTAGTGACAACTTACTTAGTTATTCATGCTTAGTGTTATTTCATATTTGGACTTGGACTTATGGACATATGTATTTGGTGTTATTCTTTTTTCTTTATTGTGATGGATTGTTCTCCGAGACACTACTTATTTGGACTTGATGATGGACTATATTTTGTTATCTATTATCTTGACTGGTCTATCATATTGTATTATGTTTACTTTCTGTGGATGAGATTAGTATTATACTGAGATAGATGGTGTAGACTGGTATTTATATTATTTACAGCTTAAGTGCACTCTAACGAGCCCATTAAATTGGGTTGTCCATTGGAGTTGTACTGCTGGCCATTGCCACTTGGCTAGTCCTTTGGTATTTTAGGACTGGGCGTGACATATACTTTACCAAAATCAATTATACTTAGATTCTTGTCTAGGATCATTTGTACTATTCTTTCTTTTAATAGTTTGTAATACAAAGTTCATACAACTTTTGTTCATCGCAAACAACATGGTCAGCTACGTACTGCAGAATACACTTATACCCTGTAATACAGTCACGACTGTAACTAGCCATATAGATATGTACTACAATACAAGTCACCTATGGCCTCACAATAATATATTATGGCTCAGTCAGACAACAACAAGAAGAAATATAGAACATATAAGATAAAATAGTAAGGCATCCCCGACACTATTAAAATAGTCATGAAACTAGCTATGCAAAAAATAAGAAGCTAGCACAGTGCCAATAGTACACGATCATAAGTCTGTTATAATATGAATGCAATACAATAATGTGATGGGGAACAAACTCCCATAATAATAGGCTAGACAGGTGCATGATGGCTAAATGCTGAAAAGTAATGAAATACTATAATGAGTGGTGGAGAAAGAATCTACTAAGTCCCTCAGCAACCATCCTACGGATCGGGTGAGACGTACGCTGGATCCTCGGGCTCTGCTACTAAATCTCGCCAAATAAAACTAGAGGGTCTAGGCTCCTAATAACAAGTACCACAAGAAAGTATGAGTGAATTAAACAAAATTCTAACAATATTAATATATAGGAACCTGTGTCGCAACTTAGGTCTATTGCCTATCGTCGGGCAGTATCCCAACCATACATTAAACAAGGATAAGGGTTGAACCACTACTCCATGATAAACTACGTCTTTAGGCTATTAGTAGGCAATATAATACAAGCATAATGGTTTAATAAGACGACTAATCAATTACCACTGCTTGATAGGTTAATATATGGGTTATCCCAGAAAGGCAATATATAGGGATCCTTAAATTGTGCAATGATGAAACGAGGTTGGCCAAACCATATAAACATGAATATAAGTAATAGGACATCCTACCTCGAGAGTCCATCGAGCTAGAACAGGCTCAATAATAGTCCTAGTACCCCTATAGGGTAGATAATAGGTCGGCATAATAATATAAAGTTAGATACTACACTCTACTAAGATGGATGATATACAGTATCCGATAGATGACCAACAATACAAGATCTCTGGATCCTATTACCTCCCATTGAATCTATGGGTTTTAAGTTACCTAATTAACCATATGGTTATCTAGAATCCTGCGCCATGGACAAACGATCATCCTTCCTACATGTTGTACTGTAGTACGATAGTATGAATCTGTGTTGGTTCCCAAAATTCCCAACCTAGATTCATCTCGGATGTAGATGTAGTAATCAAGTCACACATCCTAATCACGCTATGGTTACTGACCAACTACAAGGAAATCCGTATAGAAACAATAAATATACTACAATATAACAGGAAAAAGAACAGGAACATGAGGACCTCAATGCGATAACAGAAAAATATAATGTCATAGATACAAGTAGTCATGTCAGGATGTAAGGTCAATCATCAGTCGATCAATCAAATAAGTCTATCATCAGCTTCTCAATCCATAGTATAGCATGTATATGAGTCAAGAATATGATCACTAGGTACTATGCTAATTAATATGAACAATGCTAGGGCCTACTGGTTTGCAAGAATTCATTGAACAATGATTGCATATTGACAATCAAACAAGCCCCTAACTCTTAGGACGCGATAATATGTATTAACTATACAAGGTTAGCAATCAATAGCTATAAGTACTAGAACGCAATGGTAAGTCACTAAGATAGGGTTTAGAAAGATCTAGACACTTGCACCTTCATTCGGTATGCGAAACTAGGCTCAAATGAATCTTGGTATTAGAACGATATACTGGAAGCAGTATACCGATGGTATGCTAGAATATTACTATATCGGGACAGAACCTCAAATCTAGGACCATACTCTAGGAGCGGCATATCGTTAGTATACCCATAGTGGTAAAACGATGATATGCCAAAAATTTAACAAATGAAGATAATATCTTTAACTACATCGAATAACACAAGAACAATATACCGTCGGTATACCAATAGCGCTATACCGACGGTATGCTGCCTGCACAATCTGTGTGCAGGCACAATTCGAAAATAAGATTTTTGGGGCATAAATCAAACCTGATTTCACCCATTCAATTTCTAACATTAAGATATGCTAGGGGTGGGCTCCGACATCATTTATAACTAGTTTTGATAATGGAAACCTAAGTATCACAATTATTACCCTATTAACACTGTGGTATCTTAAGATGTAAGCCCTAGAAACAAATATAGGTCAAACCAAAGCCAAAACCAAATGTAAAGCCATGAATCATAAAGAATGCAATTTGATAAACAAATTTTGAATAAAATTAAGTGTATAATACATAATAAATAAAATGCAATAGAAAAATATGTGTTTTATTCACAATGGCAAGATGTAGTTACCTAGGTCAAGCTTCCAAGCCTAGTCTCCTACTCCACCACCAAGGGAGTTTCAGAAATTACACTCTTCGATCTCAGGATCTATGCTCCTAGTTCAGCCCAAGCAAGGGAAATAGAGGAAATGGGGAAGAGTGGAAATAGAGAAGGAAAGAAAAGAGAAAGAAAGGAAGGGGATCCGTAGCTCTTGATGCTCCAAGTCATCAATCCCTCCAAGTCATCAATCCATGTCCCTAACATTCAATCTCAACTATTGGGAAGAAAACAGAAGGACCAAATGATAACATGAGTAGTCTACTCAGCTTTGCTGATTGGCTTAATCGGGCTCGATGCATACCGACAGTATGCCATAGTATACCGAATAAGTTCATATTTTAGGAAATTTAATCGTACTCCAATCTACGCACGGAACCTATTATAGGTTTTTGCCAATGGATAACCTACGAGTCTAAGGTAGTCTCATACATAATTATCTTATATAAACTAGAAATCCAAATACAATTGCATAAGTTAACTAGTTATTACCTATCAATCACTCTACGAACGATTTGCCCATATGGTCATCAATACTACCATAGAAAAACCAATAACAAGATACATGAGTCAACTAATGGATACGAGTACTAACAACATGTGCATGATACCATAACGAACTGGATACATGAACACAAAATAGAGGATACATGAACAAATATATGTATAAATACATATACCAGAAATGAGAAGTGACATAAATGTTTATATTTTAACTAGGATTTGTTATAATATAGGTGCATGTAGTTAGGTAATATCAGGTAGTTAAGCTCGTACTTCGAATTTTTTTTTAAATTTTAATTATGTGAGGATATACATACGACTTAGAAGGATTATTTTAAACCATTTTAAGCCTCTTTATAATAGTAGAGATATGTATATGATTAATAAAAAGACTAAGATAGGCTATTTGGTAATACATCTCTCTTATATTTCTCTCTTTGTCCTAACCAATTTAGCCATGAATGACTTCAAGAAAGACCTCTACGTCTTCAATGGCAGTTTAGGTTTACCGACTTTAATCTAGGTTTTCTTTTCTAGATCTACTTATCTATACTAATATATAACCAAAATACCTGGGGTATCACTATTTTTTTGTTGTAACTTTTTTTTGCCTTAAAATGTCATTATTTATGGATAAAAAAGTTATTTACTCATCCACTAACTCAAACTTCCATACTCAAGGGCGGAACCACTCTGGGGCTGGGGTGGGCTCTAGCCCATAATTTTTTATATTTTTTCTATGAGTCAAGCCACATCCTACCCCACAACAGTCTATTCCGGTCTACCCAATTCAAATTTTTGGTTCCTCACTTGTCCATACTAATCTAAAATCTCCATAACTCTCTCTCTCTCTCTCTCTCTTTGTGTGTGTGTGTGTGTGTGTGTCTATTCTGTCACTACCACATTTTGAAAACAGGGGTATTTTTGACTTTTTATATATTATTAATATTGTTATTTATATTAAATGATTTCTCGATAGGTGTATTTAAATTAAATAATTTTGTGAGATGTGTAATTAAATATATTATTATATTCAGTGTTCATTAATGTTTGAGCTGGTAGACTTGACCTAGAGCCCACTAGACGAACACCTGTCCAAATTTTAGGATTTCGTGTTAATTGTATTAATTAAAATTTTAATTATTGGATGTCGTAATTAATTACCATAATTTATTTAATTATTGCGCCTTGTCGTTGCTTCGATATTTGGAGCGCTACCCAAGCTTTTGCCTTCCAACAAATTTCACAACATTGCCCTAGACGTGCCCGCCTTCCATTCTGCCATTTTTTATAATTCATAATCATGCTCTCTTGTGCTTCATTTTAGCCGCACAATAATCGTCGCGGACGTTTATTTAAATTCTAAATAAATTCAATTTCTGTATCGTTGTGCGTTTCAATCGAATTTGGAAGCAATCTTGACTTATTTTCCGTGCGACCCAAATTAGGATAATATTATGTTCTGAGTCTTCTTCATTAATGGTATTGGTGACCCGACCTGATTTTGGCCCCACGTGCTCCTAATTAATTTTAGAACACAACTTGCATTTATTTCTAATTAAATTGAGGATACCATTTTGTCTGATCCCGTTAATCCTAGTTAATTCCAGTACCCTGCTATTTGAGCCCGTACAACACACACAACACCCTCATCCTCACATGAAGGAATTTTCTCCATATCAAATCCTGGCCACTCATTTAAAGTGGGTGCATCATCACCCTTCATTCTTATCTCACCCCTCCCTATTTAATGTCTTATCACAAGCCCTAATCCCCAAAACCTAGACTAGCCCCAAGCCCCCAACCGTAGCCTCCTCCCCCATTCTAAAATTTCTCCATTTTTTCTTTTTCTTCTTCTTTTCTTCTTCTATTTTCTTCTTCTTCTTCTTTCCCTTCTCCTTGTTTTGAATTTTTGAAGAAAGAGAGGGAAACCATCACCACCACCTCACCCACTGTACCCCGACGGCTCTTCCCTGTGCTCCGGTGGCCAACCGAGTCGACCACCCCGCTTCTTCCGGCGAGCCCGAGCAACCCCCTACTCGGCCAGCTCCGGCTCTACCCCGACCTGCAACTTCAGCTTCCCTGCAAACTCCTATCACCACCACCATCTCACTTCACCCCTACCACCCGGCCAGGCTCCGACTCCGACCCCGGCCCGGCCGAGCTTCCCGCTGCAACTCCTATCGACTCCACCACTCATTCCCTCCTCCGGCCAATAATTCGAGGTCGCACCGCCGCCACTGCATCTCGGCCAAGCCCCACAGCACAGCCGAGCTTCTTCACTGCTGCTCCTCCCTTTTTCATAACTCCGGCGAGCTGCCACCCGGAGCTCCACCATTACCACCACAATACGACGCCTTTTCCCCCACCCGATGGCCAACTGAACTCCATCAGGACCACCCCACAGCCCTGCCTCTCCATTCTTCGAGCAACCACCCCCAAGTCTCGCTGCTCTCCTCCCATAGCCGAGATCCCCTCGGCTCAACTCCTCCTGCTGCAGTCCGGCGACCTGCCTTCCCGGCCAATCACTCGACACTCCACCTCCCTCATCTCCGTTTATCCCCCCCGAGCTCCCTCGACTCCACTTCTCCGGCCTACACCAGAACTTCCACCACCATCAACAGCCCAGCAGTTCCTAACTCCTCTCGAGCGGCCACTCCGGCGATCCATTCCGTCACCACCACCTTATCAACTACCACCGGATCCACCACCATCTTCACGGTCAGCCGACTCTCCCCCATTCCTCCTTCCTGCTGTTCCTCCATGACTCCCTGCATCCCCGAGCCGGCCAGTGACCCACTGCACATCCAGGCGAGCCACCCCGCAGCCCAGTGCGGCCATCCCCCGCCGGCCAGCTCTCTCTCCGACGGCTGTCCAGCCACCCTCCACTGTGAGAGCCTCCCTCTCCCTCTCCCTCCTTTTTCGTATTTGAATGTATTCGTATATACGTATGTGTGTAGGTGTATATACTTATATGTATGTGTAAGTGTATGTGTATACATATACATATACATATACATATACATATATATATATATATATATATATATATATATATATATATATATATATATATATATATATATGTATATATGTATATATATATGTATATATGTATATACGTATATGTATGCATATACGTGTATACGCGTATGTGTGTGTACGTATGTACGTATGTATACATATGTGTATGTTTGGTGATACGTATTCATGTACGTGTATATATATATATATATATATATATTTATATATATATATATATCGTAAATTCTCTAATTGGGTATATACTTGTATTCAATATATTAGTATTAATATATATATATTAATACATATAATTTTGGTAATATATATATATATATATATATATATATATATATATATATATATATATATATATATATATATATATATATATATATATATATATATATACCTATATATATAAATGTATGTATTTTTGGTGTAAATATACATATATTTATTTGGTATAATTTTATATAGTATATACGTATTAAATGTATTTTTGGAATATGTATAAACATATATATGAATATAAGTATTTTGATATATATATATATATATATATATATATATATATATATATATATATATATATATATATATATATATATATATATATATATATATATTTATTTGGTATAATTTTATATAATATATACGTATTAAATGTATTTTTGGAATATGTATAAACATATATATGAATATAAGTATTTTGATACATATATATATATATATATATATATATATATATATATATATATATATATATATATATATATATATATATATATATATATATATATATATGGTACGTATATTTTTAACATATGTATATATATATATATATATATATATATATATATATATATATATATATATTGTATATGTATTTAATTGGGTGCATGTATATATTATAAGTATATATGTTAGTTAAAGATAAGTATATTTATATATATCTACTAGATGACCCGAGTGTGGATACGTACACCCCGTAACTACACCTGATCTATGATCCTGTGAACTGATAGCAGACTGCCACACGTATACTAACGTACTGGTAAGCCCCATACAATTTTGATCGTTTGTCTTACAATACAATCACAGACGCGACGCCCGTGCAACTTGACGCACACTGACCCTAGTTTGACCAGTGCCATACCTGGCATAGCCCTGAGTTATATTTTGTGTCGTGTTAGTGTAGTACCTGATGCAAATATTGTATTTGATATGTCTATAGGACTGTCGGATTCTCCAGACGATACTCTGGGATAGGACATTGGTTTTACCAGCTAAGGACCCAAGGCGAGTACATTCTCTGATTAGCTTCTTGTTTATGATATTCCCTATGTTTATTGTATCTAGTGTAAATATCCATATTCTCGATACGCTGGTTACACGGATTGGTGTATACGGAGCTCGTCATGAGATGTTATTCCTTGTTCATGGTGTAGCTTGTACAAGACTTGTTTTTTTGTTATCTTGTGCATGTACAGACACTGATTTCCGGGGAGATTTGCTACCTTCCTAGGGAATCCCGTGCCATAGCATTCCATGATTGGATCTACTATACCAGTCGGGGGTGGAGAGTATTTTAGTGTAGATATGTGATCATACCCAACTCTACATGCATCATAGCTCACCCACGCCTCACGTCGGTGCAGCCTTACCATTACATGCCTCATCACTGTTATATATGGTTAGCCTGAGTATTACTCGCATCATAGCTATTCCTACGGATTAGCCTGACCTCAAGGATGATTTCTAACCAATATAATGAGTTTACCAGTCCCAAGCCGATCACATGTTAAAGCTAGTACTCACATACTTAGTCATAGTATTCTTGCTCATTGACATATTGTTTCCTTTCCTGCATTTACTTACAATATTTCCAGTATATTCTTTATTGTATATTTCTTGTACCTATACATGCATCTTGTATATTTCCATCTATATACTACTACATAGTTTATATCATTGATATAGAACTGCTATTTAGAAATGTACTTTGCTCCTTCCTGACTGGAAAATATTTTCCAGACTATGCCTAGAGCACTGGTATCCGACACTGGTGGACCACAGGGTGAGTAGCTGCAGTCTTGGACTTAGTAGTTTAGTCGTGATTTCGGGAGGTCTAGCCGGAATCACTAGTTATCTAGTTAGTTCCTTCAGCAGTTTATTTGGTACCGGATTTGTCTCCGGCATTTTGTTGAGACTTGGATTTATTGTTGAGTTAGATTTATTTACATTAGACTTGTGTTGTATTTTATTTTATTTCTTCGATTCTTATCGTGCTGTAGTTATGTGATTGAGTATGTTATTCATTTATATTGTGTCATCCGTTCCTCCTTATGGAGATTGGATGCTCATGTGAGATTGCTTAGTTAGTATCATGACCTAGACAGCGTTCTACAGCCGATGCTGCGGCGTAGGCTGGACGTACCCACGCTCTCGTACCCCTAAATCGGGTGCGGGTCGTGACACATTTTCAGTGGTGGCCCATACAGGTCAGACTTCCCAAGTTGTGCGATGTCGTGGTAGTGTGACGTCATAGTTGTGCTACTGCGTGCTTGCTATATAATATAGGACATAGGATACTAGGATGAGAGAGGATACTCAATCACAAATTTTTGAGAGATTCCTGGGACGACCCCTTGATAATCTTATTATAATTTCCAATTTAAATCATTTTTCTTGTTTCCGTCCGTCCTCACTCGTTGATATTAAATTGATTATTGTTGATCAGTTAATTAAATTAGGATCTTTGTTTCATTGTAGAGTTTGATTTCATATCGAGATGAATTTTATGGACTAAACTTTATGATATCATCTGATGACATATATTGATGAGAACAATGAGAAAGGTAAAACGTCTACTTTGGTCATGGAACCTAGAGTTTATCGCGGCCATACCGGTTGGCGTGGCAAAGATTCTAGATGACATGATTATGGGGTTGCGTACTTTAGTTACGGAACCTGTCGTTTATCGCACCTATGCTTACTGGTATGGCGAGGATTCTCAGCATCATGATTTTTGACCGAAGTGTATGATTATCAGGTTGTATCTTAAAATTGGTTCTTAAGGTATCATCTCAACACTTATCTATTTCTGTATTACAGAACTTTATTCCATCGTTTCTTTTGGTTGCTAGCAGTAGAAATACCTTTAGTCCTCAACCCAGTTCCTTTTGAACTTCTATTCCTTGAGGATTTCTTGTTAAGTATGATAATTAGTGACTTATAATTATGTCTGTATTTTGAGTATTAGTATTGACTGAGTGTTGCTTGTGAGTTTGTAAGTGTTTCCTAGTTGGACATGTGACCAGTTGGCGTTAATCTAAAGTAACCCATAGCGTAGTCCCTTGTAGCAATAGCTCTATGATAGGTGTAATATAGTTAGTATTGGCACTATAGATAGAGGAGAAGGAATATCAGTGATGATGATCATTTGGAAGTAATAGTGCAAATAATTCGGGCAGTATAATTTTCGTACATAGTTGAGGTTGTAAATAATTAGTGTATTAGTGTGCACCTTGAGTATTAGAGACTGTGAGTATTTATATGTATACTTGAGGATTCAATTTTATCGTTTGAAGAATGAGAATGAATTGCAAATTTTTTTTGAATTTTAAGGAGTTGAGATTTTTATGTTATTTAAATGTTTGAGGACTAAATCTGATTCAATAAACATGGTCAAGGCTATAAAGATTTTAGAAGTGATTACCATTTTATTTCGATATTGAGTATTTGATTTTTGAGGAAGTATATGCATTTATTTTAAAGGAGTTAAAACTTTGATGATCTTATTTTGAGGATTAATTTTTCGGTGGGTAAGAAATATATAATAATATATGAGTGGATGAAGTGCATACGTAAGGATCTGCTGACTTGGGCATGATTGAGATGGCACTGCAAACGGACTTGAGTGTCCATCTAGAGTTGTATTAGGGAGAACAATACTTAGTATGGTGTGTTGCACTTGGTGTGCACTTGAGTGATAAAGAACAACTAGTATGAACAATTTTAGTAGGTAAGGAAGCTAGCAACGAGTGTGCTTGTAGTAGAACTGTGGTACCTAAAGGGATAGAGGTATCAAACCTTGGATGCGTCGTTGACCTGTGCAATCACAAATAGGAATATTTCCAATCTATTTATCTTGAATGTTGCTTCTTTAGAACTTTACAGTCCTTCCTTGATGATATCGCCTTTATTGCCTAAATTGATTCTTTTGGATCTGTCTTCAGGATGTCGCCGAGGACACGATCTATGAGAGTGGGAGCACTAGCTTTAGAGGGGTCTGCCACCTCTCCACCTGATGGACAGATAGCCGTAGTTCCTCCTACATCCCTGATGCATGTGGGAGTATCTGCACTTTTTGGGGTCTTCCTCCCCCACCTGTTCAGAGGATAGCCGCAGCTGTGACGGACAACCAGCCTCCTTCACCGACTCCAATTTCCGGAGGTGTGCCCATTGACGGGGCACAGATGTTTACCTTGATCGAGGGCATGGTAGATGCCCAGAAAGTGACGGTATATGCTCAGCGAGTTCAAGCTGAGGCTCTGAGGGCGCAAGCAGAAGCGCACCAGGCGCAGAATGAACTAATGAGAGAGAGCATGGAGAACGCTCACCAGATGGCACTACATACAATTGAGAGAGTTGCCCAGAGTATCCTGGCCGGCGGCAACCGAGGGTATTTCAGTATTAACAACAGTACCAGGCACCAGTTCGTGTTCAGCAGGATCAGACTTGTCTTTATTGTAAGAAGCCAGGTCATCTTAGGAAGAGCTGTAGAGCGAGGCTAGGACTTTGTTTGCGCTGTGGCGATGCAGGACACCGAATGAGGGATTGCCCTCTAGTTCAGCGCGCAGCTCCAAATTATAGAGATCCAGTTAGGCTACCTGTGGAACCGAATATTGCTCAGCACCCGCGAAGGGAACCACCCCAGCAAGGTGGTGCATTTGCGATGACGGTCGAGGAGACCGATACTACAGGTAATGTGTTAGCAGGTTCTATTCTTTTCTTTCTTCTGTTCCTTTCTATTTGATTGATTGACTGATTCCTTAGTACCGTAGCTTGTATTCATAATTTTCTTGTTAGAATGTAGTTAGTAGTACACCCTGACAGAGACTGCAATACCATGACCCAAGACACCATGACCGTACATATTTTTTTCTTAGATTACAGGTTGTATGACTGTAGGTAGAGTTTTCTCCGACCATGATTATTGGGGTTTGACCATAGCGAAGATTTATGAAGAGGTTATGACTTGACAAGAGAAACAAGATGATTAAAATTCGAGGATAAATATTGATTTAAATAAAGGGTTAAGAATTTAACATGACAGAATTGATGATTTATTAATTTTAGGAAGGATATGATATGATTGAAGTTTATCATTAAAAACTTGAGAAAATTAAGGAGATTATTATTATTTTTATTTTGACTGCAAGTTATGAATTTTAAATTTTATATTATGGACGATATTTGGAGAATCCATAAATATCGCATTGTTGAGTACTTTGAGGAAAAGGGAAAACCGAGGAATAAGATCATTGATGGATTAGTAGTTGAATTCAATTTTTGGGACGAGATTTAAATTTTATATATGCATTGATTAAAATCAAACTAGAGGAGTGAATATTAAATTTTGAGTACTGAATTATTAACTTAAAAATTCGGAGAAAATTCTTTTAAGGAGGGTAGTTGATGAATTTTGGGAACTGATTATATTTCGAGGATTTTTTTTCAGGAATACAATAATTTTAATTTTTTGAAGATTGTGAAATGGCAAGGTGGATTACTACCTGATTTTGTGGTTGATGAATTTAACTATTGATGGGAAATAAAATAATGTATAAACACTACTATGAGGACTTTAAATTTCGAGGACAAAATTCTTTTAAGGAGGGTAGACTTGTCACTACCACATTATGAAAATAGGGGTATTTTTGATTTTTTATATATTATTAATATTGGTATTTATATTAAATGATTTCTCGATAGGTATATTTAAATTAAATAATTTTGTGAGATGTGTAATTAAATATATTATTATATTCAGTGTTCATTAATGTTTGAGCTGGTAGACTTGACCTAGAGCCCACTAGACGAACACCTGTCCAAATTTTAGGATTTCGTGTTAATTGTATTAATTAAAATTTTAATTATTGGATGTCGTAATTAATTACCATAATTTATTTAATTATTGTGCCTTGTCGTTGCTTCGATATTTGGAGCGCTACCCTAGCTTTTGCCTTCCAACAAATTTTACAACATTGCCCTAGACGTGCCCGCCTTCCATTCTGCCATTTTTTATAATTCATAATCATGCTCTCTTGTGCTTCATTTTAGCCGCACAATAATCGTCGCGGACGTTTATTTAAATTCTAAATAAATTCAATTTCTGTATCGTTGTGCGTTCCAATCGAATTTGGAAGCAATCTTGACTTATTTTTCGTGCGACCCAAATTAGGATAATATTATGTTCTGAGTCTTCTTCATTAATGATATTGGTGACCCGACCTGATTTTGGCCCCACGTGCTCCTAATTAATTTTAGAACACAACTTGCATTTATTTCTAATTAAATTGAGGATACTATTTTGTCTGATCCCGTTAATCCCGGTTAATTCCAGTACCCTGCTATTTGAGCCCGTACAACACACACAACACCCTCATCCTCACATGAAGGAATTTTCTCCATATCAAATCCTGGCCACTCATTTAAAGTGGGTGCATCATCACCCTTCATTCTTATCTCACCCCTCCCTATTTAATGTCCTATCACAAGCCATAATCCCGAAAACCTAGACTAGCCCCAAGCCCCCAACCGTAGCCTCCTCCCCCATTCTAAAATTTCTCCATTTTTTCTTTTTCTTCTTCTTTTCTTCTTCTATTTTCTTCTTCTTCTTCTTCCCCTTCTCCTTGTTTTGAATTTTTGAAGAAAGAGAGGGAAACCATCACCACCACCTCACCCACTGTACCCCGTCGGCTCTTCCCTGCGCTCCGGTGGCCAACCGAGTCGACCACCCCGCTTCTTCCGGCGAGCCCGAGCAACCCCCTACTCGGCCAGCTCCGGCTCTACCCCGACCTGCAACTTCAGCTTCCCTGCAAACTCCTATCACCACCACCATCTCACTTCACCCCTACCACCCGGCCAGGCTCCGACTCCGACCCCGGCCCGGCCGAGCTTCCCGCTGCAACTCCTATCGACTCCACCACTCATTCCCTCCTCCGGCCAATAATTCGAGGTCGCACCGCCGCCACTGCATCTCGGCCAAGCCCCACAGCACAGCCGAGCTTCTTCACTGCTGCTCCTCCCTTTTTCATAACTCCGGCGAGCTGCCACCCGGAGCTCCACCATTACCACCACAATACGACGCCTTTTCCCCCACCCGACGGCCAACTGAACTCCATCAGGACCACCCCACAGCCCTGCCTCTCCATTCTTCGAGCAACCACCCCCAAGTCTTGCTGCTCTCCTCCCATAGCCGAGATCCCCTCGACTCAACTCCTCCTGCTGCAGTCCGGCGACCTGCCTCCCCGGCCAATCACTCGACACTCTACCTCCCTCATCTCCGTTCATCCCCCCTGAGCTCCCTCGACTCCACTTCTCCGGCCTACACCAGAACTTCCACCACCATCAACAGCCCCGCAGTTCCCAACTCCTCTCGAGCGGCCACTCCGGCGATCCATTCCGTCACCACCACCCTATCAACTACCACCGGCTCCACCACCATCTTCACGGTCAGCCGACTCTCCCCCATTCCTCCTTCCTGCTGTTCCTCCACGACTTCCTGCATCCTCGAGCCGGCCAGTGACCCACTGCACATCCAGGCGAGCCACCCCGCAGCCCAGTGCGGCCATCCCCCGCCGGCCAGCTCTCCCTCCGACGGCTGTCCAGCCACCCTCCACTGTGAGAGCCTCCCTCTCCCTCCTTCTTCGTATTTGAATGTATTCATATATACGTATGTGTGTAGGTGTATATACTTATATGTATGTGTGTATGTGTATAAATATATATATATATATGTGTATATACGTATATGTATGCATATACGTGTATACGTGTATGTGTGTGTACGTATGTATACATATGTGTATGTTTGGTGATACGTATTCATGTACGTGTATATATATATATATATATATATATATATATATATATATATATATATATATATATATATATATCGTAAATTCTCTAATTGGGTATATACTTGTATTCAATATATTAGTATTAATATATATATATTAATACGTATAATTTTGGTAATATATATATATATATATACCTATATATATAAATGTATGTATTTTTGGTGTAAATATACATATATTTATTTGGTATAATTTCATATAGTATATACGTATTAAATGTATTTTTGGAATATGTATAAACATATATATGAATATAAGTATTTTGATATATATATATATATATATATATATATATATATATATATATATATATATATATATATATATATGGTACGTATATTTTTAACATATGTATATATATATATATATTGTATATGTATTTAATTGGGTGCATGTATATATTATAAGTATATATGTTAGTTAAAGATATGTATATTTATATATCTCTACTAGATGACCCGAGTGTGGATACGGACACCCCGTAACTACACCTGATCTATGATCCTATGAACTGATAGCAGACTGCCACACGTACACTGACGTACTGGCAAGCCCCGTACCGTTTTGATCGTCTGTCTTGCCCAGCAATCACAGACGCGACACCCGTGCAACTTGACGTACACTGACCCTAGTTTGACCAGTACCATACCTGGCATAACCCTGAGTTATGTTTTGTGTCGTGTTAGTGTAGCACCTGAAGCAAATATTGTATTTGATATGTCTATAGGACTGTCGGATTCTCCAGATGATACTCTGGTACAGGATATTGGTTTTACCAGCTAAGGACCCAAGGCGAGTACATTCTCTGATTAGCTTCTTGTTTATGATATTCCCTATGTTCATTGTATCTAGTGTAAATATCCATATTCTCGATACGCTGGTTACACGGATTGGTGTATATGGATCTCGTCATGAGATGTTATTCCTTGTTCATGGTGTAGCTTGTTCAAGACTTGTTTCCTTGTTATCTTGTGCATGTACAAACACTGATTTTCGGGGAGATTTGCTACCTCCCTAGGGAATCCCGTGCCATAGCATACCATGATTGGATCTACTATACCAGTCGGGGGTGGGGAGTATTTTAGTGTAGATATGTGATCATACCCAACTCTACATGCATCATAGCTTACCCATGCCTCACGTCGGTGCAGCCTTACCATTACATGCCTCATCACTGTTACATATGGTTAGCCTGACTATTACTCGCATCATAGATATTCCTACGGATTAGCCTGACCTCAAGGATGATCGCTAACCAATGTAATGAGTTTACCAGTCCCAAGCCGATCACATGTTAAAGCTAGTACTCACACACTTAGTCATAGTGTTCTTGCTCATTGACATATTATATTCTTTCCTGCATTTACTTACAGTATTTCCAGTATAACCTTTATTGTATATTTCTTGTACCTATACATGCATCTTGTATATTTCCATCTATATACTGCTACATAGTTTATATCATTGATATAGAACTGCTATTTAGAAATGTACTTTGCTCCTTCCTGACTGGAAAATATTTTCCAGACTACGCCTAGAGGACTGGTATCCGACACTGGTGGACCACAGGGTGAGTAGCTGCAGTCTTGGACTTAGTAGTTTAGTCGTGATTCCGGGAGGTCTAGCTGGAATTACTAGTTATCTAGTTAGTTCCTTCAACAGTTTATTTGGTACCGGATTTGTCTCCGGTATTTTGTTGAGACTTGGATTTATTGTTGAGTTAGATTTATTTACATTAGACTTGTGTTGTATTTCATTTTATTTCTTCGATTCTTATCGTGCTGTAGTTATGTGATTGCGTATGTTATTCATTTATATTGTGTCATCCGTTCCTCCTTATGGAGATTGGATGCTCGTATGAGATTGCTTAGTTAGTATCATGACCTAGACAACGTTCTACCGCCGATGCTGCGACGTAGGCTAGACGTACCCACGCTCTCGTACCCCTAAATCGGGTGCGGGTCGTGACATATTCCATCACAACCCTCTCTGTGTGTGTGTGTCCATGCTTTTTTTTATTGGAAATTGCAAATGCAATGTGTCTGCTCCAACCTCTAGTTTAGGTTTTCTAACTTTAGTCTAAGGCACCCTCTTGGATTTTATATACAAGTTACTTGGAAGAGATTAAATACTATATTGTTTATGTTGGAAAGTTTTGTGACCATTTATGTTGCACACCTATGTGATACTAAAAAAGGAAAAAAGAAAATGTGATATCAATTTATAAAACTATTTTAAATGACCATATATATATATATATATATATATATATATATATATATATATATATATATATATATATATATATATATATATATATATAGATAGAGAGAGAGAGAGAGAGAGAGAGAGAGAGATTAAATAAATAAAACCTAAACCCATACCCGCTAATTAAACACAAACCCAATTCTCTCCCTCCCTACGTGTACAACAATTCTCCCCCATATATATATATATATATATATATATATATATATATATATATATATATATATATATATATGTGTGTGTGTGTGTGTGTGTGTGTGTGTAAACCAAACCCTAACCCTAAACCCTAACCATCACCCACCTACACCACCCCGACACCCTGGCGCCGCCCACAGTCCCGCCGTCGCGCCGCCGCGCTGGAGCAGCGCCGTTGTCTGTAGGCAGCATCAACAGTAGCTTACAACAGCAGGCAGTTGTGGCCCCCTCCTTCGTGTGGAGCTTCCGCCTTCACCGCTCATCCGATTTGTGTCCTGTCTTCGCTGGTATATTCATAAACTAACCCTCTAGGATTTCCTTCAAGCGGAACAAATTTAGGCACCCCGGTTTGATCGAAAAATTGTCCGGAAGTTGGTCGAAAAAATGTTCGGAAACAGTCCAGAATTTTGATCAACCCCCATGTTCATGCCCAATTTTCTACCATCTTGTTACTTATTTTCAAAATATAATTGAAGGGACTTCTTTACAATATAACCAAGATTTTTACTGCTCTTTTAGTTTTTATTAATTGGCTATAATGGTTAAATTATTCTTGTTCCAAAACGACCAAAAAATTATTTTTAAAATACCAAAAATCTCTCGATACGGGGTACATTCCGCAAAATGAGATAACTTTATCGTGTGTGAGTTGCATCAAAAGACGCATAACGTAAAAGAGAACGTGTAGAATTTTATGGAACTTAATTTGGATGTGCGTGCATACCGGAATCAACACGTATACGCCAAAAATACAGTATCAGCCTATTCTGATACTCGCCGTAACTTCGTGTGTGCTTGTCGTTTCACAATAAAACTTGTGCCATCGGATTCGCAGCGTTACGATGGTCCTGTGACCCAAGTTTGGTTCGATTCTGAGAACGTTGACGAAACAATATTTTGTGGGCCCCACAGTTCCACATAACGGACAATTTTATGATCGGCTTATCGGAATCCAGTTATGGACGTTCTATTGAGTTCATATCGTCGTTCTGGACTCGTAGACACTAAGTTTGACGAATTTGAAGAACTTTGTCTCTGGCACATTTTTCGGTGCGAAGTGGGCCATATGTGGACCCAACTTTGACCCAAAACTGTCAATTTTGTCCCTGTCTTCAAATTGGACTTATGGGTAGTCAATCCTAGCAATTTTTATTATTCTGAGAATATTGATGATGTTTGTTTCAGCATCCGGAGGTGTACGTGTAGATTCTACTTTCCTAGGAGCAGTTGACGGAGTTCAGAACCCAAGCAAGTGTACCTTGCCATGATGTATCATAGTTTCTTGCCTTTATTATCTTATTTAGTTATTATAGTTATTTGATATGTGTGATGTGTGTTTACCCTAGGACCGTGAGACGTTGCTTACCGTCCGAACAAGATTCGGGTGTCGACGCCGTACGCGGAGTAGTGTAACGTCACTTAGAGAGTTGATTCCACGATTATATTTTTACGTGCTTGCTTTACCAAGTACGCCATACCCTAGGCACTTGGCACTATTTTATGTGACAGAATATTTCTTGAGTTATTCATGGTGATTCTGTATAGGCTTACATGATTCGTGATAGGAGACTTGCATATTATATAGATATTATTATGACTCGTTGCACTAGCTAGAGGTCATGATCTTGCGTGTTATGGACATGAGACGTTGTGGACATGAGACATGAGGTTACATTGGGTGGGAAGAGACATACCATACTACAGGCTGATTATTGATATATATATATACTATACTACTGGAGGTGCTTTGGCACATATACTGGAGTCGTGATACTACTGGAGGTGCTTTGACACATATACTGGAGTCGTGATACTACTTGCTTTGGCATATATACTGGAGTCATGATACTACTTGCTGCTATGGGCTCCCCGACACAGAGCTTGTAGTCGTTTCAGCACTACCAGAAAAAGTCAAATTAGCGACGTCTAAAAACGTCGCTAAATAACAAAAAATCGTCGCTAATTAGGTTTAGCGACGTAATTAGCGACGTTTCAAAGCAGTCGGAAAATACCAAGTCGCTAAAACAAAAAACGTCACTAAACGTCGCTATGCCGACGTTTTTTAGCGACTTTAATGTGTCGCTAAATTTAGCGACGTTTTGCGACGCCACGTCACTAAAAAGCGACATTTAGAAAAGTCGCTAAACGTCGCTGATTAGCGACATCTATCGCGACGTTACACCGACGTCTTTAATGACCTGGCTATACTGCCATGTCAACAATTGACGACGTTTAGCGACGTAATTAGCGACGTCATTAGCGACGTCCGTAGCGACGTTTTACAGCGTCGCTAAGTAGCGACGTAATTAGCGACGTAAATTAACGTCGCTAAACGTCGCTAAACGTCGCTAATAACGTCGCTAATTTTTAAAAAAAAAAAAATAATGTGCAGAAGCAAACATTGGTGATTCCCTGCAGTTTTACATCATCTTCATCATACACACCAACATGATTCAATCTAGTTAACTATATAATCCAATTAAATTAAAGACCACAAGAAGTATCAATCCAATTAAATGTGGATAACTATATAATCCAATTAAATTAACTAAAAAATTAAAGACCACAAGAAGCATCATACATCATGTCTATTGTTGAAGTATCAATAATTCATAAATAATAATAAAAATAACTATACTACTACGGATCTGCAGGAGGCTGACCAGCGGCGCGCTTGAAGGATAACAACTCCTCATACTCGTCCCGTGGAATCGACACCGATGTCGATGGAGAAGGCAGTGACGTCGGTGGAGGCCGTGCCCGTTCCAAGTATGCGAGTCGCTGGTTGTAAGAATCCAGGGTAGATAACAGCCTCGTACTGCTACCACCCATTGAATCCTGCATTCTCGTCAGGTTCTCGCCCATCGATAGCTGTGACGCATGCATCCTCGTCAGCTTCTCGCCCATCGATAGTTGTGACGCCTGCAGCTCCATGATGTTGCGATCATTGGAGGCTCTAATATCATTTGTCAATTCTCGTAGCTCCGTCATGCTGCAGTCGAGCATATCCAATCGTGCGATGAGCATCGGATCGTCTGCCTGCGGCTGGGACCGGGACTGGTCCTCCATACTTCGCAGCAAGTCGTCACGGAGAGACGCAATCTGACGGTCAACGGCCTCCTGGATGGCCTCCTGGACTCTGGCCGACGACTGCGAGGGCTGCGACTGCGAGGGGTGTGTGGAATGCACAGCTGTCGGGGAGGCCCTAGATGACTGCGTCGCAACCAGGGCGCCATAGGAGCCCGTACAGTAGTACGTACCCCTCTGGAGACCACCAGCTGCGGTCACCCACAGGTCATCCGCCGACGGAGATGGACCGGGCTGCGACAAAGCACCAGCCTCTCCAGGTGTAGGTGCACTAGCAGTCGCCCGCTCACGAAGCCTAAGATACTCGGCCTAGAAAAGGTTTGGAAACTCAATAATTGCCTAAGTTATATTAAAATAAACACAAAGTAAAGTAATACTTACATAGGTCTGTGAGGCCCTCTCATCAATGAGATTTCTGTCCTTGCGATGGGTGGCCAAGAAAACGGTCACCATGTTTGCATCCTCACCCCTCTGTACCTGTTAAAAATATATTTTTTATTACTAAACTTAAATATTTTTTTCAAGTACCATTTTATGGTACTTATATTAAAATAATATATTTTAAAAGAAAAAACATACCAAACGACGGAAATGTTCCATCATCGGAATCGAGCCACCACACCACTTGACAGCATTCTGCCTAGCCGCCTTGGCCTTCTTAGACCTTTCCTTGTAGCTCGGATCGTCGAATCTAGCCCTCATCGCAGTCCACTGCTCAGGCATGATCCAACCTTGGATCGGTTTTCCAGCACGATGACGAGCCTTCTGGTCATCCAGAGCATCTCGGATAAGCTTGGCGGCAACGGTAGGAAAGAGCCGCTCGATCAACTCGGCCCGGTGCGGAGGATAAAAATATGTTTGCTACAATAAATAATTCATTAAGTTAGCATCACGAATATGCATAAATTAGAGGATTTATTTAATATACTTTTACCTGGAAGTGCGCAAACCAGAACGCCTTCCTCTCCTCCGGAGCCTCAGAGTAGTTGATCCAAGGGCCACCGTAGTTGTTCCTCAGAAATTGGCCCAGGCGTCTCTGAACCGACGATGGACGATATCTATACAGAAATAATAATTTAGATTACTGAAAAAGTCAATATACGATGAATAAAGAGAAACACAAATATATACTAAACCATCTAATTGACTTACTTTGTACCGTCGGCCCAAATCTCTGTCCTCGTCTCCTCCGGTGGTGCGCATGGAGGATCTTGCTGATGCTGGGACAACGTCGGCACGACCTCCTCTACATGCTCATCTGTCTCCATGGTTCCGTCAGCAGGAGGAACGCTGGACGAGGGAGTACTATCACGCCTGGAACTACTCGTCCCAGGAGTGATGCCACGCAACGTCGTCGCAGTCGGAGATGTGACTGATCGATATACTGGAGTACTGGGCGACGTTGATCCGAAACCAACAGTAGGCAGTACCGGAGTGGCACTCTGTCTACCTCGGGACCTGCCGAATCCTCCGCGTCGTCATGTCATATCTGATAACAACATATGATGAATATAGAGAAACACAAATATATACTATATTCTACAGTCAAAATGTGATACATATCTCAAAGTATTATACAGTCAAAATATAATACATATATTCGTTAATGTCAACATCTACTTCTACATGCAATATTTACAGTCCAAATACAGTTACATTCTACATGGAATATTTTATATTTTCAATCATCTTCAGAAAATTCATCTTGTTCGCCTTCCTCGTCCTGCTCTTCCTCTTCCTCGTCTTCACTTTCATCTACTTCGTCGTCCTCTTCGGATAATTCTACATCTTCTACATTATTACTCGTGTAATGAGTAACTTCCGTTGAGTCCACATCTACAATATTTGTTACAAGAGGTAGATCGTCCTCCTGATAAGCTATTTCGTCAATGTCAAAGGTATTTCTAGCTTTAGTCTTGCATACTGCCCACCAATCCGACCTCGCTGTCCCCCGTCTAGGATAAGTTGTGAAGTACACGAGCTGAGCCTGACTTGATAGGACAAATGGTTCGTAGCCTTGATATCTACGCTTGTAGTTTATATCCACAAGGCCATGCTTGTCAATTTTCCAACCTTGATCTTGAATCGGATCGAACCATTCACACCTGAATAGCACGATATTAGCAGGTTCTGGGCCATAATTATATGTCAACTCCACAATCTCTCGTAAGATGCCAAAAAAATCATTGCCCGGATTGACGTCTTTGTAGTTTGTAGATTTGATACACAAACCACTATTTTTCGTGGAATCAAGATCCAGAAAGCTGTCTCTGATAGGAGCATTTGTTGACTTGAACCTGAACCCATTCACACAGAAACTTGGCCATATTTTTACGGCAGTAATTGGTCCCTTGGCTAGAGTCCTAATAGATTCAGTCTCAGGTGATATTAGACGATCGACCTAAATACCAAAGTAGCGATAGTAAGTTATTTGTTTTGCAAGTGCAGAAATAAAAAGTAATTACCAAGCATCTTACATATGCGCTCAACCAAGAAGAAAAATGGCATCTCATATCTTGTTCTACTTCTTCGTCTGTTATGTAGGGTCTAACCGACCTCAACTCATCATTATATGTACTGAAAAACAATGAAGCAACTGCTGATTAGTAGCATAATAGTATCTTATACTATTACATTGAGATGATGTAAACGTGGACGTATTAATTACTTACCCCTCTAGCTTCTCCACTTCATCCTCGTCGCAATTGAGTAATATATACAATTGAGCAGCCCTTAGCTCATCGTCATTCAAATATCTCTTCTTTATTTTTCCCGAGGGCTTTCCGGATGCATTAAATACTTTGAGTATTGCATCATTAGATTCCTGATATGCGTCGTCGTTTCTGGGAGCTTTCGTCCTATTAGTAGCAACATGCGGTTTGAAATACGTCGAGCAAAAGTTTGTAATCTCCTCGAGAACATAAGCTTCACAAATAGAGCCTTCAACCCGTACCTTATTTTTTACCTTTCTCTTTAGGTGATTCAGATGGCGCTCGAAGGGGTACATCCACCGATAACCGACAGGACCACCAACACGTGCCTCATAGGAAAGATGAATTGGCAAATGCTCCATAGAGTCGAAGAATCCAGGAGGAAACACCTTCTCGAGCTTACATAGTGTTACCGCAATGTCCCTCTCTTGCTTTTCTAGATGATCGACGAGCAACTTAGTACAACAAAGATCTCTGAAGAATATGCTCAGCTCTGTCAATGGGTCCCAAACGACCTGCGGTAAGAATTCCCGAAATGCAATCGGAATTAACCTCTCCATGAATACGTGACAATCGTGGCTCTTCATACCTACTAGTTTGTTCTCTTTGAGGTCGACGCATCTTTTCAAGTTCGACACGTACCCGTCTGGAAACTTTAGACCCTGAATCCACCTACAAAGTCTACCTTTATCCTCTTTATCCAGTGAGAAAACTGACTTAGGTTGCTTTAACTTTCCATTCCCCTCCTCTATCAAATGCAATGCAGGACGTCTACATATGTCTTCTAAGTCCAACCTGGCCTTCGGATTATCTTTCGTCTTCCCCTTTACATCCATTACAGTATTAATTATGTTATCAAACACATTCTTCTCGATATGCATGACATCAAGGTTATGTCTGATCAGATTGGTGCTCCAATATGGCAGATCCCAGAATATACTCCTCTTCGTCCAGTTATGGGTGCGACCAAATCCGTCATACTTGTACCCCTTAGCAGGCTCTTCGATAGCACTTGGTAAATCTTTTACCTCTTCCCATATCGTGCATCCCGGCCACCTTGGCGGTGGATTGGCCTTCTCCACAACTCCCGCACGAAAAGCATTCCGATTCCTCCGGTACGGATGATCCTTCGGCAAAAATTGTCGATGACAATCGAAGAAGCACGGTTTGCCTCCGTGTTTCAAATGGAAAGCCTGAGAACGGTCCATGCAATACGGACATGAGAGACGACCATGGGTGCTCCATCCCGATAACATTTCATAGGCCGGAAAGTCGTTGATGGTCCACATAAGTGCTGCCCTCATCTGAAAATTCTGCTTCCTAGAAACATCGTACGTGTTGGCACCTACTTCCCACAGCTGATTCAACTCATCTATCAAAGGCTGTAAATACACATCGATGTTCCTCTTCGGATTGTTCGGACCCGGGATAATAACGGTTAGGAACATATACGGAGTCTTCATGCACATCAAAGGCGGTAGATTGTACGGAGTGACGATCACAGGCCAACACGAATACTGGAAGCCCGAAAGTCCGAATGGGGTAAAACCTTCAGAGCAGAGCCCCAATCTGACATTACGTGCTTCCTCGGCAAAATGTGGATACTCTCGATCAAAGTGCTTCCATGTTTCTCCATCGGATGGATGATCCAATACTCCTTCGATCTGTTTTTGCCTGTGCCAACTCATGTTTTCTGCAGTCTCCTTAACCATAAACAACCGCTGCAACCGCGGCGTCAAAGGCAAGTAGTGCATCGAATCGGTAGGCTTCCTTGCACCGACAGACTTTCCTCTAACAGTGGCCTTGTAGCGATCAGCACCACAGAATCTGCACGCATCTTCATCCTTGTCGTCTTTGTAGTACAACATGCACCCGTTGCAATATGCATCAATTTTCTCGTATCCCATCCAAAGCGATCTCACCATCCTCTTAGATCGATAGAAGTCTTTAGGCAACTTTGCACCCTCGGGCAAGATCTCTATAATCAAATCGAGCAGTCGATTATAGCATTCTAGTGACATGTTAAAATCGGACTTGATGCTCAATAATCTTGTAACCACCTCCAACGGTGAATGATCCTCACAACCAGGATATAGTGGAGTCCTTGCATTCTCAAGCAACTCTATAAACTTTGCAGCATCGGCATTCGGTGCCTCCTCAGCTGCATCATAATTGTCCGGATTGAAACTCGGTCCTGCCGCATCATAATTGTCAGGATTGAAACTAGGCCCCGCCGCATCATAAACCATGTTCACCAACCCGTCGACGTAAGCATCGTGGTCTTGGACATCCATATACGGCTCCACATAGGGCTCCGACTCCGATGCTAGAGATACAAGTTCTCCGTGCACGGTCCACTGATAGTAATTCGGCGTAAAGCCCTTCGAGTATAAATGATACGTAACTTCCACTTCTGGATGATATTTCCTGTTGCGATATCTCACACACGGACACTTAATTTTGGTACCGTCCATGTACTGAGGGAACGCCTTGGCGAACTGCAGGAACTGCTGTACATCCTCAATGAATTCATCCCGCACACCGCACATGTCATCAGGATGACGGTTGTACATCCACAAACGATGACGCAGATAGTAATTCATATCCATTTCTAGATACTTCTGCAAAAATGACAGTATGTATCATATAAATCATTACATACAGTGGTTTATCACCTAGCTTCATAACTTAACCGTACTATAAAAATCATATCTGATATAATACATACTTTTATTTATCAAAGTCTAAAATAAGCAATATTCATGCTAACCCATCTTAAACCAACTAACCAATACCTGGACACTAAGCTAACTAAAACTAGTATACATAGCTCACTAAATGCAACTGAAAATGGATACTGATACAGTGGGACTTGTTGATACTTACTGATACATGGTTGCTGAAATGACACAGTGCTGATGGTTTTCCTCTTCGGTTGCCTGCTCACTGTTGCAGACCTCCTTCTCACTGCCCACTACAAGGCTCGAGCATGCCATCCCGCTTATTCTAGATACCATCTTAGTACACTCCTATCTAACATCTCTAAACATCACTAACCTACATATCTATATATACCCGATTAACACTTGACTTTATACCTTGCCTGCATCAACTCCTACAATTGCCTGTACTGATACCTCACACAGTCCCTGATACGTATCAGTGTATAAGTACTGATGACTGATACCAAACTGAAACTGAGATGCACTAAGGCATGCCTCTGCAGTGCCTAGGGACTGCCCCCAAGCCTAACTGACAGGCACCATTTGGGTGCACTGCTGCAGTGCCCCATGCCAGAGCCCCAAGTCTGTGTCCATGTGATATTAGTGTCTGTGTCCATGTGATATTAGTGTCTGTATCCATGTGATATTAGTGTCTGTCTATGTCCATGTGATATTAGTGTCTGTGTCCATGTCAAAAAACTTAATCCTAACCCTAGGTCCTTATCAGTGTCTGTGTCAGTGTGTGTGTGTGTCGTGTCGTGTCTGTGTCACCATCTGTGTGTGTGTGTCGTGTCTGTGTCAGTATCACATGTGTTCTGAGAGAGAGAGAGAGAGAGAGAGAGAGAGAGAGAGAGAGAGAGAGAGAGAGTTAGGCTTTACCTAGAGCTCGAGGAAGAGGAGGGGGATGCCGGAGTAGCCGCGGGGGAGGTCGACGGAGCAGGCGGTCGACGGAGCGGGGGGGGGGGGGCGGGGGAAATTTTTTTCGTTTCGAAATTTCAACAGATGGGGAAAAACGAAACCGAGCCCTAATTAACCAAATTTTAGCGACGTTTAGCGACGTCAAATAAGGACGTCGCTAAATTAAATTATAGCGACGTTACGGTCGTCGCTAAACACGTTGCTAAATATTTCTAATATAAACGTCGCTATTTGCGTCGCTAAACGTCGCTAACTTAGATATATTAGCGACGTTTAGCGACCAAAATTGAACTTATAGCGACTAATCTTATAAAAACTGAACATAAGTCGCTAAACGTCGTTAAATGTCGCCGATTAGCGACGTCTACCGACGTTTTACATGGAGTCGCTAAATTAGCGACGTTTTTACCTGGAGTCGCTAAAAAATGTCGCTAATCCCGCTTATTCTAGTAGTGCAGCCTGAGTACGAGTGATGCTCTCACGTGCATATCACTTAGATGGTTACAATAGTTTACCCTTGAGTATGTGGCATTATACTGTTTTACTTTTGGCATGCTGTTTCTTGTACCTTGTTACGTCCCTCTGAGGATCTGGTCTCCTGCCAGTTTTTTTTGCAGCATAGAAGGTTATGGAGCCTTTGGAGTTGCTGATGGAGTTGCTTATCTTGCAGGCATTGGTACCAGGTACTTATATCATTTCTACCGGAGTTATGGTTATTTATTCATATTGTTTATTCATCTGCTGATGTAGCCTAGTTTTATAGACTCATATTTCTTTTTCGAGTCTATTCGAGTTTGTGTGTTACTGGACGGCCGACTTTAGCACATGTAGCTCATTCTTGTGTATTATGTTCATTGTGGATTGAGGCATAGATATTTATATTTATTTGATTATTTAGATAGTGACCATTATAATACAGCTTATATGTATTCGAGTCAGATTAGAGTCTGGTCGAATGCGTAGCTGGCATGTTACGTATTTCTAGTTCTACGTATTTTGGGACTGAGATGTGACACCCCTCCTCTGAAAACGAATCACAGCCATGTCAGCTACCTTTGATTGCCCTTGGATTTGTTTGGGAGACTTCCAACACATTATCCATTGCTGTAGAGAAATCAGGAGGCAATGGGTTTGACTGTAAGGCCGCCATCAGCTTCAACAATATGCTTGATACTTGCGTCCTTATAGACCTTGGGTTCATAGAGCCAGCCAACACTTGGACCAACCGGAGGAAGCCGTGCTTCAACATCAGGCTAAGGATACAACTCGGAGCTTAACGTCACAGTATCCATACTCCCTATGCTAATGCTGATTGGTGTGAGTCACACCCCAACGTCACAGTATCCATACTCCCTAGAGTCAACAACAACCACTCGCCTATCCTCCATAATAGTGACAACAAACCCTCCACCAAAGAAGAATGTTGAGATTTAAAACTTTTTAGCAGCACAGTGTCGGATACAACTCGGAGCTTAACAAAATATGGAATTCACCTACTCGTTCTACTACTGATCTAACATCCAAAATTAAACTAGTCCAGATTGCACCAGTGGAGCAATCTACGTTTGGTGGTATCCAATATCGTATCAAGCATATAAAGGGGAGACTTCTGTCCATCTAGTCTATTAACCCCACCCAACAAACACTTCAATAGGAGGAAGACCTGACTAATGAAGTTAATGATCTACTTTCCCTTGAGGAGGCCTACTGGAAACAACGCTATAGATGCTGCTGGATCAAAAGTGGCGACAAGAACACCAAATATTTTGATGTCCTGGACAATAACTAAAAGAGGAGCTATGGGATTCACACACTACAGTTTGAAGATGGTTCATGGACGACAAATCATCACACCATAGCGGTGAGAATTGTTAATCACTTCAAACTTATCTTCCAGGCTGCTCCAACTGAAAAATTTGATCCCAACTTCATGGTCTAATCAAACCCTATTTCTCTAGAAGAGAATGTCTATATTGGCATCGTCCCTATTATAAAAGAGATTGAAGAAACCCTTGTCGTATGGGACCCCTTAAGGCCCCAGGAACTGACAGCTTCCCTGTCTTATTCTCTCAAAATAGCTGGAGCAATGTGGAAGAGAGGTCTCCTTGCTTGTCAGGGCCGGCCCTGGCCCAGGGCGGACAGGACGACCGCCCAGGACCCCATGGACCAGAAAGGCCCAAAATTATTTTTTGTTTAAATATATAAATAATTTTATACCGAAAATAGAACTAGTATTTATCATTGACCATTCATAATGCAAAGTAATTGTTGTGTAGTGGTTATTACTTTAGACTTGTACACAAGAGATTTTTAGTTCAAATCTTGGTGGAAGCATATTTTTTATTTTACTTTTATTTTATTTATTTTTTTATATTATGTATGGAGCCTCATTTTGAAAGTTCGTCCCGGACCCCTGTGAGCTCAGGGCCGGCCCTGTTGCTTGTCCAACATATTTTTTACTTCAACCTGGTTACCTCCTAATATAAAGCATACTTATTCCCAAAGTAGAAAGCCCGATGACTCCAAGTTACTTATGACCAATTGCTCTATGTAATGTGGCCTACAAATTAATCTCGAAGATCATTACTAATAAAGTTCGGCCTTTGATGGACAACCTCATCTCCCCTATGCAGAATGCTTTCGTCTCGAGTCGGCATATTATAGACAACGTTATAGTGGCCCAAGAAATCTACAACTGGATGAAACACTCTTCGAGAAAAATTGCTTTTGCTCTAAAGATTAATATGTCGAAGGCTTATTATTGATTATCATGGAAGTTTATTAAAAGTTGCCTGCATCGATTTGGCATTCGTGGCCACTCTGACGATCTCATTATGAAGTGCATTACTTCGTCCTCCTTCTCTATCCTCATCAATGGTACTCTAGAGGGATGGTTCCAACACTACCAAAATAAGTCAAATTATCGATGTATTTAGCGACTCCGGATTAAGACGTCGCTAATATTATAGATTTTAGCGACGTAAAAACATGATGTCGCAATACGTCACTGTTGGAGACATTCAACGACGTCTAGCGACTACAATTAATATTATGGAAATGAATGTCACCGAGAAGTCGCCAAAAGTTGTTATGTTTTTTAAATCAGCAAATTTTTGTGATGTTTCTACATGTACATAGCTGAATATTATAAACTAGCGACGCTTATATTAGGCGTCGCTAAATCGTTTCATATAGGGTTTCGACGTTTCATTTTTCCCACTCTTTCATCCCCAAACTTTTAAATTTGGCGATGTCTGGCGATACTTTATACCGTCGTCGATTTACGCGGTCGGTTCAAATTCTGATTCCTGTCCTAAAATATTGCGTATCGTCGCTAGATGTCGCTATATAGCGACGATTAGCGATGTACATATGAGACGTCGCTAAAATCCTAAAAATTTAAGTCGGTTCAAATGCTCTTTCCCCTATAAATAACCCTCTTAACCCCTCTCCCATATCCCACTCCCCTTCCACTCCCCTCCGCTCCGCTCCGCATCCGCAGCCACTCGACCCCCTTCCCCTCCCCTCCGCCTCGACCCCCCTCCCCTCGACCCCCTCCCCTTCCCTCCGCCTTGGCACCCGCCTCCGCCTCAACCCCCTCCCCTCCGCATCCGCACCCACTCGACCCCCTCCCTTCCCCTCCCCTCCCCTCCCCTCCGCCTCGACCCCCACTACCAGAATAAGTCAAATTAGCGACGTCTAAAAACGTCGCTAAATAACCAAAAAATGTCGCTAAGTTGGTTTAGCGACGTAATTAGCGGCGTTATAAAGTTGTCGGAAAAAATCAAGTCGCCAAAAAAAAACGTCGCTAAACGTCGCTATACCGATGTTTTTAGCGACTTTAATGTGTCGCAAATTTTTGTGACGTTTAGCGACGCCGCGTCACTAAATAGCGACGTTCTGTAAAGTCGCTAAACGTCGCTAATTAGCGACTTATATAGCGACGTTACACCGACGTCTTTAATGACCTGACAATACTGCCATGTCAGTAGTTGGCGACGTATAGCGACATCATTAGCGACGTCTATAGCGACGTTACACCGACGTCTTTAATGACCTGGCTATACTGCCATGTCAGCATTTGGCGACGTATAGCGACGTCATTAGCGACGTTATTAGCGACGTATTTAGCGACGTATTTACAACATCGCTAATTAGCGACGTATTTAGCGACTTAATGTAACGTCGCTATACGTCGCTAAACGTCGCTAAAACCGTCGCTAATTTTAAAAAAAAAATAAAAAAAATAGTATCCAGATTGGTGATTCCCTGCAGTTCTAGTCCTCCTCCTCCTCCACCTCCTCTTCTTGACACCACAAGAACCACCCTTCTTCGACTCCTCCTCCTCCATCTCCACTATATAATCCAATTAAATTAAAGATCACAAGAAGCATTGTTGAAGTATCAATCCAATTAAATGTGGATATGCAAGATAACTATATAATCCAATTAAATTAACTAAAAAATTAAATACCACAAGAAGCATCATACATCATGCCTCTTGTTGAAGTATCAATAATTCATAATATACAATCGCATCCTAAATAATAATAAAAATAACTATACTACTGCGGATCTGCAGGAGGCTGACCATCGGCGCGCTTGAAGGATAAGAACTCCTCATACTCGTCCCGTGGAATCGACACCGATGTCGATGGATAAGGCAGTGACGTCGGTGGAGGCCGTGCCCGCTCCAAGTCTGTGAGTCGCTGGTTGTAAGAATCCAGGGTAGATAACAGCTTCGTACTGCTATGACCCATTGAATCCTGTATCCTCGTCAGCTTCTCGCCCATCGATAGCTGTGACGCCTGCAGCTCCATGGTGTTGCGATCATTGGAGGCTCTAATATCATTTGTCAATTCCCGTAGCTCCGTCATGCTGCGGTCGAGCATATCCAATCGTGCGATGAGCATCGGATCGTCCGACTACGGCTGGGACCGGGACTGCTCCTCCATACTTCGCAGCAAGTCATCACGGAGAGACGCAATCTGACGGTCAACGGCCTCCTGGACGGCCTCCTGGACTCTGGCCGACGACTGCGAGGGCTGCGACTGCGAGGGGTGTGTGGAATACGCAGCTGTCGGGGAGGCCCTAGATGACTGCGTCGTAACCAGGTCGCCATAGGAGCCCGTACCGTAGTACTACCCCTCTGGAGACCACCAGCTGCGGTCACCCACAGGTCGTCCGCCGACGGAGATGGAGCGGGCTGCAACGAAGTACCAGCCTCTCCAGGTGTAGGTGCACTAGCAGTCGCCCGCTCACGCAGCCTAAGATACTCGGCCTAGAAAAGGTTTGGAAACTCGATAATTGCCTAAGTTATATTAAAATAAACACAAAGTAAAGTAATACTTACATAGGTCTGTGAGGCCCTCTCATCAACGAGATTTCCGTCCTTGCGATGGGTGGCCAAGAAGACGGTCACCATGTTTGCATCCTCACCCCTCTGTACCTGTTAAAAATATATTATTTATTACTAAACTTAAATATTTTTTCCAAGTACCGTTTTATGGTACTTGTATTAAAATAATATATTTTAAAAGAAAAATATACCAAACGACGGAAATGTTCCGTCATCGGAATCGAGCCACCACACCACTTGGCAGCATTCTGCCTAGCCGCCTTGGCCTTCTTAGACCTTTCCTTGTAGCTCGGATCGTCGAATCTAGCCCTCATCGCAGTCCACTGCTCAGGCGTGATCCAACCTTGGATCGGTTTTTCAGCACGATCACGAGCCTTCTGGTCATCCAGAGCATCTCGGATAAGCTTGGCAGCAACGGTAGGAAAGAGCCGCTCGATCAACTCGGCCCGGTGCGGAGGATAAAAATACGTTTGCTACAATAAATAATTCATTAAGTTACCATCACGAATAAGTTATATAATATGCATAAATTAGAGGATTTATTTAATATAGTTTTATCTGGAAGTGCGCAAACCAGAACGCCTTCCTCTCCTCCGGAGCCTCAGAGTAGTTGATCCAAGGGCCACCGTAGTTGTTCATCAGAAATTGGCCCAGGCGTCTCTGAACCGACGATGGACGATATCTATACAAAGATAATAATTTAGATTACTGAAAAAGTCAATATACGATGAATAAAGAGAAACACAAATATATACTAAACCATCTAATTGACTTACTTTGTACCGTCGGCCCAAATCTCTGTCATCGTCTCCTCCGGAGGTGCGCATGAAGGATCTTGCTGATGCTGGGACACCGTGGGCACGACCTCCTCGACATGCTCATCTGTTCCCATTGTTCTGTCAACAGGAGGAACGCTGGACGAGGGTGTACTATCACGCCAGGAACTACTCGTCCCAACAGTCGAAGATGTGAGTGATCGATATACTGGAGTACTGGGCGACGATGATCCGGAACCAACAGTAGGCAGTACCGGAGTGGCACTCTGTCTACCTCGGGACCTGCCGAATCCTCCGTGTCGTCCTGTCATATCTGATAACAACATATGATGAATATAGAGAAACACAAATATATACTACATTCTACAGTCGAAATGTGATACATATCTCAAAGCATTATACAGTCAAAATATAATACATATATTCGTTACTGGGTACATCTACTTTGTCAAATTTCCAACATTGATCTATATTTTACAGTCATAATATAGTTACATTCTACATGCAATATTTTTTATTTTCAATCATCTTCAGAAAATTCATCTTGTTCGCCTTCGTCGTCCTGCTCTTCGTCTTCCTCGTCTTCACTTTCATCTACTTCGTCGTCCTCTTCGGATAATTCTACATCTTCTACATTATTACTCGTGTAATGAGTAACTTCTGTTGGTGCTCCAATATCCATGACATCAAGGTTATGTCTGATCAGATTGGTGCTTCAATATGGCAGATCCCAGAATATACTCCTCTTTGTCCAGTTATGGGTGCGACCAAATCCGTCACACTTGTACCCCTTAGTAGGCTCTTCGATAGCACTTGGTAAATCTTTTACCTCTTCCCATATCGTGCATCCGGGCCACCTTGGCGGTGGATTGGCCTTCTCCACAACTCCCGCACGAAAAGTATTCCGATTCCTCCGGTACGGATGATCCTTCGGCAAAAATTGTCGATGACAATCGAAGAAGCACGGTTTGCCTCCGTGTTTCAAACGGAAAGCCTGAGAACGGTCCATGCAATACGGACATGAGAGACGACCATGGGTGCTCCATCCCGATAACATTCCATAGGCCGAAAAGTCGTTGATGGTCCACATAAGTGCTGCCCTCATCTAAAAATTCTGCTTTCTAGAAACATCATACATGTTGGCACCTACTTCCCACAGCTGATTCAACTCATCTATCAAAGGCTGTAAATACACATCGATATTCCTCTTCGGATTGTTCGGACCCGGGATAATAACGGTTAGGAACATATACGGAGTCTTCATGCACATCCAAGGCGGTAGATTGTACGGAGTGACGATCATAGGCCAACACGAATACTGGGAGCCCGAAAGTCCAAATGGGGTAAAACCGTCAGAGCAGAGCCCCAATATGACATTACGCGCTTCCTCGGCAAAATATGGATACTCTCGATCAAAGTGCTTCCATGCTTCTCCATCGGATGGATGATCCAATACTCCTTCGATCTGTTTTCGCCTGTGCCAACTCATATTTTCTGCAGTCTCCTTAACCATAAACAACCGCTGCAACCGCGGCGTCAAAGGCAAGTAGTGCATCGAATCGGTAGGCTTCCTTGCACCGACAGACTTTTCTCTAACAGTGGCCTTGTAGCGATCAGCACCACAGAATCTGCACGCATCTTCATCCTTGTCGTCTTTGTAGTACAACATGCACCCGTTGCGACATGCATCAATTTTCTCGTATCCCATCCAAAACGATCTCCCCATCCTCTTAGATCGATAGAAGTCTTTAGGCAACTTTGCACCCTCGGGCAAGATCTCTATAATCAAATCGAGCAGTCAATTATAGCATTCTTGCGACATGTTAAAATCGGACTTGATGCTCAATAATCTTGTAACCACCTCCAACGGTGAATGATCCTCACAACCAGGATATAGTGGAGTCCTTGCATTCTCCAGCAACTCCATAAACTTTGCAGCATCGGCATTCGGTGCCTCCTCAGCTGTATCATAATTGTCCGGATTGAAACTAGGTCCCGCCGTATCATAATTGTCAGGATTGAAACTAGGCCCCGCCGCATCATAAACCATGTTCACCAACCCGTCGTCGTAAGCATCGTGGTCTTGGACATCCATATACGGCTCCACATAGGGCTCCGACTCTGATGCTAGAGATACAAGTTCTCCGTGCGCGGTCCACTGATAGTAATTCGGCGTAAAGTCCTTCGAGTATAAATGATATGTAACTTCCACTTCTGGATGATATTTCCTGTTGCGATATCTTACACACGGACACTTAATTTTGGTACCGTCCATGTACTGAGGGAACGCCTTGGCGAACTGCAGGAACTGCTGTACACCCTCAATGAATTCATCCCGCACACCGCACATGTCATCAGGATGACGGTTGTACATCCACGAACGATGACGCAGATAGTAATTCATATCCATTTCTAGATACTTCTGCAAAATTGACAGTATGTATCATATAAATCATTACATGCAAAATTAACTTCTGTGTCTGTGTCAGTGTCCGTTATGGGAAAAGAGTATATATATATATATATATATATATATATATATATATATATATAACATTACCCAAATAATATCTTAATACCACTTTACTACTATACCTTAACCCACTGCCCCAAGATACTAATCCACAACCTTGGTACTAGCTTAACACACACCCAAGTACTGGAGATACCTACTTGGTTACACCCTTAGTATCCTAAGCTCATAAACTAAGTTTCTTGAGATACTTGATTAACAAATACCCATACCGCAGGTATCCTTTACTACTATACCTTAACCCACTGCCCCAATATCATTTGTCAATGGTCGCCTAGGCTGTCGCTTGGGCACCCCTAGGCGACCATTGCCACAACTGAAAAATTTAATACAAAACGAGTCGACATATATTTGTCCGCCTAGGTTGCCTAGGCATGTCTAGGCATTGCCTCAAACAGCATAGCAGGCACTTTTACTTTACAAATAATGTCATACAAATTTATGTTACAGCAAGGATTCCCCCACTGGAAAAGCTCCAAAATTCCTTTCTCCGTCTCCCTTATTTCTCTCATAATCCCTTCAATGCAAAATCCAATGGAAGCCAAGCAAAGTACCAATTGGTCCTTCATCTCTGCACCAACATTCTCATCAAGCCTCTCAATCACTTCCCTTGAATCCTCGAAGCACTTAACTGAAGTATCAACCATCTCCTTGAAGTGCTCCAAATCACCTTTGATGGCTTCCTGAATCACATTTCCTCGCGTCACTTGCTCTAGGAACTCCGTGCTTTGATCTAGAAAGAATACTAAGTCCACCATCTTGGCCAAAGAGCCATGTAACTTGTTATAACTGGCTGCTGAGAAAGGCAGAAACCAGAAGTTAGGCTCCATGACAGCTTCCTCAATACGCTTCTTCAGCCTATTCACTGTTTTCCTTAGCTGCTTCTCTCTCTCTTTGGACTCTACTGGGCTTGTCATCGACTTCGACCACTCATGAAGCATGTGCAGGCTCCAGGATAGTTCTTTCCTAGCCAGAGTCGAAGCCCTTGAAGGTTGCAGCAGGAGCTCAATGAAAATGGAGCAACACAAACCAATGTAGGTCTCAGTGAGCCTATCAATGGCGAAGATCATAGGTGAGTCGTAGTTTCTCCTCTTGTCAAAAAACCTAACCCTCACCCTAACCCTAACCCCATGTCAAAAAACCTAACCCTAACCCTAGGTCCTGATCAGTGTCTGTGTCAGTGTGTGTGTGTGCCGTGTCTGTGTCTGTGTCAGTGTGTGTGTGTGTGTCGTGTTTGTGTCAATGTCACATGTGTCCTGTGAGAGAGAGAGAGAGAGAGAGAGAAAGAGAGAGAGAGAGAGTGGGGTTTACCGGAGTAGTCGCGGTGGAGAGCCGGTCGACGGAGCGGGGGGAGGAATTTTTTTTCGAATCGAAATTTCAACAGATGGGGAAAAATGAAACCGAGCCCTAATTAACCAAATTTTAGCGACGTTTAGCGACGTCCAATAAAAATGTCGCTAAATTATATTTTAGCGACGTCAAGGACGTCGCTAAACACGTTGCTAAATATTTTTAATATAAAGGTCGCTATATACGTCGCTAAACGTCGCTAAATTAGACATATTAGCGACGTTTAGCGACCTTAATTGAACTTATAGCGACTTATCTTTTAAAATCTTAATAAAAGTCGCTAAACGTCGCTAAATGTCGCCATTTAGCTATGTCTAGCGACGTTTTTATAAGGAGTCGCTAATTTATATATTATTAGCGACGTTTCTTTTGACGTCGCTAAAATACGTCGCTAATCCCGCTTTTTCTAGTAGTGCCCTCCCCTCCCCTCCGCCTCTTTACCCGCTCCGCCACCCGCCTCCGCCACGAACCCCCTCCCCTCCGTTACTGGATCCGCCGCCGCCACTTCGACCCCTCCGTCCTCGCCTCAATGGACCTACTCATCCCCCTCCCCTACGCCTCTTGCACCGTCGTCAGCAACAACGACATCCTCCATAACTCCGACCATGACCCCCTCATCGACTCCCACCACCTCGTCCTCCGCCTCCCCTACGACTCCTGTACCGTCGGCATCAGCCTGCACCGTCGACTTCTCCCGCAACGCCCGGCCTACTCCTGCCACCCCTACGACATCCAAGTCCCCATCATCGCCTATATTATAATAATTTATGGTTGTAATATTGATATCTCAACAAATATTTTATATACGGTACAAATAATTTATGGTTGTAATATTTTATTACACAATACTTATGGTATCTTTATTGGGATGATCATATGTTATAAAGATAGGTTATTGATTACCTTTTCCGTGCCATTGAAATTTTTTGTGAATGTTAACAATTCACAAAGAACCTCTTGTGCATAGAAAAAATAATCAATAGCCTTTCTTCCGTAATATTTTAACATCCTAGTAAAAATACTATAACTACTGTATTTAAAAAATAGCGACTTTCAGCGACGTCTATTTGCGACGAATAGCGACGGAAATATTTCGTCGCTAAAAAATAGCTTTTCATCGCTAAGTGTCTAAATGTCGATATAGTGGTGACATGTCAATTTCTGCTATGTCAACATTTTTGTCGCAGAACGTCGCTAATTAAGTTGCTATTATAGCGACGTTTGGCGACACTTTAGGACGTCGTCGATGTACCGATGTCGAGATTCTGGAAGTCGGAACTACGGTGACGTCATCACGTCGCAAATATACGTCGCTATAACGACGAATAACGACGTTTTTGTTGTCAGCGACCATGGAATACGCGACGACACATAAACATCGTTAATTACGTCGCTAATAATTGTTAGCAATATTTTTTGGTTAATTAGCGACGTTTTTTAACGTCGCTAAGATGTATTATTTTTGTAGTGCAACTAGGTAGGTGGATTTGGCAAGGTTTCTCTCTATCCCCCCTACATCTTCATAGTTTGCTCTGAAATACTCTCCCGAATCTTCTACTATTATGAAAGGGATGACCTATACCACGGGGTTCGTATCAACCGATACACGCCTTCTGTTTCCCATATGCTATTTGCAGACGACATCCTTATATTTGGGTTTGCTACATCCTCATCTCTACACTATGTTCAAGAGATACTGGACAAATTATATCGGTGGTCCAGACAAATGATAAACTATGGAAGTCAAGCATCCATTTCAGTTGTGCTATTTCTCATGCTGATAGAGAGTTTTTCATTAACACTGTGATTGGCGGACATGGACATGGAGGATAAGTACCTGGGGCACTCCCTCCTCAAGGCTAAATTGTGTGTAGCCACTTATCATTCTCTTATCTCCAAATGCTCTTCCCGTCTCCAGGGATGGAAAGCTTGATCCTTATCTCATGTAGGAAGAGCTACGCTCATCAAATCCACCCTTGCATCGATTTTTGTTTACTACATAGGTACACTTTCTTGCATGGAATCATTTTACACAACAAAAGTGGGTTTGGGGTTCAGAAAACACGAATGGATCAATGAATCACTAGAGGGCAAGCTTGTATGGAGACTTCTCGAAAATCCGCACCAACTTTGGGCCCGACTGTTATGAGGTATTTACCTAAACTATGCAGTCTTTTTGGAAAGTGCAGAAAACGAGAAAAGCATCCCCAACCTGGACCAGTATGCTGAATATTCCGAGTTCGATCATCCCAAGTTGCTGTTGGAAGATTCGTGATGGATGGATCAATATCAAAGATGAACCCTGGATTCCACTCCTTCCCAACTACAGGGTAAACAATGAATCAATTCCACTTCTCAATGGTCCAAAGAAAATTTGTGAACTGATGCTACACAACCCTCAAAGAAGGAACACGGATATACTTCAAAATCTCTTTTCCCCGTTGGAGGTTAACTATTGACCTGAGCGAGGAAGAGGGACGGGACCAGCTCATCTAGATGTGTGCCAAGAATGGAGACTTCACGTCAAAATCCTTGTACGAGTCACTCTGACGACAAAGCCCCAGTTCTTCATTTGTCTCTGAAAGGAGGGCTATGGGGAAAATACTGGAAATTAGATCATATCTCATCGAGGATCTCGATATTCCTTTGGCCAATGCTAAACAACGCCTTGCCTCTACGTGCAGCCATTAATAAAAGGATGCCCCATTTGGACCCAATATGCCCGACATGCTTCCTTCATCCTGAAGATGCTGATAATTTATTCCTCCACTGTTGGATGGCACGAGAAGCCTGGTTCATAAGTCCATTAGGACTTAGAACAAATGACATCAACATGTGAACACTCTCATAGGATCTTGGTTGCAGGATGGATGCTCTGAAGAAATAATCAGTCTTGTTGCTTGTGTCCTATGGGCCTTATGGAAGGCTAGATGTGCTTGTATTTTCCGTAAAGACGATCCAAAGCCTCGAAACATCATCAAAGTTGTCGCTGCTATACATCTCACATATTCTAGGGGCCACGAAAGTGATTTCAGTACCTTGCAAGAAATGCGCAACAATGTTTAAAGTTGCAACAATGGGTACCACCTGTAGATGACTCTACTAAAATCAACATAGACGGCACAACATCGTCATCGGGGATTGCAGCGGCAACAGTGGCCAGGAGGTTTATAGCTGTTGCAACTTGGTATTCGAGCAACTTTCTAGCATTTGACCACAACTTGCAATCGGAAGTCCAACAGTAATCCAGGGACTACATAAAGTGTATTAAGGCCAAAAACTTCACACTTGAAGGAGACTTGCTGACCGTGGTTAGGATTCTCAAAGGCGATGACTCTCTCATTTCGTGGAGGCTTAGCGAGTTGTTTTCATCTTCTAGGTTATTGCTTCAACAAAGCCTTCTGAAAGTGGTGTTGTTTACCAAACGAAACTCCAACAAAGTGGTTGATTCTCTAGCAAAATATGTTGGAAACGAAATGCAAAAATCGCTCCCAAAACCATAGAGTACCTGCAAGAGAACCGAGAAAAACATATAAACTAAAAAACACCAAACACGAATCGTAGATACAAGAATTTTTACGTGAAAAGTCCAGATAAAAAAAATCACGGGACGATCGGAGTCCAACCCTGAAGAACCTTCACTAATGGAATAAAAAAGATTACACCCTCTACAAGCTCCTCATCGATCCAACATGGATCACCGCAACTCTTTGGAACAGAAAATAGATTACAACCACGAAGAAAAAAGACAAAAAAAAAAAACCCCCAAATTGATCTCCTTATCCGAAATGACCTCCAATCATTCTTTCTCCTCTCCAAAGTTGCAATGGCACTCTTGCCACTTTTTTTTCTCTCTTATTTTTTTCTCATGTTGTTGTATATTTCATGAGCCTTTATATATACCATTGCTTGAATTAGGGATTCCATATAGAAATCTATATATGGAAGCCAAAAATATTTATGAAAATTCAATTACATTCAATTATATATTTAATGGAAATCAAATCATAAATTAACTGGCCATAAATTGGAAAACCAATTATATGGAAAGTTAATAAATGAAAGATCCAATCATAAATATATAATTAAAGTCAAAGATGAAAATCCAATATAATATTTTCTTACCATAAATGTTCCAATACACGGCGCTCGATGTACTTTCCGAGCTTTTTCGACACACGGATGGCGCTCATCGCACTCTGGGGTATTCTCTACATAGGTTGGGAACCCCACCCACTCCAACAAATCTTTCCCTTCACAACTATGTGGAGGGGGTCGTCATCCCGACGATCCGCCTACAGTACTCAAACTTTTTCCTTGAAAGAATCTTTGTGAACATGTCTGCTCCGTTGTCATCTGTATGAACCTTCTCAAGCTTCGCTTCCTTCTTTTCCATAATATCCCGTATCCAATGATACCGGATATCAATGTGCTTGGACCGGCTATGAAATATCTGGTTCTTCACAACATGAATAGCACTCTGACTATCGCAAAGCAAAACATACTGCTCTTGCTTTAGCCCAATTTCCTGCAACAACTTCTTCATACATATTAACTCCTTGCAAGCCTCTGTCGCCACAATGTACTCTGTCTCTGTCGTCGACAAGGCAACACACTTCTGCAACTGCGACTGCCACGATACTGCTCCACCAGCAAACATCATCACATAGTCCAAAGTCGATCGTCTCGTGTCTACATCTCCTGCCATAAAAGCGTCGGTATACCCAACCAGCTTTGTCTCGTTACCACCAAAATAAAGTCTCCAATCGGCAGTACCCTGAAGATATCGTAGAATCCAATTGACCCCACTCCAATGTACCCTTCCAGGATTGGAAGTATACCTGCTAACTGTGTCAACTGCGTAAGTGATGCATGGCCTCGTACACACCATAGCATACATAAGACTCCCCACAGCTGAGGCATATGAAACCCGCTCAATATCTTTCTTCTCGTCCTCAGTAAATGACCACTGCTCCTCAGTAAACTTAAAGTGAGACGCAAGGGGGTTACTCACTCTCTTTGACCCGTCCATCCCGAAATGCTAAAGTACCCGGTGAATGTACTTCTTTTGGGACAAGTATAGCATCTTGGAATCTCTCTCTCTCTCTCTCTCTCTCTCTCTCTCTCGGCTGATCTCCATCCCAATAATAGTCTTCGTTGTGCCCAAATCCTTCATAGAGAAGGTCGTACCCAGTTAGCGCTTCAACTTCGCTATTCTAGTGACATTCTGACCTAAGTAGCATATCATCAACATAGAGCAGTAAAATGATAAAATCATCCTCGACAAAGTACCTCACAAATATACAGTGGTCCAACGTCGTCCATGTATAACCATGCTTTTCCATAAATGACTCGAACTTCCTGTACAACTGCCTCGGAGCCTGCTTCAGACCATACAAGCTCTTCCTCAACTGCTAGACCAAGTACGACTTGTCCTTCTCACATAATCCCTCTGGATGCTCCATGTACAACTCCTTCTCAAGATCACCGTAGAGGAATGTCGTCTTCACGTCCATTTGCTCGACCTCCAAGTCGAAACTAACTGCTAATGCTAGCACCACCCGAATAGACGACTGCTTGACGACTGGCGAAAAGATCTCATCATAATCTACGTCTTTTCGGTGACCGTAGCTTTTAACTACCAGCCTCGCTTTATATCGAGGGTGAGTAGCATCATATGTCTGCTTCACTCTGAACACCCATCGATTCTTCAAAGCCTTCTTGCCCTTTGGCAACCGTACCAGATAATAAGTAGAGTTGGCCTCCAAGAAACTCATCTCCTTTTGCATGGCCTCCATCTACTCCTGCCTGTGTTCGTCTTCCATGCCTCTACGAAACTTTCGGATTCTCCACCGTCAATTAGTAACACATACTCACCCGGTGAGTATCTCTTAGATGGTCGATGCTATCTATCGCTCCTCCTTAACGGAACCACTGGTACTGGCTGTATACCAACAGCCTCCTCCTCAGGAACTGCCTCCTCGGCATGCTCATCCTTCTGAAGATCACATTGACCACCATCAGCAGGTTGATGATCAAGGTTGGAAGAAACTTCATGTACTGGCTTCCCCATAAATAAATCCTCTGCGATGTCCTCTGAAAACTGCTCGAAGCAAAATGACTCTAACTCAGGCAATTCCTCATCCTCAGAAGGCATCTCAAAATCCTGAGTGTTGGTCATGGTCTGATCCTCGACAAATACCATGTCCCTGCTTCTGTAAAACTTTCTTCCCACTGGGTCATAGAGTCTATAGCCAACCTCATTCCGACCGTAACCGACAAAGATGCACCGCCTCATCTTCGGCTCAAGTTTGGATCTCTCGTCCTTCGATACATGCATGAAGGCCTTGCAACCAAACACTCACAGGTGATTGTATGTCGGCTTTTTGTCGTACCATACTTTGTCAGGCATATCACCTTGCAAAGGAGCACTAGGAGATAAATTAATAATATAAGCAGCTGTGTAAAGCCTCACCCCAACAGCTGTCCGACAAGTTTGCTTCTGATAGCATACATCATATCCTCTCCATCAGCATCCTGTTCATCTGCTACGCTACACCATTGAGCCAAGGTGTCTTTGGCGGAGTCTTCTGGTGTCGTATCCCTTGCTTTCTACAGTATGTATCAAAGGGACAGATATATTCGCTGCCATTGTCCAACCGAACACATAGCAGCTTTTTATCCTTTTCCCTTTCAACTGAGGCCTAAAACTCCTTGAAAGTGGGCAACACCTGATCCTTGGTCTTTAAGGCATAGACCCAAACCTTCCTGGAACAATCATCAATAAAAGTTACAAAGTAAGAAGCACCACCAATGGATTTTACCTTCATAGAACCGCAGACATCCGAATGAATCAACTCGAGCAACACCGGCTTCCTAGAACTTTGGTGACTTTGGAAAGATACCCTATTTTGCTTCCCCGCCAAACAGTGTGTGCACCTCTCCAATTTTGTAGACTTTATCCCTGGAATCACCTTCATGTTCACCAAGTAGCTTATCCCCTTATCGTTGATATGGCTGAGCCGTTTGTGCCACAACTCGGTAGACGCATCAGTAGTTGCGTTCACCTCCTGTGCCCCCTGTGCGTTTCCTTCCATATAGTAGAGTCCGAACCTCTTGCTTCCTCTGGCAATAACCATCGAACCTCTAAAAAGCTTCCACTGACTGTTCTCGAAGAAATTGAAGAAACCCTCGTCATCCAACCTTCCAACCGACGTCAGGTTGAAACGGATATCAGGGACATGATGAACATCTTTCAGAACAAGAACTGCACCCGTCTTTGTCCTCAGATGCACATCTTCAATGGCAACTGCCTTCGACACATCTCCATTGTCTATCTTCAACACTCCACAGTTGCCTGTTGTCTAAGTAGCGAATAGTGCCCTGTTGTGATATACGTGCGCTGAAGCACCTGAGTCCACCAGCCAAGAGTTGTCATCGCAGACGAGGTTCAGAACTACCTCATCACCTACAATGATCAGATCACCTCTATGTGTCGAGGCCGCCGCTGCAGTGTTCTTGTCCTGCTTTTTCTTGTTGCCATTTTTTTCTCTTCCAAGTGAAATAGTTTCGCTTGATGTGGCCCTTCTTTCCACAATGGTAGCACTCTGAGTCCTCGTACTGACCCTTGGACCTTCTCCTACTTTTGTCTCTGCCACCGCATGGACCCCTACTTTTACCCCTTCTGCGGCTCTCTGAAACAAGCGCCTCTGAGTGGGATATGGATGAAGTGGCCTAAGAACGTCTCCATATCTCTTCATTCAGTACCCCGCTCTTGGCAATCTCCAGACTGACCACGCCTTCCGGAGCAGAAGCGATCATAGACACTCGTACGGTCTCCCATGAGTTTGGCAATGTACAAAGTAGCCATAGTCCCTGAACCTCGTCGTCGAACTTGACTTCCATCGAGGATAGCTAGTCAACAACACCCTAGAACTCACTCAAATGATCCATAATGGACGTCCCATTTTTGTACCGCAGACCCATCATCATCCGGATCAATAATAATTTATTTACCCCGGTCTTCTTCGCATACAAAGATTCCAGCTTATCACATAGTGTCCGCGCATGCTCAATACTGGCAACATGGTTGTACACGTTCTCGTCAATGAACTACCTAATGTACCCACATACCTGTATAAGCTAGTACTTTCAGTCCTTTTCGGATTTGTCACTGGATCTCTCGGAAGCAAATACCGGCAGATGCAACTTCTTGACAAATAACAGATCATTCATCTTGCTCCTCTAGTAGTGATAATTGGTACCGTTCAGGTTTACCAACTTCTCGGATTTGGCTTCACGTCCATCTCTCCCCCTTGGTTTGTCTGTCAACTCCTGATACACTTCTGAAAATTTAAAATCTGACTCTGATACCACACTGTTGGAAAAGAAACGCGAAAATTATTTTCCAAACTAGAGAGTACCTGTGAGAGAACCGAGCAAAACACACAAACCAAAAAATACCAAACACAAATCGTAGACACAAATTTTTACATAAAAAATCCAGATAAAAAAACTACGTGACGATCGGAGTCCAACCCTGAAAAACCTCCACTAATAGAATAAAGAGATTACACCCTCTACAAGCTCCTCACTGATCCAACACGGATCACCGCAACTCTTTGGAACAGAAAATAGATTACAACCACGAAGAAAAAAGACAATGAAAAATACCCCAAATTGATTTCCTTCTCCGAAACGGCCTCCAATCCTTCTTTCTCCTCTCCAAAGTTGCAATGACACTCTTGCCACCTTTTTTTTCTTTTTTTTCTCATGTTGTTGTATATTGCATGAGCCATTATATAAACCCTTACATGAATTAGGGTTTCCATATAAAAATTTATATATGAAAAATAAAAATATTTATGAAAATTCAATTACATTCAATCATATATTTAATAAAAATCAAATCATAAATTAACTTGTCATAAATTGAAAATCATATTATATGGAAAGTTAGTAAATAAAAAATCCAATCATAAATATATAATTAAATTCAAAGATGAAAATCAAATATAATATTTGCTTACCATAAATGTTCCAATATACGGCACTCGATGAACTTTTCGAACTTTTCTGACACACGGATGGCGCTTGTCGCACTCCGCGATATTCTCCACATAGGTTGAAAACACACTCACTCCAATAAAATATGATTTATCTTGTAACCTCAATTATGTTTTCTTTATTCCTCCGTCGTGTATTTTCCAACTCCTAGCTGTTGATTCACATGGTCCGCCTGATAGCATATCTGATGCTTGTAACTCCTCGTCTCAGTAAGGAATTGTTTGGTTTCAAAAAAAGAAAATGAAAATGTATGAGGTATTTACTCAATATTGTTGGTATATCTGAATCACGGTTTTAAGAATCCGGATCCAAGATCACAAAAACTACCAAAGCCAGACCGATTCAACAGTCTACTCAAATCCTAGCAACAACCAAAATCGATACTTGTAGAAGGAGTTGGAACTGATACTGTGAATCTTGATTTGAACTAGACATGCATGAATTTGGATCATCTAAAATCTTACTAATTTGGCTCACATTGGAGTCCTTGAGCCTTCATAATATTCGCGTAGGTATACAGCTTTTTTCGAGTCTCTATAAAAAAAATTAAAATACTTTTCGTCGTCCAAAAAATTTGGATAATTTTATTTTCCATTATGTGGTATCTTATATGATAGCTTACATGACGATTAAAACTAACATTAAAAATAAAAATAATATTAATATTAAAATAAATATTAAAAAATTTAGGTGATGAATTTTTTGTGTTAAAATTTTCTTATGTAAGATGGCACGTAATAGAAGATGACATTTTTTTTGACTAACAGTAGAATTGAAAATTATTTCGTGAACCATATGCACTCTGCAATGTCTGACATGTTGAAGACTTGTCCCTTTGCGACAAGTTGGTAGATACAAGTATTTGTGAAGAAGTGATAGAAGATAATATTCTAGATATTTCATTCATCATGATATTACATATATATACATCCACATATCAACTTGGGACCTAAGTCACATGGCCAATCACCATAAATATAATTTAATACAATTTGTGCAAAAAAACTCAAAATTTCTAACTTTGCAAGTCACAAAGGCCCAACTTGCGCAAAAGAAACTCAAATTGCCGTTTGTCCATCCGTTGGCATATGAGATGGGCGAATAACTCCAACAAGAACATCATCCCTCAAAAATGACAATACACCTCAATGTGTTTTGTGCGCTCATGGAGAACTGAGTTCTGCGCAAGATGTAAAGCAGATTGTGTAGCGCCCCGTTCCCCCGGTGCGGGGAGCGCGGCTAAGAAACATAAGACGGTATCGTTCGATCGGGATAGATTAAAACAAGAACTCATCCTAGTTATGGATTTGTTCTTCGGAATCGATTCCCATATTCAGTGGACCGTGCCCCCGGGATCGACTTAGAGGCAGAGTCAGGAGGGACCTCTCCGCTGCTATCTTTTATTGCCTCGGATTTTGATGTCGCTTGTTGCTTTCTTGTTTTGAGTTGGTTTTGGGATTTGCTTGTTTTCCTTGAACGGTTTCGATGAGTTTTATGGTTTTCGTTTATTGAATTGCACTTCAATTCCGAGATTGGAAAGAGAGGAAGGAATATTGATCGAGCTGTTCGTGATGCAGGTGAACGAGCAGTAGGCGGCTTGCGAGCGGAGTCGTGAAGCGCCTCTTTCCTTCTCCCTTCCATCCAACTAAGTGAGTGGCTACTAACCAGATTAGCTAGCCCTGCTTCCAAGCTTCACATCTATAAAATCTTTCATTCTCCTTTGCCACGATCAAACGATACCAAGTAATAACTAAAAGATACTAAGATAAAAAGGAAATAGACTTGGTACATTATGCTTGTCAATAACTTCATGAACGGATACTGAATTGCATGCTTGTTCATTTGGGAATAAATCATGAATAGTTGCTTGTCTTGTACAGTTGCTTGTCTTGTACTCTTGTTGCCTCAAATTGTACTCTTGTTGCCTCAACTGCATAAAATTGTTAAGTTGTATATTGTTCGATCATGGACAACTTGTGCACAGGGTCACGGTCTCGCGGACGATGCTGGGGCACTAGCATCGATCCGGTCCGGGCGAGACCTATTGTTTAGTCTCTTGTTCGGCGGAATGGCTTGCAGCACCTCTTGTACTTTCGTTGCATACCATTCTTGTCAAAGACTATATCGTCCATTATGGCAATCAAGCCAGTGATCATCTTGTATATTTAAACCTGTTGTAAACTAACTTGTGTCTTCGTGGCAGGGAAGGCATGGTAAGTATTGTGCAGGTGGTTCAGACGGAAAGGTAAAATCCACCGAACGGTGGCAAGTTCATTTTAATAAATTTCTATATGCTGCTTACTTGTAAATGAACTAAGGCAAGAATAGAAACCCACAAAATATGCATGCTTCATTAAAACAACGTGTTGATTGGTATAGTTCGGTTAGCTCGCCTTTACCAGTATGTTTCGACATACTGACCCTCGTTGAAACAGGTTCTCCGTACCAAGGCGAACCGAGCGAGGAGCCAAAATCGTCTTCCCGATCCAGTCCAGCTGTTGGCGCATCTTCATCGCGCCCCTTTGAAGCATTTTGAAGACAGAAGCTTGCAACTCTTCATACACAAATGCAGCTCCGTGGCAAAGCTGTCCTCCAGCCCGGAGGTCTATACATTTTAAAGTTTAGTAAAGGGATGTAAAGTACAGGACTGCTATCTCATTTTGAGTCAACACTTTTGTAAGCCCGTGCGGCATATTAGCTGACTCGTTCAAGAGTTTGTAATAGATGTTCATTATCAATAAAGAGAACTTTTTCATGTTTCAAATCTGTGTTTCAATTTATCTGCGTACTCTGAATATGTGCTCGTTATGCAAAATACTTTTACCTTGTGCGGGCGCAACCCCAGGCCCGCACGACATCACAATTCGGGGGACGCCCTAACGATTCTATGGAATCGGGTCGTGACATAGTGGTATCAGAGAACAGATTCAAGTTCCTTAGACTCTCGCACTAGAAAAGTTCCTTTAACGATCAAATTCCTGTGCGAACTCTTGAACTCGCTTGGCCAAAATGAGATACGTTCATGTAATAAGTCCATAATACATTATGATCCTAATGTAATTTACCTTCTTTTGAAGGAATGGCACCAGCACAATCCACAGCGCAAATACCGGATGAAATACAAGGCCAAGGAAGTAGTTCGGACACTTCAGGAAGTTCAAGAAGCCAGCGAGCCGTGCCAAGCATCGATCCCCTCCAGCAAATATTGCGGATGTTGGAGGCAAACCAACAAAGGGACGAGGCTCGCTATGAACCGGCCGAGAAGCGGGCGGAGGAGAGTCAGCTCAAGTTTCAAGACAATATAGAAGCTCGATTCTCAGTCCAACAGAAGTAGGTAGATGCCCTGCAACAGATCGTTCAGACTTTGGCTTCCAACCATTCTGCTGCAACAGCAACGACTCCGGTGGAACAACCCGTGCTTGAAGTAGAGATGCCGCAAATTCCAAGGACGAGGGACGTGACTGCCTTCGACTTTGGCCACTTCAAGAAAGTCTGCAACACCCCATTCAACGGGACTGAGGACCCAATCGTGGCTCTAGATTGGTTGGCCGAACTTGAAGACCACTTCGCTCTGCTAGAGGTCCCCGAAGAGAAGCGCGTCGTGCGTGCAACTACAGCTCCGCCTCAACGCTCACGATTGGTGGGACGTGCATCGACGATCTCTCCAATTTGATCACGGAGAGGAGGCGATCTCATGGACGACTTTTCGTGCCGCGTTCGAAGAGGAGTTTGTACCCTCTCCAGTACAACGTCAAATGGAGAACGAGTTCGTGCAACTGAGGCAAGGCAGCATGACAGTCAAATAGTACTCCGCCGAATTCAACCGACTCTCCAAATTCGCTAGAGCCTATTTACCTGATGTAGCGAGTCGAGCTAGAAGGTTTAAAGGTGGTCTACGCCCTGCCATCCATGCGCACGTGGTCGTTCATCAGTATCGGATAATGCATGAAGTCATGAATCATGCCTTATCACTTGAACCATACTATCCTCAAGTTTCTGCCGGCGCTGTGCATACCTACAATCACAAATGCCAAAGCAACGAGAGAGGAAACAACGCTGTAAAGCGTCACAATGACGACGGGAAACAGAAAGCAAACCATCCTTGTAAATTCTGTAAAAAGTCGGCACACTCGATCGACAAATGTTGCCTGAAACTTGGGTTATGCCTAGCCTGTGGCGAATCAAACCATTCTATTCGTGATTGTTCCTTGAGTCATGATCGCCTTCCCGAATGCAATAATCCCTAACGGTAGGTCCTATTCTTAAGTTTCGAGGACGAATCTTCCAATTAGTTGGGTAGGATGAAGCGTCCCGTTCCTCCGGTGCGGGAAGCGTGGCTAAGAAACACAAGACGGTATCGTTCGATCGGGATAGATTGATTCAAGAACTCGTCCTCGTTATGGATTTGTTCTTCAGAATCAATTCTCATATTCAGTGGACCGTGCCCCCGGGATCGACTTAGCGGTAGAGTCAGGAGGGACCTCTCCGCTGCTATCTTTTAAGATTTCGATGTCGCTTGTTGCTTTTGTGCTTTGAGTTGGTTTTGGGATTTGCTTGTTTTCCTTGAATGGTTTCGATGAGTTTTATGGTTTTCGTTCTTTGAATTGCACTTCAATTTCGAGATTGGAAAGAGAGGAAGGAATTTTGATCGAGCTGTTCGTGATGCAGGTGAACGAGCAGTAGGCGGCTTGCGAGCGGAGTCGTGAAGCGCCTCTTTCCTTCTCCCTTCCATCCAACTAAGTGAGTGGCTACCAATCCGATTAGCTAGCCCTGCTTCCAAGCTTCACATCTATAAAATCTTGCATTCTCCTTTTCCTCGATCAAATGATACCAAGTAATAACTAAAAGATACCAAGATAAAAAGGAAATAGACTTGGTACATTATGCTTGTCAATAACTTCATGAACGGATACTGAATTACATGCTTGTTCGTTTGGGAATAAATTGCTTGTCTTGTACAGTTTCTTGTCTTGTACTCTTGTTGCCTCAAATTGTACTTTTGTTGCCTCAACTGCATAAAATTGTTAACTTGTATATTGTTCGATCATGGACAACTTGTGTACAGGGTCACGGTCTCGCGGACGATGCTGGGGCACTGGCATCGATCCAGTCCGGGCGAGACCTATTGTTTAGTCTCTTATTCGGCGGAATGGCTTGCATCACCTCTTGTACTTTCGTTGCATACCATTCTCGTCAAAGACTATATCGTCCATTATGGCAATCAAGCCAGTGATCATCTTGTATATTTAAACCTGTTGCAAACTAACTTGTGTCTTCGTGGTAGGGAAGGCATGGTAAGTATTGTGCAGGTGGTTCAGACGGGAAGGTAAAATCCACCGAACGGTGGCAAGTTCATTTCAGTAAATTTCTATACGCTGATTACTTGTAAATGAACTAAGGCAAGAATAGAAACCCACAAAATATGCATGCTTCATTAAAACAATGTGTTGATTGGTATAGTTCGGTTAGCTCACCTTCACCAGTATGTTTCGACATACTGACCTTCGTTGAAACAGGTTCTCCGCAGCAAGGCAAACCGAGCGAGGAGCCGAAGTCGTCTTCTCGATCCAGTCCAGCTGTTGGCGCATCTTTATCGCGCCCCTTTGAAGCATTTTGAAGACAGGAGCTTGTAACTCTTCATACACAAATGCAGCTCTGTGGCAAAGCTGTCCTCCAGCCCGGAGGTCTATACATTTTGAAGTTTAGTAAGGGGATGTAATGTACAGGACTGCTATCTCATTTTGAGTCAACACTTTTGTAAGCCCGTGCGGCATATTAGCTGACTCGTTCAAGAGTTTGTAATAGATGTTCATTATCAATAAAGAGAACTTTTTTATGTTTTAAATCTGTGTTTCAATTTATCTGCGTACTCTGAATATGTGCTTGTTATGCAAAATACTTTAGCCTTGTGCGGGCGCAACCCCAGGCCCGCACGGCATCACGATTCGGGGGACGCCCCAACGATTCTACAGAATCGGGTTGTGACAGATTGACTATCACAAAACAAATCAATAGCACACGAATGTTGCACCCCCAAACGGCCAAGCAACCCCTTGAGCCACTTAAGCTCACACGTGACCGCCGCCATCGCACGGTACTCCGCTTCTACCGAATAACGGGACACCGTCACATGTTTTTTCGTCTTCCAAGAGATGGGCGAATCACTAAAAAAAATCAACCAAAAAAAGAGCGTCGTGTGATGGGACAACTCGCCCAATCAGAATCATACCACCCCCGGAGCCGTAAATCACAGTTAGAGCGAAGAAGAACGCTTTGACCGGGATAACCCTTCAGATATCTAACAACCCTCAAAGCCGCATCCCAATGATCTCGCCGGGCCTCATGCATACACTACGACAAGATGTGAACAACATAATCCAAATCCGACCGAGTAAATAAAAGATAAATTAGTCGTCCCACAAGCCGTTGATATGCTTCCCCATCAGACAAAATTAGACTTGTAGAGCGTACCAGTTGATGATGTTGTTCAATGGGAAAGCTCGCGAATTTTGCCTCCAACGATCCTGTCTCAGAGATAATGTCAAGTGTATATTTTCGTTGACACAGAAAAATTCCTTCCGCACTTTGAGCTACCTCAATACCAAGAATAAACTTCAATACCCCAAGGTCCTTCATGTGAAAGCATGTACTACATAATTCTTAAAGGCAGTAAGAGCAGAAGAATTATTGCTAGAGAGAATCAAATCGCCAACATATACAAGAATATTTATCTGAATATTGCCCTTATGAAGAGTAAAAAGCAAATAGTCAGAGTACGATTGGCAAAATTTGAACTCCTACAAAGAAGATGCCAACTTCGCAAACCAATAATGAGACGCATGTTTAAGCCCATAAAGAGATTTTTGAAGCCTACATACCTGACCAGGGTGTTTGGTTTGGAAACCAGGTGGTAGTTTCATATACACTTCTTCGGTAAGGTCTCCATGTAGGAAGATATTGTGAACATCCATCTGATGTAGTTCCCAATTCTTTATTGCGGCTACAACTAGAAAGGCACGAACAGTAACCATTTTTGCAACCGGAGCAAAAGTATCAGTGTAATCAATCCCTTCAACATGATGATTTCCAAAAATCACCAAACGGACTTTAAGCCGCTCAACACTCCCATCAGAGTTATACTTTATCTTGTACACCCACCGGCTCCCCAGAGCACGTTTTTCAGCCGGAAGCATCTCCATGGTCCAGGTACCACTATCCTCCAATGCCCGTATCTTCTTCTGCATAGCTTCTTGCCACCCTGCATCTTTAACCGCCTTCTTTAAAGGAAGTCGGTTATGTATCTGCAGTTACAGCTACAAGAAAATTCCTGTGTCCCAGAGAAAATCAGTCATAATTCAAAAAATGTGTTATAGGATAAGGAGTACCTGAGGAGTTATTGGATGTGGTAGAACGTTGGAAGGGAGGACTATGAGGCAACTTTTGTATTATATTTCTAACAAAGTCACGAAGCTTCACAGACAAAATTTTGGTATGCATGCCACGCCCCAGTGCACCCTCACCATTCGACACCACGACCATCGCCTTATCCTCTGTTGTCGCAGCCACCACGGCTGCCTCCGTCACGTCGGCCTCCGCTGTCGCATCTTCCACGGTGGCCTTGGCCTCAACCACGCTGTCCTCCGCGGCGGCCTCAGCCTCTACGATGGCCATCACATCCATATGAGGTAGATCAAACCCCAAAGCATCATCGCCCAAGACAAGGGCGCCAGGTCAGGAGGAGCTATATCACCATGATCTTCTATAACAGAATAGGGAACTCATTCTCATAAAATTTGACATCTTGAGGGACTAGATCATATAATTTCCAACCCTTCTTGCCATGGGGGTATCCCACAAAAATATACTTTCGACTGCGAGGAGCAAACTTATCCATCTTAGCTTTTTGGTTGTGGGCAAAACAAAGATAACCAAAAACACGTAATTCATCATAAGAAGGAGGCGCACCAAATAATATTTCATAGGGGATTTTAAAACCAAGAAGGCTCGAAGGAGTTCGATTAATCAAATAACCAGCCGCCAAAATCTACTCACCCCAAAAAGAAATTGACAAATTTTCCTGAAAACGTAAAGCACTTGTCACATTCAAAATATGTCTATGTTTTCGTTCGACCCTCCCATTCTGCTGAGGTGTAGCTACACAAGATGTCTGAAACAAAATACAATTCTGTGCAAAGTAGTCGCGCAGGAATTAAACACAGTACCATTATCACTTCGCACAATGCAAACTTTGGAATTAAATTGCTGCTCAATCATAGAAAAAAATGACGAGAACATCTTGTATACTTTAGTCTTATCAATTAACAAAAATATCCAAACAACACGAGAAAAATTATCCACAATCGTCAAAAAATATCGAGCTCCATACGAATAAGGCGTAGGATACGGCCCCCAAAGATCACAATGTATCAAATCAAAAATTACAATAGCCCGAGAGTCACTAACAAGAAATATACCTCGATTTTACTTTGCCTGATCGTAAACTTTACATGCCTTATTCACTGAACTACTAGAGCTACTGACAACAGAAAGTGACTTTACTACTTTATCAGAAGGATGCCCAAGTCGCTGATACCAAATGGCCAGAGAAGTCATCTCAGTCACTTCCAATGCCTGAGTCTTCGGTATAATACGAAAGTAGTAGAGTCTGTCCCGCCGTTCACCGACACCAATCTGGGTTCTCAAACTGGGGTCCTATATCATGCACAAATTTTTAGTAAATTGTACAACACAATTTATATCATCAATAAGATGGGCCACATAAATTAAATTATAATACAATTGAGGTACAAATAGAACATTCATGAGAATCATGCCTGGTGCAAGAGCAACACGTCCGCAGCACGTGGCAACCGCAGTCCGTCCGTTCGGGAGTCCAACTGGACACTCCTCCATTGCCGTCACCCCCGACAATAAATCCAAATTCTCCGTAAGATGATTCGAAGCACCTGTATCAATAATCTAAGGTGCAATGGACTTACCCACCATACGATCCTTCAGAGATTTGACCGAAGAATTACCAATCATAGAAATAAGTTGTTGCCATTGGTTCGGAGTCAATCCCGGCACACCGCCGCCGCCTGCACCATCATCTGCCATCCGCGGTTGTGCAACAACGAAGCCACGTCCTACCACCGTTGCACGCACTTTCGTACCCCGTCCACGTCCACCACCAGTCGCATGTCCGCCACCACGTCGGCGGCCAACCCCACCTCCGTTGCCATGCGGCCGATCCTTCCACCAATCTGGAAAGCCGTATTTCTCGAAGCAGGTGGCTTCTTCATGTCCGTTGTGTTTACAAAAATTGTAAAGCAACTCTGATTTATCCCGAGCATCCAAACGAGATGTCCCACGGTTAACAGAATTTTTTTAACCGCAAGCACCATAACCTCGTCCCGTTCAGAGGAGACCTGTGTGGACGTGCGCAATCGTTCCGCCTGCAGCATGGATTGATAAGCATGCGCCAAAGTAGGAAACATATCTTGTGCCAATAGAGTCGAACGAATGTTGCCATCGAGTTCCTGATTGATCCCATAAAGAAACTGATAAAAATGCTCCTCATCAACTCATTTTTGTAGCTTCTTCGGGATATCACACGTACATTTGCCACAACTGCACGCCAAAATAGGTTCATAAGTCCCTAACTCATCCCAAAGAGTCTGCAATTGGTCGAAGTAGTCGACTACTGACATTGATTTCGTTTGGCGACACTCTGCCAACGAATGTTTAATTTGTTGAATTCTAGCGCCATTCCCTATGCTAAATCGGTCCTTGAGTGAATTATACAGTGGTTTCGCCTCCTCAAAGTAGGGTATCATCTTCTTCACCGAAGCGTCGATAGTATGCAAGATCCATTACACAAGCATCGAATGAACGCAATACCAATCCTCCAATTGATCCTTCTTTGAAGGTTTATTTATAGACCCATCAAAAAACCCAAATTTTCGTCGAGTCCATAGAGAAAGTCGAATAGATCTCGACCATTCCTCATAATTCTCCCCATGAAACACCATTTTCGTAATTGTATTACCCAAATTATCATTAGAACCAAGGTAATACGGGGATGTGGGATCGATCCGTGATGTCACCAGCGTAGAAGTCCTGCCGCCGCCGCTCGTCATGTCGCTGCCGCCGCTCGAAGAAAACGTACCCTAGCCGTCAGGCTCTGATACCATGTGAAGAAGTAATAGGAGATAATATTCTAGGTATTTCATTCATCATGATATTACATATGTATACATCCATATATCAATTTGGGGCCTAAGTCACATGGCCAATCACCATAAATAATTTTTAATATAATTTAATCCCAATACCCCAATCACCATATATAGCCAGTCAATCACCATATATAGCTAATCACCATAAATGCTATTTAATGATACAATTTAATCCCAATAAACCTACTTCAAAGTGTCATAGCTTTCTGGATCATATTGTAATAATATTGGTTTGCTGATATTTATAGTCTTGTTCGTTCTTGAACCTCTAGTTTCTTTTTCGGTTTTAAACTCTACACAACAAGATATTCACTTATGAATTATTTGGTACGAGTCATTGCCGCCTTTGTTTTTCGAAGTTAATTATAGCGATATTTAGACTTTATGTCTCGAATAACTTACAAATTTTTTTTTGGGTCTTCATAATAGCTATAATTAGTGTTTAGGTCTTTGACTAACAGTTGAAAGTCCAAAATCTGTTAGAAAAATAAATATTTAGACTTTATGTATTAAATAACTTATAAAATTTGTATTTGAGTCTCCACAATACACATAATTAGTGTTTGAATCTTGGCTAGCGGTTGACGGTCCAAAACCTAACTAAACTATTATAAAAATAAAATAAAAAATAATTTTAATTAATTAATGGTGTTAGCTTTCTGTCCTCATGTGACCTTTTGCACTCGCACGTGAGTTCACTTAACTTGCATCAACGATCATGATTAGCTGATAATTCAATGGCTAGGGAATAACTAACCGTTGGACAGTAAATTTAATACCACATCTTCTTCTTCTTCTTCTTCTTCTTCTTCTTCTTTCTTGTTTCTTTTATCCCCCATCTCCATAAAATCCACAAGAAACTAAAAAAAAGCAACTAAATGACCTCTATAATGAGTTTAAGGCTAAGATTTTGAAATATTATAATTGTGACTCTAACGAATGGCTAGAATGCCCATGAGTTGCACATGAATGTCTCAGACATGGATACAATCACAAGATGTGATTCATGGACCCAAATATGAGTTGTGTGTATGTGTGTGAGAGAGAGACATTCATATGTAATCCGTGGATATTCTAGCCATGTGTTTGGTAGAGTCACAATTATAACATTAAAATGCATTAGCCATAAAATTAAACTCATTACAGAGGTCATCTAGCTGCTTTTTTTCTTATGGACTTTATGGAGATAGAGGTATGATAAAAAAGGAAGAAGAAGAAGAAGAAACATGGTTTTAAACTTACTAGCCAACGTCTATTTATTTTCTACCTGTTGGATTATCAACTAAATATGGCGATGAATGCAACTTAAGTGAACTCACATGCTAGTACAAAAGGTGACGTGAGATCAGAAAGTTAACACCATTAATTAATTAAAATTATTTATTAATTTATTTTATTTTTCTAACAATTTAGTTAGATTTTGGACGGTCAATCACTAGTCCAAGACCCAAACATTAATTATGTCTATTATAGGGACCCAAATGAAAATTTTATAAGTTATTCGAGACCTAAAGTCTAAATATCCCTTAATTATATTACGAGATTTCAAACTCAAGTCAGTACCCTAGCTGCATAGATGTTTTTGCTTGGCAGTTTTACAATTCATCAAACTGCCTTGGAATTTTTGAAACTTTTAATGCATGGAGTGCAGATGGGCCTTCCAAGATAGAATTTCATTACAATTTCACTACATTAACTCAAATAAAAACTCAAATTGACAACTTCCAATATGCATATGACACGTAGGTTTTACTAACATTGAAAGTGTATTTATTTTTCTGTTTAGATTCTTAAAAAAAAAAATCAAGATATGAGATGCATATAATCCAACTGCTTTTCATGTCAGATTTTTAAAAATTAAGATCTTACGAGTTTCTCTAGTATGACTTCACCGAAATAACTCAAGTTTAATGACAATGTATTAATTTTATTTTGAATGTACTAACAATTGTAACTTGTCTTATCCATAATATTGAAGACTTTGGCAAAACACATCTAGTTTTATCCGATGGAATCCACATGTTTATACAAATGTCTTATATTCTTGAAATTCTAAATAAAATTTACTTTTTTAAAGATTAAAGTAAAATGGATATCATGTTGAAACCATGAGCAATGGAAATAAAGAATAACTTTATGTAACCTCTAGCGATGGGAACCCAAATTTCATCCTAGAGAAATTCTTTAGCTTATCTTTTGGGATATACTTCACTCATATTTGGATTATCGAGTCACATGCTACCATGAGCCAACAACTCATTCCTAGTTAAGGGTCCACTATGGGCCATAAGCCAAATGATCATAACTTTTAAACTTTGACATTAATCGTCTGGGACACCTTGGGACAATAACGATGAAAAGGATTATAACAATTTCATGTAGCCATCTATTAACAAATTATCAGATATCCAATAGTCAAATATGTGTCCCATGTTCTTAGGGAAATCCCAAAACCCACTTTCATGGCCAAACTATCAAATTAGATAGACCAGACAATGCATCAGAATTCACCACTCAAACTTTAATAAGTTTTGCCTATCATTAGTAATAGAAGTTGAGCATCCTGTCCCTTGTGATCATACACAAAAACAATTAGGAGAATTCATGATCAAAGGACTTCAAATGATAGCTAGACCTCTCCTAATGTAATCCAAATTACACATTAGTGCTTGGTGTCATGCAATTCTTCATGCTGCATCATCAATCAAAATAAGGCCAACCTCATACCATAACTTCTCTTCTACACAATTAGTGTCTGAAAATCAACCAAATATTTTTCATCTTAAGAAATTTAGTTGTGCAATATATGTTTATATTCCACCACTAAAGTGAACCAAAATGGGTCCCAACACATATTATAATTTATGTTGGTTGGAGTCGCCTTCGATTATTAAATTTTTAGAACCTTGACAGGAGATATTTTTTCACTACAAGGTTTGACGACTGTCACTTGGATGAGACAATATTCTTACTGTTAAGGGAGATAATAAGGGAAATGAATGTCTCCTTCCAAAAGAACGATATGGATTATTGTTGAACATGCACTCTTATCCATTTTGAGCCTAGAACTCCCCAATGTGAAAACGAAATAAGGAGAATTGTACACTTGCAATTAATTGCAAATAAGTTACCTTGATGCATTCAATGATGCTGCAAAAGTAAAATCATCTACAATCTATGAATGTATCGGCCATACCTAAAGAGAAACAAGATTAAGACAACAAATGAATCAGCTTCGCACCAAAAGAATTGAAGACATAAAGGCTCCAAAGATCCAGTTCTCCAAAAAAAAAAGATAAAATAAAATAACAAACATTAATGCTCCTGAAGAAGCTTCTCCTAAAGTAGCATCTCATGTAGTAAAAATTCATGAAGATCGAAAAAATGTTATAAATCAAGGATCCAATTTCTCCAAAATAAAATATATCGCTTCGACCGAGGATATGCCACATATTCTATAAGAAAATGGAAAAAGATACTAATACCTAACATTGATGAGATATCTATATTTTACACATACTTAGAAAAAAAATTAGAATATAAAAGAATATTTCATAGATGCCATTTTCTCATATGTAACAACAGATGAGATAATAAAAGGTGATGATAAAAATAAAAGCATTAAATTAACCACGAAAAACTTTAAATGTCGGCAATTTTTTGTGTGGCTAAAATGGAAGGATGTAATCCAAGCGGAATTAGATTATCTCGTAAAATGAAGTGTGTTTGTGTCACATCCAAGTACCCGAATACGGAGAAGGGGGTATGACCAAGCTAGCTGCTTACTATCGAATCGAGTACACCAACATCTCGTAATATGACCACAGTTGAACCTAGAAAAGGAAGTATATAATACTACCATCCAACAGTCACCTTAGGTATCACAGAATAGCTGGTCTCAATCTTCAAACAAAAAAAGTAAAATATGACACATAAGATAAAACATAAAGGCATAATATGCTCTCTATCATAATGATTAGCTAGTATAACAAAATGGATACTAGCATAAGTGTCAACCATACATGATCACATAATCAATTGCATATACAATCATGTTGTTTAAAGGAGAATAGGCTCCCAGATACACATGCTAAACATGTGCATGTCCAGTGGTTAAATGCCTCAAAATCATATATAAAATATGAGTGGTGGAGAAGGAACCCATTTAAGACACCTGGTTGCCGCCCTCCTCGAATATGTTACCGTGTGGATATGATGAAAGATCCTCGGACTTTGCTACGAGATCTGGGCAGACAAAATCAGAGGGGCCAATCCCTAATATCAAGTAGCATAATGAGAGAATGATGGGTAATACAAAACCAACAATAAATCACAAGAAAATAGAATAAGGCAATAATGAGCAATAAAATACCGGTTGGGAGATATATACAGTAGTACTAAGGCATAGTCTCCCAAATAATACTAAATAAGACAAGGAAGTAGGATAGCATGTATAGTAGTACACTACCATGCAATTACTATGGATTACTACATAGCCAATCTAAGCTATTTTAGTTACTAATGTGATAAAGGTTCGTCAGATCATATGTCACGCCCCAGTCCCAAAATACGTAGGACTAGGAATACGTAAGCATGCCAGCCGTATGTATTTGGCAACTCCAATATATAGATACCATAATACACACATACGCTGTAATATGAATAATAACTCACAAGTGGTATATATATTGTCAGGAGTCACATGACATAACTAAATCTCATCCACAAAATCAAATAGAAATAAATAACCAAACTACTATATAACTGAATCTCAATATGAAGTATCAAAGAATGATAGTCGGGTGGAAACAAATACACTACCAACTAGAACATAAGATAAATGAAATAAGTATATTTACTGAACAATGAGACTCGAAGAGAAGACCTCCTCGAAAGATAACGAAGTACCAAGTCCTGATCCGTGCTCCTGCGAATAGTCAAGATCGTTTACACTTGGAAATGGCCCAGGTCCTCAGAGGGACGTAACAAGATACATAAAAGCATGCCAATTTGAATACAATAAACATGCATAATAGGTAAAAAATATATAAGTACGCTGTACAAGACAATCTATATGAATGCATAATGAGGACAACTTTTTGACGTATGGGTATGGGTAGGCTACTCTATCTAATTTCACACCTCACACACACGTCAAGGAAATCATCAGCCGTTATACCGCGAGGGTAGCGACCATCGTGACACCATCATCCGATATACCGCGAGAGTAGCGACCATCGGGCACGACTACCATAGTGCGTGCTAGTTACTATGGTTTACTAGAGTGGTTATAGCCCATACGCCTACTGATTGTCCTTCCCTCCCATGATACTATGTGTCAAGTGAGTGTCAACATATATATAGTATATAATTATGACAAAAAAAATACACATGCAATGAATATATAAAAATATAATAAGTACGCAAAGTACTATAAACAATTTGGCAAGGTATCTTGCGTGGCAAAAAAGCTGCAAAGTGTAGCGTCCAGATGTCAGGCACAATGGATCAGAACTATGGCATCAGAATAAACATCTCCAAATGCTGTAATAAACATTACCAATATTCCCAGAATAAGCGAGATAGCTAGAAAGCACTACCCTTTCGTCCAATTTGGACACAGGGGCAAAACGATAATTTTGGGTCAAAACGGGCTCCACATGTGGGCCACTTTGCACCGAAAAGCGTACCAGGGGTAAAGGTCTCTAAATGGGATAAATTATAAGTCAGACAAATTCTAAATGTCAGTACGAACTCAATGGTATATCCAATTTTCAATTCCGGTGAGTCGAACACAAATTCGCCCTAAAAGTCAACCATGGGGCCCGCAAATAGGCAGCTTGGTCAACTATCTCGGAATTGCGTGAAACTTGGGTCACAGGACCAGCGTGATACCACAAATCCAATGGCGCAAGTTTCATCGCATCCCGACGAGCGTACACTAAATGGTGCGGTATTTTACAAAAAATGTGATACAGGGACTTTTTACGGATATGGGTTGATTCCGACGCGCACACACGTCCAAATCAGTTTTCGTGAAAGTCCACACGTCCAGATATATCATACGCGTATTTTGGTATAATTGGTACGCGATGAGGCGGTCCCGTTTGGTGGGGCGCGCTCCGTATCATAATTTTTAATATTTTAAAAGTCAAGTTTTTGGTCGATTTGGAGGTTGAATAATTTAACACATAGAACAAATTAACAAAAACTAAAAGAACAAAAAATTTCTCGATTATGTGGAGAACTAAACTCCTTTTATTAGTTTTCAAAAATATTAAACAGGTTGGCGGCAAATTGGGTGTGAACATGGGATTTTGGATTCAAAATTCTGAACTGTTTGGTCAGTTTTTCGGTCATTTTTCGGTCAATTTTTTGACCAATCCAGGGAACGAAAACTCGTCCCGCTTGAATGAAAATCCTAGAGGGTTAGGCTGTGAACGTATACGAATAAACCGTACGCAAAAATAATCAAAAATAAGGGAGATATGATACCTGAAAGATGGGACATCGAAGCATGCTGCTGCACGCGCTTGTGCACTGATCGGCGAACGGCGGTGGCGGCTGTCGCCGGGGGCAGCTGCGACTGCGGCGGCGGACGGCACGGGGGGGTCGCCGGGGGTCGGCTGGATATGGTGGCAGTCGACCGGGTTGGGGTTCGATTAGGGTTTGGGTTTTTATATATATATATATATATATATATATATATATATATATATATATATATATATATATATATATATATATATATATATAAGGGAAAGGGGTCTGCGGGTGGGTGTTGCTGTGGGATTTTGTGGGGCGGGGGTAGTTAGGTTGGTAGTTAGTTGCTAGGGGGTAGTTAGTGGTTTAGGTTATTAAGGGTGGTTTAGTTATAGGATTAGTTTTAGGATTTATTTTTATCTCTTTTTTTTCTCTTCATTTCTTTCCTTTTTCTTTTGTTTTCTTTTATTTGTACTACTATTACTACTATTATTATTATTACTATTATTATTATTAGTATTATTATCATTATCCTTATCATTATTATTAGTATTATTATTATTAATATATTTATTATTATTATTATTATTATTATTACTATTATTTAATAACCATATATTTATTTATTTATATAGATGAGGCTAAAAAAATCCAAAAATAATATTTACACACCAAATAAATTCTAAAAAATTACTTTGTACAACTTTAACAAAAATACTACACCCAAAATATTTTATGAAATATTTTATAATTAATAATTAAATATTTATCTAGTTTAATAAATTAAATAACTGTATAATAAAATTAACTAAGTAAATAATTAAATGATTATCGACAAAGTATGTGATAGTAGATGACATGCAACTCTATAAAAAGGAAAATGCCTAACTTGGCATGGAGAATTTATGGGATGCTAATTGTGGAGAAGTTGGGACCGAAAAATAACCACAAATAAATTATATATATAACTTATCTAAATACTTATACTTAATCTAGGGTCGTTACACTAATGTCATACTAACACCAAGGGATTAAATTTTTGTGCCACGAAAGGATCCTATGGGTAGTGTCCTCTGTGTAGGCTACTTCCTATGAAGGGCGATACAGATTTTGGGGTCATCCTATATTATTAATGTCCAAACCACGATGAAGTGTCCTAATAAAATTATTGGGTTTTAATTTATTTTGAAAAAAAATCTAAAACAAATACAAGAAATACAAATACACACGAAATACCTATTTTTGGGAGAGGGGGGTTTACATTATATGCTGCACGGGACATGCCATGCCCCAAAACTAGAATATTATAGAGAGAGGGGGAGGGGAGGAAATGGTGGTATTAGTCTACCTCAGAGTACACCAGTACCTCAAGATACTGTCATGACTTTATAATATATGAGAATTACTCTACAATCTATTAGTATAATCTAGGTCAAGAAGATCCTAGTAAGTAATCAATAAAAAATATGACCATCATAATATAATAGTAAAGCGTCCCAAACTATAAATATATAGATAATCATGAAGCTATTAAGACAAATACAATACTAGCAAGACTATACAATCATACATAATCATGTCTAACTGCAGTTTAGAATATATACAACCATATTACCCATAGGTGGGTACAAGATCCCAAAGCACGAGCTAACATTTGCTCGGTCAATCATGCAAGCAAATAAATATAGAAGCAAAAAGTAAATATAGTACGAAAATAACTAATCATGAATAATAAAAGACTGAGCACGATATCGGAGTATAATCCATATCGGTTAATAATATGATAGAACTTGATATCATTAGCTAACTAGGGTTATCATAATTCCTCGTTACTAACATATGCAAGTTTGAAATTCGGGGAGACATGCATTGCAGGTTGTCCAGGTTAGGCCAGGATATTTCAAGAATAATATATATAATAGGCATCACTCATCAGTTAGTTGATAATCATAGTCCAAGATTCATCATACGACGGAGAAATAAAAATATGCCTCTCACAACGGAGAGCCCTATAACTATAATAAATCCCTAGCCAGCAGGACTATATTAAATATGAAAACCTCCAATCCTAATGTACTAGGTGAATCAAGCTAGTTGTTTTATCCTTATACTTTAATATTGAGTTTCAGGCAAAGGGTGTCCACAGAATCCAGCCTGTGATGATACTTTTCCTCAAAAAAAAATGCTGGACAAGACAGGTAGGTTAAGAAACCACAAGATAAACAAGACAAGAAATCCCACTTAGTTGGGATCAAGACAAACTAGAGTGTGTTGCGATGAGCAACTAGAAATATAGATACAAGACTAACAAGCTGGATTTTTTTTTATATTCTTGAATCAAGAATATCAATATACAAGATATGAGAAGGCCAACCTTATCAGTACCCTGTCATAAGGAGACTCACTCAAGGAGATGATGATCCAGCTCAAGGGATACGTTTGTATCCGAAAATATTCATGAAATATACGTGATAACTTAAATTTAATAACATATCAAGTAGTCAACGTGTAAGGGATACCTGACCCATATACAACCAAGACATACCATGAAAGCATAATCAAGAATCAATGAGAATTTTCGTATAGGAAAATATTCGTATTCTCGAGGAATTCTGGATATAATCCATACAGAGATACAAATTTTGGATACAATCCATATAGATATTCGACCGTCCGATACCCACAAAACTTGTCTCACATACCCACAAGAAGGCTTGGATACTATATGTAAATTTTTACGACAATTGTCGATCAAATCGACATGCAAATCAATCAAGAAAACTAGCTAAAATATATTTTCTACCAGATTTCAACATGAATAGTAAACCAATATACTGCATGTATACTGTCTGTACGGGTAAACTTAGTTCCAGGGGGAAAGCACAAACAATATACTTTTTGCAAGGCTGTAACTTAGAAAATAGCAAAATAATATATTGTCAGTATGTTATCTGCAAGGCCAAAACACATAAATAGGAAAATAGTTTACTGCTAGTATATTGGCAATATACTGTCAGTACATTGTGCGGGCATTTCTAGAACATGGCACAGTTCTAGCTTTTCATGAAATGTTGTGTCGGTCGATCGATACTCAATCGAGACCAAATTTATCAAGTATGCCATATCATAAACCCTCCATAAGGGCAATATAGTAAAAATCAAATTGACTCATGGCACGTGTACAATATCATGACAAAACCTAATAAAATAACAAATAATTAAAACTCGACCAATACTTGATCGATTCGAGTCCCATCGAGGGAAACGGGCTTTGCCACGTCTAGATCTCCTGATCGTAGAAAACTTAAACATGAAAAGTCAAGAATTTTGAGAGTTCTACAACAAAACCATATCAAAACATGTTATTTCAAATTCAAAATCAAGAGAGCAAGGTGTACTTGGCTATGGACGGACGATACGATCGATACAGACTCCTAGGATGCAGTGTGGTGCTCGTGTCCACCACCAAGATGACTTAAAAGCACAAACCTTGCTTCCTTAACGCTCATAGACTCTCGGTAGGTCGTGAGAAGAGTATAGGAGTGAAAGAGATAAGAGAATGGGAGCCTTGGCTCTTGGGTCCTTCTCTCACACACCACAAGAGGAGAGAATAAAAATAAGAGAATAAGGGAAAATGATAGGGTTTAATCCTTGTATAACTTCCTCAACCATCCACAACCGTTGGATTGAAAACAACGACCAAGATTATATGAGAATGAATTATTCCCACTCAGTACAACCCAAAAATATGTTGGCAGATTGATTTTGATTAATCTATAATTGACAGTTTGTACGTGTTTAGTCCATTCTTAAATTGCAGAAACTAAATAAATGCATGAACTCATAATATCGCACATCTTCACTTCTTCATCCTATCGATCAAACGCAAATATAACATCGCAATCTTTCGCTAAAGAAGACTGAAGTTTCTAGACACCCTCACCAGTGGTATAGTCTGTAAAGTGTCTTAAGAATACATGTAAGCACCTTGATAAATGGCAAACAAAAAAGCTTAGCTAAAATTTTATTTAAAAGACAAACGTTATTTATGAATCGGCATATCGATGGTACACTAGTTCATATCGCAAGTATACCGATTTTTAGATATATATGTTCTCTGTCGATCGTATTGACATACTGACGGTACACTAATTCGTAATGCCAATATACCAATATATATATATATATATATATATATATATATATATATATATATATATATATATATATATAATCGGTATACCGACGGTACGAACCAATGTACCATTGGTATGCCGGTATGATCGTCATAGAGTATATATATATACCGATTATATATATATATATATATATATATATATGTTCTTTATCAATCGTACTGGCATACCGATGGTACACTACTTCGTACCGGTGGTATACCAATTTTTATATATATCTGCTCTCTGTCGATCGCACTGGTATACCGACGGTATACTGGTTCATACCGCTGGCATACTAATCTGGTATACCGATTATATATAACTTGGTGCTCTTTGTCGTTGGACCAGCATGCCGACAGTAAACTGGGTTGTACTGCAGGTATATCGGTTTTTAAATTATTATTTTCATCCTCAGATCCAACGGTCATATTTCTAGTATTAAATGCCTCCAACAGATTTATAGTCGTTACTGTTGCAGAACCGTATACCGGTGGTATACTGTATGTAAACATTTTTTGGCATTTATTGCCTTGTCTTTGTGGGTTTGTATTTAAAAGCTTTGAACTCTTTCATTTAAAGACATCCCTTTGAGCTTATAATTTTCTCAACCACCAAAGACTAATCCTCTTTTAACTCTACCAAGCTTTGTATTTTCCATCTACCAAAAGCGTTAGAGTAATCAAGAGTTGTAACTTTGAACTTTACTAATTATAGAAGACCAAAACCTATTTCTTGTGTGTAAGAAGTTGGCGAGCCGTCGGATCAAAACTAGTGTGTGTGGAGTTGGCGAGTCTTCGCATCAAATTAAAGTCGGACAAGAGTTTTCGGGACGGAATTGCCTTCACAGAAGGACACCAAGATACATCGCGTGTTTGATTTCTTGCTATCTTCTTTCTATTACACATTATTATTATTATTATTATTATTAATTGTGTTGTTAGCTTTTATTACCCAATTTACCCTCCTCCAGGGTTCCAATAATTGGTATCAGAGCTTGGACTCTAGCTTTAGGAATAACCTCTTTAGAGTTATCAAATGGCAACAAACCCTACTTCTAGCTTAAACAATACTAAGGGACACTCCATGAATAGACCTCCTCTATTCAATGGAACCAACTACACCTACTGAAAAACTTGAATGAGTATATATTTGAGATATATAGATTGTGATATTTGGGAATGTGTTATGAAAGGTCTCCCAACACCTCAACTAATTGGTGAAGATGTTGTTTCAGATAGACTTGTGGCTAGACTCGCAGAAAGTGATAAAATGTATCTTGTCGAGATGCTAAGGCAATGAACTCTCTTTATTGTTCTATTGATAGCATTAAGTAATAGAATCTCAGCTTACAAAACTGTACACAAAATATGAAAGCTTCTTGAGGTCACACACGAAGATACTTCTCAAGTTAAGAAGTCTAAAATTAGTAGACTTACACAAGAGTATGAAGCCTTTTAAATAAAACTTGATGAGTCAATTGCCAATATGTTTACTAGATTCTTTGATGTGATTAACCCTCTCTCTTCTCTTGTAAGGAATATCCCACTCATGAAAATATTCGAAAAATACTCAGAGGACTTACCAAGAGCTGGAACCCTAAAGCCACATCAATTATCGAAGCTTTCTACCATGAACCTGGAAACACTTATGGGAAAACTGATGACACATGCGCTAGACATGAAGGATCAAGATGTTGCCTCCACATAAAAGAAGAAGAAAGAGAAAACAAATATTTGTAGGCCCCTACTTTTCAAAACTGATCACCAATGGTATACTGGTCTGCGTGACTTTCTGCAAAGCGTCCCTACTTTCATTTTTTTTATACTTTCTGATTCTCCAAATATTCGTAGGCCCCCACTTTTCAAAATTTTCCAATCCTTTCTATTCCTATCATATCAATTCCCTCCTTTATTCTCTCTTACCCAAATTATTTATTAACTTTCCTTTTATAACTCCATACACATCCTTTCATATCCTTCTCCTATCACCTCACACTATTGACTTTCTCTTCTCCACATACTACCCCTCCTCTTCAACTGAGACACAATATTCCTCTTCCTCTTCTACCTGTTGGCATCCCCATACACTCTTCCCCGCTTGTAAACCTCCTTAACCAATTTAGGGATTATTTTATTGTTAAAACTAGATACTATGGATAAACATATTTAATTAAAATTACGTGAGACAATTATAGGTACCCTCTGACCATAGTGTAACCTTAGCTACGCAATGTTCATTAACTTCGCCTTGCGTAGTTAATTATTAATCTAGTTAATTAATTTATGGCTATTTGAACCTCAAACTGGACCTGACCAGCCCCATATCAATGAACCCTGGCCGGCCCAAACCCCGAGGCCAACCCCAAAGTTCATCCCCTATATAAATACATAACCTTATTCATGTAAACCCTAAACCAAACAAAAACCATCACAAACCCCTTAACCCTAGCCGAATTCCTTCCCTCTTACAACCGAGCCTCCACCCCCGACCACCCAGCTCCCTGACACCGCCACCACCGCCACCTGACAGCGTCGATGCCACCCTCCCAGACCGGCCAGCCACCGCCTCTTTCACCATCATCAACCCCGCACGCTAACCCGACCCCCCGTAGCCGCTGCCGACCGACCCCGACCGCTTCCAGCACCTCCAGCCCCATCGACCGACCAACCCCGACGTCCCCCCACACGGCCGCCCCCGCCGCACGTCAAGCCGCCGCACGCTAACCCGACCCACCCCCCGTAGCCGCTGCTACCATTGCTGGCGCTGCCGCGCCTGCTGCAATTGTCGCTGCCGCCGCTGCCACCTTGCCGGAGCCGCCTTTCCGCCGGAGTACGCCCCCTCGACGAGAGCAGACCCTATCCGAGCAGCCACATAGAGGTAACCACATAATACCTCCGCTTCTTCATGATAATATTGTATCGTTGTGTCGTCGTGTCGAGAATTGTGATATTGGACACAAACCTAATTAAACCCTAATTATGTACATGCTAGATTAATGACTAATAAGATTTAGGATTTGTGTATTTACTAGCAAACACCTTAACCATGAGACCTAACATCAAGGACTAGTATTTCACCCTAATACCTGTACATAAACCACGTACAATGAGCATAGAAACCAAGGAACATATGTTCGCACAGAATAGAGATCGTGGTCAAACCATAACTTGAAATTATTGTCTCAAGGCCTAGGATGATCGAGCACAGAACACGTGTGCACCTTAGCTATGCGCACATGTGACGCTGTAGTCGAGCAGACATGAACTTGCGACAATATTCAAGCATCGCGTTGTAGTCGTGTACATTTAATGTTAAGCATTTGATATTAGATTCTTATATTATATTTGTGTTTAGGACCTTTGGATCAGCCAGAAGACACTGCAGGAACCGGCTTCTGGCATTCACAGCTTCAGGACCCAGGCAAGATACCTTGCCATATTTACTGTTTGATTTAAATGATGCACATATTGTATGATTCTTGTTGCTGTATTTTATATGACTGTGTGAGTCCGAGATTGACTCGGGTGTTATCGACGGATACGTCGATGATTAGTATACTTGACCTAGTCATTAGCAGACTCACCTGGGAGGATACTGTGATATCTTCTGTGACCTGACACCTTACACGTTTTATTGTGATATATGCATGTTGGGATGCGGGTCCACGTATTCGACTAGCTATCGGTGCGTGTGACATGCATCACGGTTAGCACATAACTCAGGATTATTTAGTTGTAGAGACTGGCATATAGAAATATGGTGCGCACGTCGAGTATTCGACTAGCGTATCTACATTGGGCAGGGAAGACAGCTAGTAGGCGTATGGGATACACACATTGGACTCCGTAGTATCCAAAGGAGCCACGGATCCAATGACTTCCTTTATTGCAGACACCGCACTCTTCGGAGTGATACGGACGTATATATATTGCAGATACTTCATTCTTCGGGATGATGGATGTTACAGATACCACGCTCTTCGGGGTGTTGGACGTTATGCCTACGCCTATCCATACGTACCAAAGTTGTCTTCACATTGCATTCACTTAGATGGTTAGCACACCCTTGTACTTTATTGCATTTATCTTATTCAGTATTTATATATATGGCATGCTTCTGTGTATCTTGTTACTTCCCTATGAGGACCTGGTACCTTTCCAGATTTGGAGGAGGCTTACTACCCCACAATATACGGCCCCAGACAGGAGACGAGATTCGCTACCGCAGAGGAGTTAGAGGTGCTACCGTCAGAGTTTCCGTGATCAGTTGGTAGGCCTTTCGTCTAGGATTGGGTGCATCATTACCTAGTCAGTTGATGCCCTAGTCTTTATCTTTTATATCTCATTTCAGTACTTTTATTTTTGTCATAGTAGTGGGTTTGTTCCCACCAGACATTCTTGGTTGTACTATGATATTTTGAGACTGGCATTTATCTTCCAGCAGTTTTTTAGTACTTCGTGGTGTTTATATTGTGGATGAGATTAGTTTACCTGTTGTTGACTGATATTGAACATGTTAGTATTTTTGGACAGCGTATCACTCTTCGTTGGATCCATTAAATTGGGATATCCTCGGAGACGTGACAGCTGGCTATTGCCACGTGGCCTGGTTCCTTGTATTTTGGGACTGGGGTGTGACATGGTTTTAGTGGTGGCCCATGCAGGTCGACTTTTTGCTTGTGGTATGATAACGTGCCCAGGGAGCCTGCAATAGGATAGAAATTTTTAGGTCTCATCCACCTTGATTTACGTTTTTGAACTCCCTTCGTGTTACTCCTAAATACCTGCATCCTGTTTGGTTGTTTCCGTACTCTTCTAATGAAGTCATATCTCTCGCAGCAAGATAAATTTGCGCAATGGACGAGGAGCACCCAGTACCGCGGTGCCAGATAACACCACCCAAAGGGAGGAGATACCCCAAGGGCAACCATCGCTACAGACCCCGCTGATACATTGGCACGAGACATCGCAGGGTGATCCTACACCGCAACCCGAGGGACAGACTTCCCAGACAATTCCCACGCAACATTATGGGGGCCAGACTTCAGGAGCTACACCGATGCCGCAGACTAAGAGGCCGACATATGAGGAGACGCCTACTGCACAGCCAGAGATTCTGTAAACCCCCTCGTCAAACATAGGATTTATTTAATTATTTTATTAAGATGCAACCACAACCCAAATCCCACGTACCCAAATTAGGGTATCAGTCTACACCAAGCTTGTTATGCCACGACTCCTGTGTACCACTAAAAAATCTAGATCGTTATGTTTCCGAAGCATTTGGAATTACTAAGTTGATTTGTTAATTAATTTAAATTTAAAGCCAATTTACCTCCAGCAGAACCAAACCAAGCCCACATGCGCCTTTCAAGTGGACCATTTCTATCCCAACAAGCCGGACAGGCCCAACCCTCGAGTCCAGCCCATAATCTCCATCACCAACTATAAATACAAAACCCCCTCATACAAAACCCTAATAAACTACTATTCATCCTCCTCCCCAATACCCTAGCCGACTTCCCCCTGCTGACTGCTTTCCATCCCGTCGGACTTCCCCTTGCCGACTGCTCCCTAACCCGTCGGACTTCTCCCTGCCGACTGCTCCCCAACCCGTCGGACTTCCCTCAACCGACTGCATCCCAACCCGATCAGTGCACACCCCCGACCGACTGTTTCTCGACCGATGTACACCCCAGCCCCCCCGACAGTTCCGACCGGAGCATTGCCGCAGGCCAACGCCGCTCAACCGCCCTGCGTCTGGACGACCATCCTCGTGCGACTCCACCCAGCAACGTCACTGCCGGAGCAGCTGCTGCTGCTGCGGTCCCTGCCTTGCTGATTCAGCCACTGCCACTGACGCTACTCGCCGGCCGACGCCGGAGTTCCCATTCGTCGGAGGACGACCAGGCGACGAGAAGAACCTCGTCCATCCAGCGAGGTAAATGCCTATACTCTTGGTATCGTGTTCGTATGTAAGCATCGTGTCATCACGAGAGTTGTATTCTGGACACAACTTAGTTAACCCTAAATTATATATATAGCGGTGATGATTAGCAAGAATTAGAACTCATCTAATAACCAGCGATTGCATTAATCTTGAAACCTGTCGTCAATGACCAGTACTTCACCTGGACCCTGGGCGTAAACCCAGTATGTTGAGCAAGGAAATCAAGGACATATTTCCGTACAGAGTAGAAGTAGTTGCCAAACCTTAACTCGATAATTTATTGTTGTAAGGTGCACGTTGACCAAAGACAGAACGCGGGTACACCCTAGCTACGCGCACCTGTGACGCTGTAATCGGTCAACAGTAAACTGGCAACAATATCGAGGAACAACGTCATAATTAATTATGTATCTTAGTGTCTGATATTAGATTGTTATATCATATTTTGTGTTTAGGACCATTGGACCAGCCGGGAGACACTGCAGGAACAGGCTTCTGGCACTCACAGATTGATGACTCAGGCAAGATACCTTGCCATATTTCTGTTTAAATTAAATGCTACATATGTTGTATGTTAGTTGCTGTTCTATTTCATATGACTGTGCGCGTCCGAGATTGATTCGGATGCCATCGACGGATGCGTCGATGATTTAGTATACTTGACATAGTCACTAGCAGACTCACCCCATTGGAGGATATGTTGATATCTTTCGAGACCTGACACTTTACACGCTTCACTGTGACATTCATGTTGGGATGCGGGTCCGCATATTCGACTAGCTATCGGTGCGTGTGACATGCATCACGGTTAGTACGTAATTCAGGTCTATGTTTATTGTTAGTAGAGACTGGCATGTAGTTGCGTGGTCTGCACGTCAAGTATTCGATTTGCGTATTTATATTGGGAGGGGAGGACCACTAGTAGGCGTATGAGATACACCCATTGGAATCCGTAGTATCCGGAGGAACCACGGATCCAATAATTTCCTCTATTCAGATTCCCCGTTCTTCGGAGCGGTATGGACGTATATATACTGGCAGATTCCCAGTTCTTCGGAGCAGTAAGGACGTTATACTATTCAGATTCCCTGTTCTTCGGAGCAGTATGGACGTTATACTATTCAGATTCCCTGTTCTTCGGAGCGGTATGGACGTTATGCCTACACCTACTCATACGCACCAATGTTGTCTCACATTGCATTCACTTAGATGGTTAGCACACCCTTTATTGCATTTACTTTATTCAGTATTTATATATGGCTTGTCTCTCTGTATATTGTTACGTCCCTCTGAGGACCTGGTTCCCTTCCAGATTTGGACGAGGCTTTCTACCCCACAGTATACGGCCCCAGACATGAGACGAGATTTGCTACAGCTGAGGAGTTAGAGGTGCAGCCGTCAGAGTTTCCGTGACCAGTTGGTAGGCCTTCAGCCGAGATTGGGAGCATCACTATCTAGAGCCGATGCCCTAGTCATTATCTTTTATATCTTATTTTAGTACTTTATTTCATCGTAGTAGTGGGTTTGTTCCCACCAGACATTATTGATTGTACTATAATATCTTGAGACTGGTATTTATTATCCAGCAGTTTATTCAGTATTTCTTGCTCTTGATTTTGTGGATGAGATTAGACTACCTGTTATTGACTGATATGGGATATGTTAGTATTATAGGATAGCGTAGCACTCTTCGTGGATCCATTAAATTGAGATATCCTCGGAGACGTGTCAGCTGGCTATTGCCACGTGGCCTAGTTCTATATATTTTGGGACTGGGGTGTGACATGGTTTTAGTGGTGGCCCACGCAGGTCTTCGACTTATTCGCTTGTGGTATGATAACGTGCCTAGTGAGCCTGCAGTAGTATAGGAATTACTAGGTCTCATCCACTCTGATTACATTTTTGAGCTTCCTTCGTGTTACTTCTAAATATCTGCATCCTATTTATTGATTCCTTCCTCTTCTTAATAAAGTCCTATCTTTTGCAGCAAGATGAACTTGCGCAGTGGACAAAGAGCACCCAGTGCCGCGGTTCTAGACAACACCACCCAAGGAGAGGAGGTACCCCAAGGGCAACCCCCGCTACAGATACCGATGATACATTGGCACGAGTCTTCTCAAGGCGATCCTATGCCACAACACGAGGGACAGACTTCCCAGACGATTCCTACGCAGCACTGTGAGGGCCAGACTTCAGGAGCTACACCGATGCCACAGACTGAGAGGCCGACATCTGAGGAGACGCCTACCGCACAGCCAGAGGTTCCACTATCACTACCTCCACCCTACACACCCCAGATGCCACAGCTAGAAGGACAGCCACAGATGCTACAGTTCCTTCAGGCTATGATGCAAGCACAGTGGCAACAGACAGAGACTTTAAGGCATAGTTTGATGGCAGCAATAGAGAGGACACCTGTCCCAGCACCCGTACCAGCACCACCACCAGCCTAAACCGGTGGCACTGTTAGATGGTTTCGACAGATGGTACCAGATATATTCTCAGGCAATGAGACTGCAAAACAGATCTCGGATTGGATCGCCAATACAGAAATGCTACTAGAGGCGTCATAACTACACCCAGACCTATGGATGACTGCAGTGAGGGCCCAACTAAAAGACAACGCCCATTACTGATGGGATTCCATTGAGCGCAGTATAGGCAAGAACCAAACCTGGGAACTGTCACGACCCGCACCCGGTTTAGGGGCACGAGAGCGTGGGTACGTCCAGCCTACGCCGCAGCATCGGCGGTAGAACGCTGTCTAGGTCAAGTACTATCTAACAATCTCACGCTAGTATCCAACTCCATAAGGAGATTCGGATAATACTATAAAACTATTCACAACATACTCAATCACAACTACAGCACGATAGGAATTTGAAGAAATAAAAGAATACAACACTAGTCTAAGGACAACATAATCATACCTGCAATCATTAACTTCCAATCCCCAAGTGTGTCGGAACCAGTCTACTAAGGTCACAGTCTGGAAAAATATTTTCCAGTCAGGAAGGAGCAAAGTACATCTCTAAATAGCAGTTCTATATAAATGACATAAACTATGTAGCAGTTCTAGATGGAAACATACCAGATGCATGTATAGGTACGAGAATGTACAAGAAAAGAAATATACTGGAAATACTGTAAGTAAATGCAGGAAGAAATACAATATGTCAATGAGCAAGAACCTATGACTAAGTGTGTGAGTACTAGCTTTAACATGTGATCGGCTTGGGACTAGTAAACTCATTACATGGGTTAGTAGGGCTAACCGATGTAACAGTGAGGAGGCATGTAAACTCATTACATGGGTTAGTAGGGCTAACCGATGTAACAGTGAGGAGGCATGTAAATGGTCAGGCCGCACCCGACGTGAGATGTGGGGTGAGCTATGGTGCATATAAAGTTGGGTATGATCACATATCTACACTAAAGTACTCCCCAAACCCCCGACTGGTATAGTAGATCCAATCATGGTACGCTATGGCACGGGATTCCCTAGGAAGGTAGCAAATCTCCCCGGGAATCAGTGTCTGTACATGCACAAGATAACAAGGAAAACAAGTCTTGTACAAGCTACACCATGAATAAGGAATAACATCTCATGACGAGATCCGTGTATACCAATCCGTGTAACCAATGTGTCAAGAACATAGATATTTACACTAGATACAGTGAACATAGGAGATATCATAAATTAAAAACTAATCAGAGAATGTACTCGCCTTGGGTCCTTAGCTGGTAAAACCAATGTCCTGTCCCAGAGTATCGTCTGGAGGAACCAACAGTCCTAAAAATATATCAAGTACAACATTTGCATCAGGTGCTACACTAACACATCACAAATACACGAACTCAGGGGCTCTGCCAGGCATGGCTCTAGTCAACTAGGTCATCTAGTAGGTTTACCAATTAACCATAATTTAATACATATATATATAGTTATTCCAAAGTATACAAAATAGGTTTAACTGTATGTACATAAGTGGAAATATATTTTATTTATGGGAAAAATTATACATCACTCATACATATAGACTAGTATACATGTACCAGAATACATATTAACTTATATTATATAGATATACATACATACCAAAATAATACTATACTATATACAGGTAATATACCAAAATATGTTTTACAAGTACCTATATATCAATACAGTTTTTTATATATATATATACTATATATATATACCAAAAATGTGTTTATACATGTTTATATACATATAGGTACACATAGTTATACCAAAATACGGTTATATATACATATACATCAATATACATATTTGTATATATCTCAATCAAAAATCCTTATACATAATACATAACTAAATTATAACAATAAAACTAATATGCATATATATATTACCAACTTATTATAGGAAATTACTAAATTAATTATATTTAATTAATAGACAAATTACATAAATTTCCAAACTAATTACAAATTACTAATTTATTAAGAAATTACTAACTGGTTATTAATTAACAAATTAAATTAACTAAACCAAACTATATTAATTAACTACTGATTATTAATTAATTACTAATTAAGAATATAGTTACTGATAAAAATAATTAACTGATAAAAATAATTAACCAATTAATTATAACTAAACTACTTATAATTAAACTAATTAAAATAATTAACTGATAAAATTTAATTAACTGATTACTACTAAACTAAGCTAATACATGAAATTACTAACTAATTACATTAATTACTAAACTGAACTAAACTAAACAAATTAAATGTTATTAAACTAATTATATAATTAACTAAACTAATTAATCATTAACTAATTAACTAATTAACTAATTAACTAATTAAGTAATTAATTAATTAACTAATTAACTAAACCTTTATCACAGAATCAAACGAAGAAAGAGGAAAGAGGGAAGAAGGAAGGGGAGAGCTCACCTAGGGTTTCCTCCGGCGTCGGCGCGGGGTTCGCCGGGGTCGGCGCTCGTCTCGGCGGCGGCTGTTCTCGGCGGATCTCGGCGGCGTCTGGTCGAGGAGGCGGCGCTCGGCGCTCGAGGACGGCTGCGTCTGGTCGAGGAGCGGCGGCTTCGACTCGGCGGTGGCGGTCTGTTCGAGGGCAGCGGCGGCTCAGATGGAGAGGGTTTCTTTCGCCGGCGCGGTGGGGGTCCGTCGGGCAGGGCGGCTTCGAGGCGGGTGAGGCGGCGTTGACTGGCTCGACGCGGAGGCGGCTCCCCTGCCTTCGAGGCTGAGCTGGGAGGAGCGTTCGTCGGCTCCGACAGTCAGTCGGCGGCGGCGATGGCCAGATCTAGGGTTAGGGTTCTGGGTGTCAGGGTCTGGGTACGTGTCCGGGATGGACACGAGGGTTTGTTGTGGGGGACGTGTCCGGGGCTGGACACGGGGACTCGATGCACAGTGGATGTGTCCGGGTGTGGACACGGGAATCTGATGTAGTACTGTACAGGGGTGGATGTGTCCAGATGGTGTCGGACACAAAATCGGTTGTAATATTGTCACTGGACACAGAGAATGAATGGATACGGTGGGACACCCGGGGTCGGACCCGAGGCCATCACGGCTGACACGGTGATGCTGGACACACGGACACGAGCACACAAAAATGGTGGTGATGGCTTGTTGGCTTGGGAATTGTGGAGGCTAGCTAGTAAATTGGAAATTAGGGTTTCTTGGGAATGGTGAGAAGGAGAACTTAAATAGGGAGAGATGGTGTGGGTTAAAGGGTTGCGGGTTGGCCCAATAATGAATGGCCCAGAATTAAATAAAAAAAAAAGGTTTCTCATGTGGGAAAAATGAGGGTGTAGGCCAGTTAATTGGGAAATGGCAACTTGTAAAAATAAGAATAAAAATTATAATTTCAGAAAATGTTTTTAGGAAAGCTAGCTAATTTCCAATTAGCTACTAATTAATACATTTTGCAAAGTCCTAGAAAGTATGACATTTATTTATTTACTATCCCAATAAATAAAATTTATTTTATTTTATCAACTAGTCTTTTAAATAAATATTTAGTTAAAACAATAATTTTTATGATTCAAGCCAATAAATATTTGAAACTAGAAATATATATATTATTATTTATGTACTTATTTTATAAGAAAGCGACATTTATGAAAAATGATTTTTATACAAGATTATAAATTACCTTCTACAATCAAACATCGTTCAAAACCAAATAAAATTTCAAGGAAAAATATTTTATAAAACTTGATATTTTAAAATAAATTAAAATCTAATTATTTTGGAAATTGGAAATCGGAGGTTACAAGTCTATCCTCCTTAGAAAAATTTCGTCCTCGAAATTTTAGGGATGACTAGGATAGAAGAAAAAATTTTGTTGTTCATAATGATGAATATATCTTTGAAGAAAATATTTCTATAAGGAAAATATTTACCAAACAGAAGGAAACATGAAGAAAAAGAAAATATGGTTTAAGACGGGAATAACTTGAAGGAATCATGGCTCGGCCTTGAATTCTCTAGAAGGTTTAGGTTTTGGGAAGTAGACACGATCACAAAAACAGATAATTGGAATAATGCACGTTACCTTTTCAAAGTAACTAAACCAAGGAAGACCCAGTATAATGAATGATATAGACATGAAAGTTATAGCTAATTCGAAAGATACGGTCGACAATTTGATTTAAGAAACTTAAATACATCCTTCAGAATGTAATCAAGAGACATCCAATCGCCTTTCTTGATTTCTAGGAAAAGAGTAGTCTTTACTACCATCTGAAAATAATCCTTCCTTTTTATCCTCGTTCATTTTATTTTTCTCAATCTTGTGATTCATCATTAACTAATATTTATAAAAGTTTCAAATTCCACAAACTTTATTAGATTAGATCTTAGAATTTCTGAATCAAAATTTATTACCTGTCCAAAATCCTTATCATCAAATTCGAGTTTGTTTATCTTAACATCAACTATACCTCGATTATTTTCTTCGATTTCAAATGTTACTGTCATGGTCAAGATTTTAATTTAAATCACAACCTCAATATACCATGATCTTACCTTACGACCTTTAATTATATGATCCCATAATCAATTATATTATAATCTTCTTTACCATGAGCTTCATTTCATTCCATATTTCTTTATCCATATGCATAGTGTTTCCGAATTTTGAACTAATATATTTTTTTTTTCATCCTCTGAATTTATTATCCCAATGCAAAATTTTTTTTTTTTTTTTTTTTACTACCCGAATCCTCAATATTTTAATTGAATTCCAGTCGTATCACAATCTCCTCAAATTTTGAGTAAATAACTAAATACAAAATTTTACTATCCAATCCTTTTAATTGAAATCCAATCAATGCATATTTATAAAAATCGTATCCCAAAATTTAAATTTTTTTTTTTCCTCAAATATTCAACGATGCGATGCTTCTAGAATCTTCAATGCAACATTCATACTATATAAAATTCTATCTTGCAGTCAAATAGATAAAATGATAATCTCTCAAATTTTTGGCTCTGTGAATTTCTTAATTCTCCCTTTAAGTAAATGTTTGTCCTCGAATTTCGATCATACCCCGATTTTCATAAAATCAATGATCCATCAACTCCGTTATAACAACCCCTAAATTCTTTATTTAATGTAATGCTCATCCACAAATTTAATCCTCTTGTCTCTTTTTGTCAGTCATAACCTCGTCATAGATCTTTGCTATGGTCAAAACCCAATGATCATGGTTTAAGAAAACTCTACCTACAGCCATGCAATTTAAGAAAATATAGGTCATGTGTCTTTTGTCATGGTATTTCAGTCTCTGTTAGGGGGTACTACTAGTTATATTCTAACAAGAAAATCATGCATGTGAACCACAGTACTAGGAAATCAATCAATCAATCGAAAGGCGAAAGAAAAGGAACATTAGGAAGGAAGAAGGATCATGTTAACATATTACTTGTAGTGTCTACTATCTCTAACAAACACTTAACTCTAGCACATTCACTAACTAATTCCTAGTCATGTACACTGGTACCCATATCAACTAATCATATATTAATATTCATATCTCTCATCTACCAAAAATTAATCCTCAAAATAATCGTCAAGGTTTAACTTCCCGATCAACTTAAAATAAAATGCATATACCTCCTCAAAATTAGATACTTCACATCGAAATAAAATTTAATCACTTCTAAAATCTTTGTAGCCTTAACTATGTTTAGTGAATCAAATTTAAATCCTCAATATTTTAACAACATAAAATCTCAACTCCTTAAAAATTCTGAAAATTTTAAAAATTCATTCCCACCTTTTAATTTATAACTCCTCAATGTACATATCAGTGCTCACGGTCTCTGATACTCAAGGTGCACTCAATACCTCTATTGTCTAGAACTGTGTACTAAATTTGTACTGCCCGAATCACTTGCACTATTACCTCCAATGATCAAAGTTATCATCAACTGTGTTTTCTTTCATGATTCCAATTTATGTCAATTGGTATATCATCTAATTATTAACACACAGAGTGCTTACTGTTATTAACGTCATCCTTGACTAATCCTCGATATAGAATCATTAGCACTCTTGGTATTATATCACTAGCTGCATTAATGGATTATCTCATCAAGCTCATGATCACCTGTATCCTCTATAACACTCATGTTTATTTACTCTCATGGGTATGTGTATGGTTCCTCATCTCGATTTTTGTGTAGGCATTTCCCTGTAATCTTTTACAGCCTGTTAAACTAATCTGTGATACGCTTAACCACTTTCATTACCAATTCCAATATTTCTCTACCCATGACACCTCATTAACTCTTTATGCGTATGTATTTCCTTACCTTTAACACTTCCGATATTAATCATCAAATTGAACATCATGCTCCATAAATCCTTAACACAACTCCCGGATACTTAATCGTTTACATAGATCACTCAATTACATAATCATGATTATCTAGGACGGGTAATTGGCTCTGATACTAACTCTGAGAACTATCACTGATACTCTATAGTCTCCTTAACTCTCAGTCTCTAATGACACCTCTCCTAGAATCATTGGTACAAGGTACTATGCTAAGGGCTAACTCTAGATTAAAGCCTACTGCTCACATGCCCAACTAAGTAACACTTACAACTCACTAGCAACACAGTCAATACTAATACAAGACACAAACAAAATTACAAGCCACTAATTATCATACTTAACAAGAAATCCTCAAGGAATAGGAGCTCAAAGACTGAATTGAGGCCAGAAGGTATCTTTACTGCTAGTAAAGAAAGAAGCGGTGGAACAAAGTCCTGGAATAACAAAAATAAATAAGTCTTGAGATGATATTTTAAGAACCAATTTAAGATACAACCTGATAATCATACACGTCTGTCAGAAATCATGACACACAGAATCCTCGCCACGCCAGTAAGCATAGATGCGATAAACGATAGGTTTCGTAACTAAGGTATGCACTCTATAATCATGTCGTCTAGAATCTTCGCCACGCCAACCGGTATGGCTGCGAAAGACTCGAAGCTTCATAACTATAGTATGTACATCCAAGTCAGGTTCCTACGTTCTCGTCACCACAGCTAATATGGCTGCGATAAATTCTAGGTTCCATAACCAAAGTAGACGTTTTACCTTTCTCACTGTCCTCATCAATATATGTCATCAGATGATACCGTAAATTTTAGTCCGTAAAATTCATCTCAACTTGAAATCAACTCAACAACGATACCAGGAATTAAAGTTAACAACTCGTCAACAAGAATCAAACTCAACAATGATACCAAGAATTTAATTTAATAACTGCTCAACAAGAATCAAGTTCAGTAACAACAAGCGAGAGCGGACGGAAACAAGGAAAGATTTAAATTGAAAATAAGATTCTCATGGGGTCGTCCCAGGAATCTCTCAAGAATTTGTGATTGAGTATCCTCTCTCATCCTAGTATCCTATGTCCTATATCCTATAGCAGGTACGCAGTAGTACAACTATGACGTCGCACTACTACGACATCGCACAACTAGCGAAGTCTGACCTGCATGGGCCACCACTAAAAACGTGTCACGACCTGCACCCGGTTTAGGGGCACGAGAGCGTGGGTACGTCCAGCCTACGCCGCAGCATCGGCGGTAGAACGCTGTCTAGGTCAAGTACTATCTAACAATCTCACGCTAGTATCCAACTCCATAAGGAGATTCGGATAATACTATAAAACTATTCACAACATACTCAATCACAACTACAGCACGATAGGAATTTGAAGAAATAAAAGAATACAACACTAGTCTAAGGACAACATAATCATACCTGCAATCATTAACTTCCAATCCCCAAGTGTGTCGGAACCAGTCTACTAAGGTCACAGTCTGGAAAAATATTTTCCAGTCAGGAAGGAGCAAAGTACATCTCTAAATAGCAGTTCTATATAAATGACATAAACTATGTAGCAGTTCTAGATGGAAACATACCAGATGCATGTATAGGTACGAGAATGTACAAGAAAAGAAATATACTGGAAATACTGTAAGTAAATGCAGGAAGAAATACAATATGTCAATGAGCAAGAACCTATGACTAAGTGTGTGAGTACTAGCTTTAACATGTGATCGGCTTGGGACTAGTAAACTCATTACATGGGTTAGTAGGGCTAACCGATGTAACAGTGAGGAGGCATGTAAACTCATTACATGGGTTAGTAGGGCTAACCGATGTAACAGTGAGGAGGCATGTAAATGGTCAGGCCGCACCCGACGTGAGATGTGGGGTGAGCTATGGTGCATATAAAGTTGGGTATGATCACATATCTACACTAAAGTACTCCCCAAACCCCCCGACTGGTATAGTAGATCCAATCATGGTACGCTATGGCACGGGATTCCCTAGGAAGGTAGCAAATCTCCCCGGGAATCAGTGTCTGTACATGCACAAGATAACAAGGAAAACAAGTCTTGTACAAGCTACACCATGAATAAGGAATAACATCTCATGACGAGATTCGTGTATACCAATCCGTGTAACCAATGTGTCAAGAACATAGATATTTACACTAGATACAGTGAACATAGGAGATATCATAAATTAGAAACTAATCAGAGAATGTACTCGCCTTGGGTCCTTAGCTGGTAAAACCAATGTCCTGTCCCAGAGTATCGTCTGGAGGAACCAACAGTCCTAAAAATATATCAAGTACAACATTTGCATCAGGTGCTACACTAACACATCACAAATACACGAACTCAGGGGCTCTGCCAGGCATGGCTCTAGTCAACTAGGTCATCTAGTAGGTTTACCAATTAACCATAATTTAATACATATATATATAGTTATTCCAAAGTATACAAAATAGGTTTAACTGTATGTACATAAGTGGAAATATATTTTATTTATGGGAAAAATTATACATCACTCATACATATAGACTAGTATACATGTACCAGAATACATATTAACTTATATTATATAGATATACATACATACCAAAATAATACTATACTATATACAGGTAATATACCAAAATATGTTTTACAAGTACCTATATATCAATACAGTTTTTTATATATATATATACTATATATATATATACCAAAAATGTGTTTATACATGTTTATATACATATAGGTACACATAGTTATACCAAAATACGGTTATATATACATATACATCAATATACATATTTGTATATATCTCAATCAAAAATCCTTATACATAATACATAACTAAATTATAACAATAAAACTAATATGCATATATATATTACCAACTTATTATAGGAAATTACTAAATTAATTATATTTAATTAATAGACAAATTACATAAATTTCCAAACTAATTACAAATTACTAATTTATTAAGAAATTACTAACTGGTTATTAATTAACAAATTAAATTAACTAAACCAAACTATATTAATTAACTACTGATTATTAATTAATTACTAATTAAGAATATAGTTACTGATAAAAATAATTAACTGATAAAAATAATTAACCAATTAATTATAACTAAACTACTTATAATTAAACTAATTAAAATAATTAACTGATAAAATTTAATTAACTGATTACTACTAAACTAAGCTAATACATGAAATTACTAACTAATTACATTAATTACTAAACTGAACTAAACTAAACAAATTAAATGTTATTAAACTAATTATATAATTAACTAAACTAATTAATCATTAACTAATTAACTAATTAACTAATTAACTAATTAAGTAATTAATTAATTAACTAATTAACTAAACCTTTATCACAGAATCAAACGAAGAAAGAGGAAAGAGGGAAGAAGGAAGGGGAGAGCTCACCTAGGGTTTCCTCCGGCGTCGGCGCGGGGTTCGCCGGGGTCGGCGCTCGTCTCGGCGGCGGCTGTTCTCGGCGGATCTCGGCGGCGTCTGGTCGAGGAGGCGGCGCTCGGCGCTCGAGGACGGCTGCGTCTGGTCGAGGAGCGGCGGCTTCGACTCGGCGGTGGCGGTCTGTTCGAGGGCAGCGGCGGCTCAGATGGAGAGGGTTTCTTTCGCCGGCGCGGTGGGGGTCCGTCGGGCAGGGCGGCTTCGAGGCGGGTGAGGCGGCGTTGACTGGCTCGACGCGGAGGCGGCTCCCCTGCCTTCGAGGCTGAGCTGGGAGGAGCGTTCGTCGGCTCCGACAGTCAGTCGGCGGCGGCGATGGCCAGATCTAGGGTTAGGGTTCTGGGTGTCAGGGTCTGGGTACTTGTCCGGGATGGACACGAGGGTTTGTTATGGGGGACGTGTCCGGGGCTGGACACGGGGACTCGATGCACAGTGGATGTGTCCGGGTGTGGACACGGGAATCTGATGTAGTACTGTACAGGGGTGGATGTGTCCAGATGGTGTCGGACACAAAATCGGTTGTAATGTTGTCACTGGACACAGAGAATAAATGGATACGGTGGGACACCCGGGGTCGGACCCGAGGCCATCACGGCTGACACGGTGATGCTGGACACACGGACACGAGCACACAAAAATGGTGGTGATGGCTTGTTGGCTTGGGAATTGTGGAGGCTAGCTAGTAAATTGGAAATTAGGATTTCTTGGGAATGGTGAGAAGGAGAACTTAAATAGGGAGAGATGGTGTGGGTTAAAGGGTTGCGGGTTGGCCCAATAATGAATGGCCCAGAATTAAATAAAAAAAAAGGTTTCTCATGTGGGAAAAATGAGGGTGTAGGCCAGTTAATTGGGAAATGGCAACTTGTAAAAATAAGAATAAAAATTATAATTTCAGAAAATGTTTTTAGGAAAGCTAGCTAATTTCCAATTAGCTACTAATTAATACATTTTGCAAAGTCCTAGAAAGTATGACATTTATTTATTTACTATCCCAATAAATAAAATTTATTTTATTTTATCAACTAGTCTTTTAAATAAATATTTAGTTAAAACAATAATTTTTATGATTCAAGCCAATAAATATTTGAAACTAGAAATATATATATTATTATTTATGTACTTATTTTATAAGAAAGCGACATTTATGAAAAATGATTTTTATACAAGATTATAAATTACCTTCTACAATCAAACATCGTTCAAAACCAAATAAAATTTCAAGGAAAAATATTTTATAAAACTTGATATTTTAAAATAAATTAAAATCTAATTATTTTGGAAATTGGAAATCGGAGGTTACAGGAACAGTTCTTAGAATATTTCAATACGAAGTATTTTCCAGCCACAGTTAGGAATGCCCTGTAGTCCCAGTTTCTACATCTTGAATAAGGGAATATGACTGTAGACGCATATGACGCTGAGTTCAGCTGCCTTAGCAGATTTGGTGTCGTCCTGGTACCCAATGAACTAGAGTTAGCTCAGAGATTCCATCACAGCCTCAATTTTGAACTACAGAGGTATACCACCGCACAGGCGAGGATTTCTTACGATGAGGTTCTTGCAGAAGCGAGAATCCAGGAGGCCATTGCCAGAGGAGCTAGACGTCCCAGTACGACACCGCCAGCCAGAGCCCAGCCCGGAGCAGGAGGACCGATACGTCGTCCCAGAGTACAAACACAGCAGAGGATAGCACCATACCAGCAGAATGAACTTCCATCTTGCAACTACTGCAGAAAAAGAGGACATTACAAGAAGGACTGCTGGAAGAGACTAGGAATATGCATGATTTGTGGATGGAGTCAGCACTATGCCCGAGACTGCCCACAACGCAGAGACATAGCACCCCAGACAGGCCAGAGGCTACCAGCACCAGTTCCGAGGATACCACCCCCACCAGGAGGACAGCGTTCACCAGCCCTTAGAGGATTTCAGAGGGGACCACCCTTGGCCCCGCAGCATGCACAGTTTGAGCGAGCTCGACAGCAGATCGGAGGACAGCGACAGGGACAGGCCTTTGCATTAGCAGCTGCTGTGGAGGAAACAGAAGGAGAAGCAATCACAGGTACCATTTTAGTTGCCTCGATACCTGCGACTGCATTATTTGATTCTGGAGCTACATTGTCATTTATATCTAGTAGATTTGTAGCAATGCATAGAGTAGCTACTTCCCCTTACCTAAGAGTTGGAAGATTCTTACCGGAGGAGGTATCGTGCCGGTTACCAACACTATCAGAACGTGCTCGATAGTCGTATGTGGAAGATAGATGAGAGCACGATTCTTGGTGTTACCCATGTCGTACTTTGATGTTGTGCTAGGCATGGACTAGTTAAGCCAGTATAATACTGTACCGAACTGCCAGAAGGGTAGTGTCACTTTTAGACCGCCAGATCAACCGGAGTTCGAGTACATACGAGGGACCGTCGAGCAAAGAGTATGACAGATAGCTGGAACTTGCATGGGTATGGAAATTGTGCCCCCACCAATAATTGCAGAATTTAAGGATGTATTTCCCGAAGAATTGCTAGGGTTACCGCTAGATAGGGACGTAGAATTCACCATTGAGTTAGTACCCGAAGCAGCACCGGTATCTTCTAATGTGTACATATTAGCGAAGAAGGGGTTAGACGAGCTGAAGCTACAATTGGAGGAGTTGCAGAGCAAGGGATTTATCTGTCCTAGTACATCACCCCGGGGAGCACCAGTGTTGTTTGTACCCAAGAAGGATGGAACAGTACGCATGTGCATTAATTCAAGAGCCCTTAATGCTTCGACTATCAAGAACAAGTATCCCCTGCCGCGGATTGACGATTTATTCGACCAGTTGACAGGAGCAGTGGTGATTACCAAGATTGACTTGAGATTGGGCTATCATTAAGTGAAGGTGCGAAGAGAAGACATTCAAAAGACATCATTTAGGACTCGTTATGGTCACTACGAGTTCTTAGTAATGCCTTTTGGGCTGACGAATGCGCCAGCTGTATTTATGAACTTGATGAACAGAGTATTCCATCAATACTTAGACCAGTTCGTGGTAGTCTTCATCGACGACGTCTTAGTGTACTCAAAGAGCCATGAGGAGCACGAAGAGCACTTGAGACTAGTGTTGGAGACGCTGAGAAGAGAGAGACTTTATGCCAAGCTTAGCAAGTGTAATGACCCGCTCCGCTCAACCCGGAGGGCCGATTCAAACGGCACAAGTGTAGCTATTCAACCCGCCTTGCTCAGCGAGATGTCTCGTTCGATGCAAAGGCATTCATGCTGGGATCTTCAATGGAGTCAGACTTAGGCTATCAGGCACGTCCGGAGTCTCGCTCGACCGATACGATACATCGCTAAGGTGGGTGGCCCCGGTGAACCTGTCTCTACTTAGCTGCACACTAATAAAAATGAATGTTACATTCTAGTTTATAGGCGATAACCTTTGCATGCTAATAAAAGAGATGAACGCACATAGCTAAGGGGATAACCCCGCCTTATCACTGTATAGAACATGGAGATTTTACTTGCTATTGCGTAATCAGGATTGTTGAGTTGGAATATAGTCATTTTCTTCATATATGCTATAAAGTAGTATGAGTTCATACTGAGGCGTTGCACCACACAAAACATGACACGGGATGGAGTAAAACTAGGTTGCATGCATAGACGAGGAAGGATATTAAGTAGTCATTCCGAGTCAGGAGATGGAAGGAAAGGAATGTACTCAGGATATGCAGATCACCGAGGCAGTCTCTAATCAGAGAGCTGCGTAAGGAAGAAAAGATCCGAGTGTAGTCCTCGGCTAAGATAGATCCGAGAGTTGTCCTCGGCTATGATTGGAATGTGGGGGAGTAGTTGCATGGTCACGGATAACTGGTTGCGCACCAGGTAGAGAGAGTCCTCGACACGATTGCTGAGACATCTGAATCGTGTCAGCCCGGGAGGATAGTACCAGTGTAGTCCTGGCAATACGCTAGCTGATGACTAGCGGGCGAGGGCAAGACATCCAGCAAGGCTTGCTACCGACCTGGATGGGCATCGACTCGTTAGACGGCTAGGAGGCCCAGCAAGGCTAGCAACCGAGATGGGAAGACGGCCGTCCATCGCAGATTATGTCCTATATGGTTAGCAGAGCCAGTGACCTTCATATAGATAAGTCATGTTTGCATAGCGGCTATCCGCATTGAGAAAAGGAGAAACGGGAAGGAGTGCATTTGTACGATATTTTGCATAAGTAGAATGGATGCACGGTATCACACATAGTTCCAATAAAATGGGTCTTGTGAGGCAGAGGCACGACATAACATTTGGGTTTCATAGTTGCTTCTTGTTATTCCGTAGATTATTGTTTATATTGCTGCATATAACAGGGAAGGCCGAGTGGTAAGAAATGGTAAGGTAAACTCAATTGTTCATTATTATGACACTCTTGAGCTGACACAGAGATTACTTTCTTTATATTGCCATGTAACTGATCCTAAGGCAAAAGAATAGAAAGACAACGAAATCAGTCGGTGCACATAACTAATGAACGTGCTTGTTTTATGGCGTAGACGAGAGGTCTCTCCACCAGTGTATTCAATGTACTGATACCCAACCAGTCTGTATGCAGGGTGCAGGGGGAACTCATACGGATTCGGAGATCGTTTAACGCAATGAGGCACCGAACCACACTTGGCGTCTTGGAGCGTGGCGCACGGACCTGGAGCTCACATATATGAGACATAATGTATGGGAACAACATCATCATCCAGGTCGTTTGTATTGGTTCTGAGCCTAAGGGCATGTTCATTGTAAGAGAGAGAGAGAGAGAGATAGAGAGAGAGAGAGAGAGCGTAAGCGACTTGTAATCTCGGCCTAGCGCCGCTTGTAATCATTACTTCATATCAATAAAGAGCTTAATTGGATTCAATACTTGTGTTCATTCTGTGTTTTCTGCTATGACGATTCTGTGAACTAGTTATCAACGGCCGTTTCGGTATTTGCCTTGTACGGGCGCAATCCCAGGCTCGTGCGGCATCGCGTCCCGATAGAAACGTATGTCCCGCAGGAGCGCTGGCTCAGTGATTCGCGCCCAGCGGGGACGGCCGATTCCGGCGGGAGATCGGGGCGTGACATATTGGTATTAGTGCACGGCTTTACGTCCTTGGAATTCGTTTCGATTCTCTCAGTTTTGAAATTATGTATTGAAGAAGTGGTAGATGCTCTCTCTCGATGCTTCGGTGGATGTTCCATACAATAAGTCTAAATATTTTTGAAAAGTGCATGTAAAATATATGATTGCTTGAACGGGATTATGATGCGTGGGCTTTTGTCCTAATCTGTGAAAGACATTGTGAGAGTAGACTCGTGTTATCATCGGCAAGTTATATGTCTATATGAAAACACCGAGCGAGTAGAGTGCGAGATAAGAATATCGTTCAGATTATGGTCTATGCACATGGCCTTTTGCCAAGTTGTGTTGAGTATCGTGTGCCAAGACCCTTGGTGCTAGTGAGTTGGAGCAAGATTTGGGTATTGTTCGGATGAGAATAAAGTTTGACTTAGGAGGGAAATCGATAGAGATGCTATCGGAGTGCCGCTAAGGTGAGTAATGGGAATCGTGTATGGAATTTTCAGATATAGTCTAGACGATTATCCGTAACGATAAGCTATAATTTGGGTATAGTTCATATGGAGGACTATTAATAGAGGTGTATATGAGTCTAAGATCGCTAAGGCGATGAATATGGATCGTGTTGGAGTTCTAAGGAACGAATTGGGAATATGAGTGAAGGATGCGAACGGGATTCAGGAGTTATTAGGATGACTCGATTTTTGAGTGGTGTATGCGATAAGTCCCCTGTTCGATTATACGAATTGTGGATATAACGAGTTGTATAGATTCATGGAGTATAACTCGAACCCTGAGTGGTGTATTGATTGGCTTGGAAGTATTTGAACAAATCAGGGATTTCGGAGTATTAAGCGAGTCTAGCAACAAGCGATGAGATTGGGTAAAGACGTAATATAAATAAACAATGCCTAGCAAGTAAGCGAACTCAGAGGAAGCATGCGATATTTGGTTCGAACGAGTTACAATGAGTTGAATAAGGGATAAGGCATACATCGAATGGGAATTCAGGGCAATTGAAATTGATTACATGGACGGGGAAACTTAAAGGATTGTACGAGCGATTTTGAGTTGAAACAAGCGAATTAAAAACTTGAGTTGAGATTGAATAATCTGAGATGCGCTCGGAGTAAGTGCGATTGAAAACAATAGCACGAACAAATGATAGCGTGCATAAAAAAATTTAGATTTGAGTATGAAATCGATGATTTCAGGTATGGAAGAATTTAGACCATAACCACGGTTGGAAGATAAGTATGGATTGAGACAAGTTAGTAAAATTGTGATTTTGATGGAATTGAGTTAAGCGGTAACAAATTTGACTTGGAGTTTGGAGGAACGATCTTGAAATCAAGTTCGGAAGGATAACATTCGAAAGCTTGGAGTTTGGAAGAACGATCTTGAAATCAAGTTCGGAAGGATAACATTCGAAATCTGTCCCAGCGAGAACGATTATCCTGCGAGAGCACCGGCGTGGTGATTTCACGTACGGCGGGGATAATCGAACTCAAAGGGAACATGTTCGGTGATTGTTCCAAACGAACTCAATGAATGGAACGTATCAAATGGGATAGATTTGGGTTTGAGATTTGAACTTAGTTGTTTAAGGAATGCTAAGGGTAGACTAAGAAGCGATCAAATGGTAAAATTGAAGTTGGACGGTTTGGTTAGGCGAACTTGGGTGGCGGTAAGAACGGTTTTTAGAAGAACATGGCTTGGTGGATCAATATACAACTTGGGATGAAACGAAAGGCGATCATAAGGTGTCTGTTCGTTCGATGATAACCATAACGATTGACCTTCTTGTCTTGTGCGAGTACGACTTCTTGCTCGCACATGCGTCACGTCCGAATTAGGACAATCATTCTGCGGGAGCGTTGGCGTGGTGATATCACGTCCGACGGGGATGATTGAACTTGCGGGAGACCAGAATGTGACAATTGAAGGATCATTTTAACTTATGGTTCGATACGATAAGACAAGTTTCAGGATACAAATGAATCTAAGGATTTTGGTGAGGAGTTAGTCTAGAATATGAAATAAGATGTGCGAGGTAGTTTCATGAACGGAATACGCAGATCGAGTTGGATGACTTAGAGTTTATAATATACATCGATGATTTATAATGGAATTGTGGCTTACTAATACAAGCATAGAAGAGGATGGATTGGTGAATTCTATCAAACATGTTGATAGAGATAGTGTATACGAATCGATGGGTTAGGCCTGCAACGTGGGCGTATCATGGGTTCGGTTGAACGAACGTGTTGGTGTGTTAGGATGATCTGTGCTCGATGTTTAGAAATCCGAGTGAATCGAGTTTGGGTAGAATACCCGTGTAAAGGAACAATGGTTTGACCCTAGGGTGTTTGGGGCGAGCGTTGTGCAATGCGGTTGCACGATGAGTCATAAATTTGAACGGTACCTATGAATTTGCGAGCTGACCTATTGGCTAGGCAGACGACCCTATGCCTTGAGTTAGACTGGAGTGGCTGACTTCATAGTATCGTTCAAGAAGAATGATAGAACTGGGGCAACGAGATTTAGAGTTAGGACTTGACGCTGAGAGTGTGTACTAGTGACGTTCGCGTTAAAATAAACACAATATGAGATAGGACTCGGTAATAATCGATTGGTCGGATCGGTTATGCGACGGTAAGAAATAAGATGGTATTAGAGAATTGTCGGACGAAACTTTCATGATTAGAATTGGTGATATTGGAGATAAGTTGGCGTGATGAGTTGGATCGTTGCTTGGAAGATGTGCGTTGCTACTAGTAATGCTAAACTTGAAATTGGGTGAGATTGGTGTAGACGATAACTAAATCGAACCAGAGTTCGGTCATTCATATAGCAGAACGATCCGTGTTTCGATAGATTTTCAAGAGTAGCTTGTCAGAGTTAGCTGTCACTAAGCTTGGTAGAAATACACATATATGGGTACGATCCAGACTTAGCGATATGCATAACTCTGATGCAGCTGCAAAGGAAAATGTTCGGATTCGCATGGATGAGTATGGCAACTAAAATAAGTTAGCCTCAACCTAAGCTTTCATAAAGGAAAGATTGTATCGTTTTCCGTGCTACCGAGATAGTTCTGTGCTAAGGCGCAGTGCGAGACTGAGTTTGGGAATGCAATAGTTGTACGAAGGGATCAGTCGGATAAAATGATTAAGCACTCATACGAACGGAACGATCCAGACTTAGCGATATGCATAACTCAATTGTTCATTATTATGACACTCTTGAGCTGACACAGAGATTACTTTCTTTATATTGCCATGTAACTGATCCTAAGGCAAAAGAATAGAAAGACAACGAAATCAGTCGGTGCACATAACTAATGAACGTACTTATTTTATGGCGTGGGCGAGAGGCCTCCCCACCAGTGCATTCAATGTACTGATACCCAACCAGTCTACATACAGGGTACAGGGGAAACTCGTACGAATTCGGAGATCGTTTAACGCAATGAGGCGTCGGACCATACTTGGCGTCTTGGAGTGTGGCGCACGGACCTGGAGCTCACATATATGAGACATAATGTATGGGAACAACATCATCATCCAGGTCATTTGTATTTGTTCTAAGCCTAAGGGCATGTTCATTGTAAGAGAGAGAGAGAGAGAGAGCGTGAGCGATTTGTAATCTCGGCCTAGCGCCGCTTGTAATCATTACTTCATATCAATAAAGAGCTTAATTGGATTCAATACTTGTGTTCATTATGTGTTTTTCGCTATGACGATTCTGTAAACTAGTTATCAACGGCCGTTTCGGTATTTGTCTTGCACGGGTGCAATCCCAGGCTCGTGCGGCATCGCGTCCCGATGGAAATGTACGTCCCTCGGGAGCGCTGGCGCGGTGATTCGCGCCCAGCGGGAGATTGGGGCGTGACAGCAAGTGTGAGTTTCTCCTAAATCGTGTCGCTTTCCTTGGACACATCATCTCAGAAGAAGGTATTTCAGTAGATCCGGCCAAGATTTCATCGGTAGAGACATGGCCGACCCCTACCATTGTCTCAGAAGTGAGGAGTTTCCTAGGACTTGCCGGATATTACCGGAGGTTCGTAGAGAACTTCGCAAAGATTGCAGAGCCGATAACCCGCTTAACCCGTAAGGAGCAGGAGTTTACCTGGACAGAGGAGTGTCAGAAGGTATTCGATGATCTGAAGAAGCGTTTGACTACAGCCCCCATCTTGACCATACCATCCGGACCCGGAGGATTCGTGATCTACATCGATGCATCTAGGAAAGGATTAGGATGTGTCTTGATGCAGCACAAAAAGGTTGTAGCCTATGCTTCTAGACAGTTGAGGACACATGAGAAGAACTATCCCACCCACGACTTGGAGCTTGCCGCGGTGATTTTTGCTTTGAAGCTTTGGAGACACTATTTATATAGAGAAAGAGTAAAGATATTTACTGATCATAATAGCTTAAAGTACGTCTACACCCAGAAGGATCTGAACTAGAGACAGAGACGTTGGCTAGAGGTGATGACAGACTTCGAGATCGAGCTACAGTACCACCCAGGAAAGGCCAATATAGTAGCTGACGCATTAAGCAGAAGACCTATGGCATTCTTCCTGACTACCCAACAACATCTGTTGAGGGATCTAGAACAAATGGGTATAGAGATTGTCATGCCCGGAATAGATGGACAGTTGTCGAGTTTTCTGTTGCAATCGACATTGGTGGAGAGAATCAAAGCTGCTTTGCCGACAGATGCCAGATTTCAGAGGCTTAGACAGAGGACAGAGGCTGGATTACAGACAGGACTACGTATACATGAAGACGGAACCTTGAGATGTGGAGACCGTCTCTATGTTCCAAATGGAGAACTTCGACAAGAGTTGATGACATAGGCACACAGTTCGACCTACTCTATTCATCCAGGAGGTACGAAGATGTATAGGGACTTGAGGCAGTACTACTGGTGGCATGGAATGAAGAGAGAGATAGTGCGCTTTGTGGCCAAATGCCTGGTGTGTCAGCAAGTTAAGGCGGAACATCAGAGGTCTACATGATTGCTTCAACCACTGCCTATATCGGAGTAGAAATGGGAGCAAATCACTATGGACTTTGTTATGGGCTTTTATAGGAGTCCTAGTGGTCACAACGCAGTATGGGTAATCGTGGATAGACTCACCAAGTCCGCACACTTTTTACCCTTCCGAGTTGGACAATCTACAGAGGTCTTAGCAGACATGTACATGAGAGAGATTGTGTGCCTACATGGAGTGCCAGTGAGTATCGTGTCTGACAGGGATACGAGATTCACGTCTTACTTTTGGTGGAGTATACAAGAGAGTCTTGGTACTCGTCTGAAGTTTAGCACAGCGTACCACCCACAAACAGATGGCCAGTCCGAGCGCACCATTCAGACGCTAGAAGACATGTTGAGAGCGTGCATGCTTGACTTCGGAGGATCATGGGAGGACTATTTGTATCTGGTCGAGTTTTTCTACAACAACAGCTATCAAGCGAGCATCCAGATGGCTCCCTATGAAGCATTGTATGGCAGGAAATGTCGCTCTCCAGTATGTTGGAGTGATATAGGCGAGCGACAGATTCTCGGTCCAGAGCTGGTCGTTCGTACAGTGGAGAAGGTGAAGAAGATCCAAGGACACCTACGAGCGGCACAAGACCGGCAGAAGCATTGGACAAATGTGCATCGACGACCCTTAGAGTTTCAGGTTGGAGATCACGTATTTCTAAAGATCTCGCCTACCCGAGGGATTATCAGATTCGGAGGTCGAGAAAAGCTGAGTCCGAGGTACATCGGACCGTTCGATGTGTTAGAACGCATCGGAGAGGTTGCTTACAGATTAGCCTTGCCGCAGACTTTGGAAGAAGTCCATGACGTCTTCTATATATCTCAATTGAGGAGGTACATATCGGATCCTAGTCACGTGCTTGACCATTCCGAAATCACAGTCGGCCCGAGCCTATCATATGAAGAGGAGCCTGTAGAGATTCTAGACAGAAGTGAGAAAGTATTGCGAAGGTAGGCCATCCCGCTAGTTCATGTCGCATGGAGACATCATGCACTCGGCGAGTCAACCTGAGAACGCGAGAAGGATATTCGCCAGCGTTACCCCCACCTATTCGAAGGCCTAGGTATGTAGTAGCATTTTAAATCCAGTCTTTAGTTCTTACCATACGTATGTTTAAATTTCGAGGACGAAATGCTCTAAGGAGGGTAGATTGTAAACCCCCTCGTCAAATATAGGATTTATTTAATTATTTTGTTAAGATGCAACCACAACCCAAATCCTACGTACCCAAATTAGGGTATCAGTCTACACCAAGCTTATTATGCCATGACTCCTGTGTACCACCCAAAAATCTAGATCGTTATGTTTCAGAAGCATTTGGAATTACCAAGTTGAATTGTTAATTAATTTAAATTTAAGGCCAATTTACCTCCAGCAGAACCAAACCAAGCCCACATGCGCCTTTCAAGTGGACCATTTCCATCCCAACAAGCCGGATAGGCCCAACGCTCGAGTCCAGCCCATAATCTCCATCACCAACTATAAATACAAAACCCCCTCATACAAAACCCTAATAAACTACTATTTATCCTCCTCCCCAATACCCTAGCCGACTTCCCCCTGCCGACTGCTTCCCATCCCGTCGGACTTCCCACTGCCGACTGCTCCCTAACCCACCAGAATTCCCCCTGCCGACTGCTCCCCATCCCGTCGGACTTCCCTCAACCGAATGCATCCCAACCCGATCGGTACACACACCCGACCGACTATTTCCAGACCGGTGTACACCCCAGCCCCCCCGACAGTTCCGACCGGAGCATTGCCGCAGGCCAACGCCGCTCGACCGCCCCGCATCTAGACGACCATCCCCGCTCGACTCCACCCAGCAACGCCGCTGCCGGAGCAGCTGCTGCTGCTGCGGTCCCTGCCTTGATGATTCAGCCACTGCCGCTGATGCTGCTCGCCGGCCGACGCCGGAGTTCCCATTCGTCGGAGGACGACCAGGCGACGAGAAGAACCTCGTCCAGCCAGCGAGGTAAATGCCTATACTCTTGGTATCGTGTTCATATGTAAGCATCGTGTCATCGCGAGAGTTATATTCTGGACACAACTTAGTTAACCCTAAATTATATATATAGCGGTGATGATTAGCAAGAATTAGAACTCATCTAATAACCAACGATTGCATTAATCTTGAAACTTGCCGTCAATGACCAGTACTTCACCTAGACCCTGGGCGTAAACCTAGTATGTTGAGCAAGGAAATCAAGGACATATTTCCGTGCAGAGTAGAAGTAGTTGCCAAACCTTAACTCGATAATTTATTATTGCAAGGCGCACGTTGACCAAAGACAAAATGTGGGTACACCCTAGCTACGCGCACCTGTGATGCTGTAATCGGTCAACAGTAAACCGACAACAATATTGAGGAACAATGTCATAATTAATTATATATTTCTTAGTGTCTGATATTAGATTGTTATATCATATTTTGTGTTTAGGACTACTGGACCAGCTGGGAGACACTGCAGGAACAGGCTTCTGGCACTCACAGATTGAGGACTCAGGCAAGATACCTTGCCATATTTCTGTTTAAATTAAATGCTGCATATATTGTATGTTAGTTGCTGTTCTATTTCATATGACTGCGCATCCGAGATTGATTCGGATGCCATCGAATGATGCGTCGATGGTTTAGTATACTTGACATAGTCACTAGCAGACTCACCCCATTGGAGGATACGCTGATATCTTCCGAGACCTGACACTTTACACGCTTTACTGTGACATTCATATTGGGATGCGGGTTCGCGTATTCGACTAGCTATCGGTGCGTGTGACATGCATCACGGTTAGTACATAATTCATGTCTATGTTTATTGTTAGTAGAGACTGGCATGTAGTTGCGTGGTATGCACGTCAAGTATTCGATTTGCGTATTTACATTGGGAGGGGAGGACCACTAGTAAGCGTATGAGATACACCCATTGGAATTCATAGTATCCGGAGGAACCACAGATCCAATGATTTCCTTTATTCAGATTCCCCGTTCTTCGGAGCGGTATGGACGTATATATACTGGCAGATTTCCTATTCTTCGGAGCAGTATGGACGTTATACTATTCAGATTCCCTGTTCTTCAGAGCAGTATGGACGTTATACTATTCAGATTCCCTGTTCTTCGGAGCGGTATGGACGTTATGCCTACACCTACTCATAAGTACCAATGTTGTCCTCACATTGCATTCACTTAGATGGTTATCATACCCTTTATTGCATTTACTTTATTCAGTATTTATATATGGCTTGTCTCTCTGTATCTTGTTACGTCCCTCTGAGGACCTGGTTCCCTTCCAGATTTGGATGAGGCTTTCTACCCCACAGTATACGGCCCCGGACAGGAGACGAGATTTGCTACAGTTGAGGAGTTAGAGGTGCAGCCGTCAGAGTTTCCGTGACCAGTTGGTAGGCCTTCAGCCGAGATTGGGAGCATCACTATCTAGAGCCGATGCCCTAGTCATTATCTTTTATATCTTATTTCAGTACTTTATTTCGTCGTAGTAGTGGGTTTGTTCCCACAAGACATTATTGGTTGTACTATGATATCTTGAGACTGGTATTTATTATCCAGCAGTTTATTCAGTGTTTCTTGCTTTAATTTTGTGGATGAGATTAGACTACCTGTTATTGATTGATATGGGACATGTTAGTATTATAGGACAACGTAGCACTCTTCGTGGATCCATTAAATTGGGATATCCTTGGAGACATGTCAGCTGGCTATTGGCACGTGGCCTAGTTCCATATATTTTGGGACTGGGGCGTGATATAGTTTTAGTGGTGGCCCAAGCAGGTCTTTGACTTATTCGCTTATGGTATGATAACGTGCCCAGCGAGCCTGCAGTAGGATAGGAATTACTAGGTCTCATCCACTCTGATTACGTTTTTGAGCTTTTTTCGTGTTACTTCTAAATATCTGCATCCTGTTTGTTGATTACGTCCTCTTCTTAATAAAGTCCTATCTTTTGCAGCAAGATGAACTTGCACAGTGGACGAGGAGCACCCAGTGCCGCAGTTTCAGACAACACCACCCAAGGAGAGGAGGTACCCCAAGGGCAACCCCTGCTATAGACACCGATGATACATTGGCACGAGTCTTCTCAAGGCGATCCTACGCCACAATACGAGGGACAGACTTCCCAGACGATTCCCATGCAGCACTGTGAGGGCCAGACTCCAGGAGCTACACCGATGCCACATACTGAGAGGCCGACATCTGAGGAGATGCCTATCGCACAGCCAGAGGTTCCAATACCACCACCTCCACCCTACACACTCCAGATGCCACAGCTAGATGGACAGCCACAGATACTACAGTTCCTTCAGGCTATGATGCAAGCACAGTGGCAACAGACAGAGACTTTGAGGCAGAGTTTGATGGCAGCAATAGAGAGGACACCTGTCCCAGCACCCGTACCAGCACCACCACCAGCCCAAACTGGTGGCACTGTTAGATGGTTCCGACAGATGGGACCAGATACATTCTCAGGCAATGAGACTGCAGAACAGATCTCTGATTGGATCGCCAATACAGAAATGCTACTAGAGGCGTCACAACTACACCCAGACCTATGGATGACTGCAGTGAGGGCCCAACTAAAAGACAACGCCCATCACTGGTGGAATTCTATTGAGCGCAGTATAGGCAAGAACCAGACCTGGGAACAGTTCTTAGAATACTTCAATGCGAAGTATTTTCCAGCCACAGTTAGGAATGCCCTGTACTCCCAATTTCTACATCTTGAACAAGGGAATATGATTGTGGACGCATATAACGCTGAGTTCAGCCGCCTTAGCAGATTTGGTGCCGTCCTGATACCCAATGAACTAGAGAAAGCTCAGAGATTCCATCACGGCCTCAATTTTGAACTACAGAGGTATACCACCGCACAGGCGAGGATTTCTTACGAGGAGGTTCTTGCAGAAGCGAGAATTCAGGAGGCCATTGCCAGAGGAGCTAGACGTCCCAACACGACACCGCCAGCCAGAGCCCAGCCCGGAGCAGGAGGACCGATACGTCATCCCGGAGTACAGACACAGCAGAGGATAGCACCATATCAGCAGAATGAACTTCCATTTTGTAACTACTGTGGAAAGAGAGGACATTACCAGAAGGACTGCTGGAAGAGACTAGGAATATGCATAATTTATGGAGCGAGTCAGCACTATGCCCGAGACTGCCCATAACACAGAGACATAGCACCCCAGACAGCCCAGAGGCCAGCAGCACTAGTTCCGAGCATACCACCCCCACCAGGAGGACAGCGTCCACCAGCCCCCGAAGGATTTCAGAGGGGACCACCCTTGGCCCCGCAGCAGGCACAGTTTGAGCGAGCTCGACAGCAGATCGGAGGACAGCGACAGGGATAGGCCTTTGTATTAGCAGCTACTGAGGAGGAAACAGAAGGAGAAGCAATCACAGGTACCATTTTAGTTGCCTTGTTACCTGCAACTACATTATTTGATTCTGGAGCTACATTGTCATTTATATCTAGTAGATTTGTAGAAATACATAGAGTAGCTACTTCCCCTTACCTAAGAGTTGGAAGATTCTTACCGGAGGAGGTATCGTGCCGGTTACCAGCACTATCAGAACATGCTCGGTAGTCGTATGTGGAAAAGAGATGAGAGCACGATTCTTGGTGTTATCCATATCGTACTTTGATGTTGTGTTAGGCATGGACTGTTTAAGCCAGTATAATGCTGTACCGAACTACCGGAAGGGTAGTGTCACTTTTAGACCGCCAGATAAACCGAAGTTCGAGTACATACGAGGGACCGTCGAGCAAGGAGTTTGACAGATAGCTGGAACTTGCATGGCTATGGAAATTACGCCCCCACCAATAATTGCAGAATTTGAGGATTTATTTTTCGAAGAATTGCCAGGGTTACCGCCAGATAGGGACGTAGAATTCACCATTGAGTTAGTACCCGGGGCAGCACCGGTATCTTCTAATGTGTACAGATTGGCAAAGAAGAAGTTAGACGAGCTGAAGCTACAATTGGAGGAGTTGCAGAGCAAGGGATTTATCCGTCCTAGTGCATCACCCTGGGGATCACCAGTGTTGTTTGTACCCAAGAAGGATGGAACAGTACGCATGTGCATTGATTACAGAGCCCTTAATGTTTTGACTATCAAGAACAAGTACCCCCTGCCGCGAATTAACGATTTATTCGACCAGTTGACAGGAGCAGTGGTGTTCACCAAGATTGACTTAAGATTGGGCTATCATCAAGTGTATGTGCGAAGAGAAGACATTCAAAAGACATCATTTAGGACTCGTTATGGTCACTACGAGTTCTTAGTAATGCCTTTTGGGCTGACGAATGTGCCAGCTGTATTTATGAACTTGATGAACAGAGTATTCCATCAATACTTAGACCAGTTTGTGGTAGTCTTCATCGACGACATCTTAGTGTACTCAAAAAGTCACGAGGAGCACGAAGAGCACTTGAGACTAGCGTTGGAGACGCTGAGAAGAGAGAGACTTTATGCCAAGCTGAGCAAGTGTGAGTTTCTCCTAGATCGTGTTGCTTTCCTTGGACACGTCATCTCAGGAGAAGGTATTTCAGTAGATCCGGCCAAGATTTCATCGGTAGAGACATGGCCGACCCCTACCAATGTCTCAGAAGTGAGGAGTTTCCTAGGACTTGCCGGATTTTACCGGAGGTTCGTAGAGAACTTCGCGAAGATTGTAGAGCCGATGACCCGCTTGACCCGTAAGGAGCAGGAGTTTACCTGGACAGAGGAGTGTCAGAAGGCATTCGATGAGCTGAAGAAGCGTTTGACTACAGCACCCATCTTGACCATACCATCCGGACCCGGAGGATTCGTGATCTACAGCGATGCATCTGGGAAAGGATTAGGATGTGTCTTGATGCAGCACGGAAATATTATAGCCTATGCTTCTGGACTGCCCACAGCGCAGAGACGCAGCACCCCAGACAGGACCGAGGCCAGCAGCACAAGTCCCGGGGATACTACCCCCTCCAGGAGGTCAGCATCCACCAGCACCAGGAGGATTCCAGAGGGGACCACCTTTCGTCCCACAGCAGGCACAGTTTGATCGAGCCTGACAGCAGACCGGAGGGCAGAGGCACGGACAGGCCTTTGGATTAGCAGCTACTGAGGAAGAAACATAAGGGAAAGCTATCACAGGTACCATTTTAGTTGTATCATTACCTGCAACAGCATTGTTTGATTTTGGTACTACATTATCATTTATATCTAGTAGATTCGTAGCAATGCATAGAGTAGCGACTTCCCCCTTACCTAAGAGTTGGAAGATTCTTACCGGAGGAGGTGTCGTGCCAGTTACCAGCACTATCAGAACGTGCTCGGTAGTCGTATGTGGTAGAGAGATAAGAGCACGATTCTTGGTATTGCCTATGTCATACTTTGATGTTGTGCTAGGCATGGACTGGTTAAGCCAGTATAACGTTGTACTGAATTGCCGGAAGGGTAGCGTCACCCTTAGATAGCCAGATCAACCGGAGTTCGAGTACATGCGAGGGACCGTCGAACAAGGAGTAGGACAAATAGCTGGAACTTATATGGCTATGGAAATTGCACCCCCGCCAATAGTTACAGAATTCGAGGATGTTTTCCCCGAAGAATTGCCAGGCCTACCGCCAGATAGAGACGTAGAGTTGACCATTGAGCTAGTACCCGGAGCAGCACCGGTATCCTCTAATGTATACCGATTGGCAAAAAAGAAACTAGATGAGCTGAAGCTACAATTAGAGGAGTTATAGAGTGAAGGATTTATCCGTCCTAGTGCATCACCATGGGGAGCACCAGTATTGTTTGTACCTAAGAAGGATGGAATAGTACGTTTGTGCATTGATTACAGAGCCCTAATGCTTTGACTATCAAGAACAAGTACCCCCTGCCGCAGATTGATGACTATTTGACCAGTTGACAGGGGCAGTGGTGTTCACAAAGATTGACTTGAGATCGGGTTATCATCAAGTGAAGGTGCAAAGAGAAGACATTCAAAAGACACCATTCAGGACTCGTTATGGTCACTACGAGTTCCTAGTGATGCCTTTTGGACTGACGAATCCACCGGCTGTATTTATGAATTTGATGAACAGAGTATTCCACCAATACTTGGACCGGTTCGTGGTAGTCTTCATCGACGATATCTTAGTGTATTCGAAGAGCCACGAGGAGTACGAAGAGCACCTGAGACTAGTGTTAGAGACACTAAGGAGAGAGAGGCTTTATGCCAAGCTGAGCAAGTGCGAGTTTCTCCTAGATCGTGTCGCTTTCCTTGGACACGTCATCTAAGAAGATGGTATTTTAGTAGATCCGGCGAAGATTTTGTCCGTAGAGACATGGCCAACCCCTACCAATATCTCAGAGGTAAGGAGTTTCCTAGGACTTGCCGGATATTACCGGAGGTTCGTAGAGAACTTCGCGAAGATTGCAGAGCCGATGACCTGCTTAACCCGTAAGGAGCAGGAGTTCACTTGGATAGAGGAGTGTCAGAAGGCATTCGACGAGCTGAAGAAGCATTTGACTATGGCACCTATCTTGACCATACCTTCTGGACCCGGAGGATTCGTGATCTATAGCGATGCATCCGGGAAAGGGTTAGGATGTGTCTTGATGCAGCATGGGAAGGTTGTGGCTTACGCCTCTAGGCAGTTGAGGACACATGAGAAGAACTATCCCACCCACGACTTGGAGCTTGCAGCAGTGATCTTTGCTCTAAAGCTTTGGAGACACTATTTATATGAAGAAAGAGTGGAAATATTTACTGATCATAAAAGCCTAAAGTACGTCTACACCCAGAAGAACCTTAATCAGAGATAGAGACGTTGGCTTGAGGTGATAACAGACTTCGAGATTGAGCTACAGTACCATCCGGAAAAGGCCAACGTAGTAGCTGACGCGTTGAGCAAAAGACCTATGGCATTTTTCTTGACTACCCAACAACATCTGCTGAGAGATTTAGAGCAGATGGGTATAGAGGTTGTTATGCCCGGAATAGATGAATAGTTGTCGAGTTTCCAGTTGCAATCGACATTGGTGGAGAGAATCAAGGTTGCCTTGCCGCCAGATGCCAGATTTCAGAGGCTTAGACAGAGGACAGAGGCTGGACTACAGACAAGACTGCATATACATAAAGACGGAACCTTGAGATGTGGAGATCGTCTCTATGTTCCAAATGGAGAACTTTGGCAGGAGTTGATGACAGAGGCACACAGTTCGACCTACTCTATTCATCCAGGAGGCATGAAGATGTACAGAGACCTGAGGCAGAACTACTGGTGGCATGGAATGAAGAGAGAGATAGCACGCTTTGTGGCCAAGTTCCTGGTGTGTCAGCAAGTCAAGACTGAGCATCAGAGATCTGCAGGATTACTTCAACCGCTCCCGATACCGGAGTGGAAATGGGAGAACATCACTATGGACTTTGTTACGGGCTTTCCGAGGAGTCCGGCCGTAATGCAGTTTGGGTAATCGTGGATAGACTCACCAAGTCCGCGCACTTTTTACCCTTCAGAGTTGGGCAATTGACAGAGGTCTTAGCAGATATGTACATGAGGGAGATTGTGCGACTGCATGGAGTGCCAGTTAGCATAGTATCTGACAGGGATACGAGATTTACCTCTTACTTTTGGCGGAGTATGCAGGAGAGTCTCGGTACTCGTCTGAAGTTTAGCACAGCGTATCACCTACAGACAGACGGTCAGTCGGAGTGCACCATTCATACATTGGAAGACATGTTAAGAGCGTGCATGCTTGACTTCGGAGGATCATGGGAGGACCATTTGCACTTGGTCGAGTTTTCCTACAACAACAGCTATCAAGCGAGCATCCAGATGGCTCCCTATGAAGCATTGTATGGAAGGAAATATCGTTCCCCAGTATATTGGAGCGATATAGGCGAAAGACAGATTCTCGGACCAGAGTTGGTTTTTCGTACAGTAGAGAAGGTGAAGAAGATCCAAGGGCACCTACGAGCAACACAAGATAGACAGAAGCATTGGGCGAATGCGCATCGATGACCCTTAGAGTTCCAGGTTGGAGATAACATATTTCTAAAGATCTCGCCTACTCGAGGGACTATCAGATTCGGAGGCAGAGGAAAGCTGAGTCCGAGGTACATCGGACCATTCGACGTATTAGAACGTGTCGGAGAGGTTGCTTACAGATTAGCCTTGCCGCAGACTTTGGAAGGAGTCCATGATGTCTTCCATGTATCTCAGTTGAGGAGGTACATACCGGATCCGAGTTATGTACTTGACCATTCAGAGATCACAGTTGGCCCGACCTTGTCATACCAGGAGGAGCCTGTTGAGATTCTGGACAGGAGCGAGAAGGTATTGCGAGGTCAGACTATCCCTCTAGTTCGTGTCACATGGAGACATCATTCACCAGGCCAGTCGACCTGGGAATGCGAGAAGGATATTCAACAGTGCTATCCCCACCTCTTCGAAGGACTAGGTACGTATTAGCACTTTATTTATTCAGTTAGAAATTCTTGTCATACGTATATTTTAATTTCGAGGACGAAATGCTCTAAGGAGGGTAGATTGTAAACCCCCTCAACCAATTTAGGGATTATTGTATTGTTAAAACTAGAGACTAGGGATAAACAAATTTAATTAGAATTACGTGAGACAATTATAGGTACCCTCTGACCATAGTGTAACCTTAGCTACGCAATGTTTATTAACTTCGCCTTGCGCAGTTAATTATTAATATAGTTAATTAATTTATGGCTATTTGCACCTCAAACTGGACCTGACCAGCCCCATATCAATGAACCCTGGCCGGCCCAAACCCTGAGGCCAACCCCAAAGTTCATCCCCTATATAAATACATAACCTTATTCATGTAAACCCTAAACCAAACAAAAACCATCACAAACCCCTTAACCCTAGCCGAATTCCTTCCCTCTTGCAACCGAGCCTCCACCCCCGACCACCTAGCTCCCTGACACCGCCACCACCACCGCCTGACAGCGTCGGCGCCACCCTCCCAGACCGGCCAGCCACCGTCTCCTTCACCATCATCAACCCCGCACGCTAACCCGACCCCCCGTAGCCGCTGCCGACCGACCCCGACCGCTTCCAGCACCTCCAGCCCCATCGGCCGACCGACCCCGACGTCCCCCCACACGGCCGCCCCCGCCGCATGTCAAGCTGCCGCACGCTAACCCGACCCCCTCCGTAGCCGCTGCTGCCATTGTTGCCGCTGCCCCGCCTGCTGCAGTTGCCGCCACCACCGCTGCCACCTTGCCGGAGCCGCCTTTCCGCCGGAGTACGCCCCCTCGACGAGAGCAGGCCCTGTCCGAGCAGCTACGTAGAGGTAACCACATAAGACCTCCGCTTCTTCATGATAATATTGTATCGTTGTATCGTCGTGTCGAGAATTATGATATTGGACACAAACCTAATTAAACCCTAATTATGTACATGCTGGATTAATGACTAATAAGATTTAGGATTTGTGTATTTACTAGCAAACACCTTAACCATGAGACCTAATATCAAGGACTAGTATTTCACCCTAATACCTGTACATAAACCACGTGCAATGAGCATAGAAACTAAGGAACATGTGTTCGCACAGAACAGAGATCGTGGTCAAATCATAACTTGAAATTATTGTCTCAAGGCCCAGGATGACCGAGCACAGAACACGTGTGCACCTTAGCTACGCGCACTTGTGACGCTGTAGTCGAGCAGACGTGAACTTGTGACAATATTCAAGCATCACGTTGTAGTCGTGTACATTTAATGTTTAGCGTCTGATATTAGATTGTTATATTATATTTGTGTTTAGGACCTTTGGATCAGCCATGAGACACTGCAGGAACCGGCTTCTGGTATTCACAGCTTCAGGACCCAGGTAAGATACCTTGCCATATTTACTGTTTGATTTAAATGATGCACATATTGTATGATTCTTGTTGCTGTATTTCATATGACTGTGTGCGTCCGAGATTGACTCGGGTGTTATCGACGGATACATCGATGATTAGTATACTTGACCTAGTCATTAGCAGACTCAGCCCATGGTAGGATACTCTGATATCTTCTGTGACCTGACACCTTACACGTTTCACTGTGATATATGCATGTTGGGATGCGGGTCCGCGTATTCGACTAGCTATCGGTACGTGTGGCATGCATCACGGTTAGCACGTAACTCAGGATTATTTAGTTATAGAGACTGGCATATAGAAACGTGGTGCGCACGTCGAGTATTTGACTAGCGTATCTACATTGGACGGGAAAGATAGCTAGTAGGCGTATGGGATACACACATTGGACTCCGTAGTATCCAGAGGAGCCACGGATCCAATAACTTCCTTTATTGCAGATACCGCGCTCTTCGGAGTGATACAGACGTATATATATTGCAGATACCTCATTCTTCGGGATGATGGACGTTACAGATACCACGCTCTTCGGGGTGTTGGACGTTACAGATACCACGCTCTTCGGGGTGTTGGACGTTATGCCTACGCCTACCCATATGCGTACCAAAGTTGTCTTCATATTGCATTCACATAGATGGTTAGCACACCCTTGTACTTTATTGCATTTATCTTATTCAGTATTTATATATATGGCATACTTCTATGTATCTTGTTACGTCTCTCTGAGGACCTGGTACCTTTCCAGATTTGGACGAGGCTTACAACCCCACAGTATATGGCCCCGGACAGGAGACGAGATTCGCTACCGCAGAGGAGTTAGAGGTGCTACCGTCAGAATTTTCATGATCAGTTGGTAGGCCTTTCCCCTAGGATTGGGTGCATCATTACCTAGTCAGACGATGCCCTAGTCTTTATCTTTTATATCTCATTTCAGTACTTTTATTTTCGTCATAGTAGTGGGTTTGTTCCCACCAGACATTCTTGGTTGTACTATGATATTTTGAGACTGGCGTTTATTTTCCAGCAGTTTTTTTTACTTCTTGCTGTTTATATTGTGGATGAGATTAGTTTACCTGTTGTTGACTGATATTGGACAAGTTAGTATTTTAGGACAACGTAGCACTCTTCATTGGATCCATTAAATTGGGATATCCTCGGAGACGTGACAGCTGGCTATTGCCACGTGGCCTGGTTCCTTGTATTTTGGGACTGGGGCGTGACACCGCTTTAAAAATATTAAACCCTATTTTTATACCTTTCTGCTCATTTCTTCCCCCACAACACACCAAAAATGACCTCGTTCCTCCCCCGCCGCAGTGAACCCCTTCCGTCCATCCCCTATGCCCAATGGTGATTATGATAGAAGATTCTTCAAGTCTGTTGATGATGCAGAAGCATGGTTCCTTTTCTTCCATTTTCGCAAGGTCTTTGATGGCAAGTCCATAAATTTTCACTTCTTCGACGAACAACTTCCGTTCTTTGAGGTTGTTGGTCTGGCACCCTTGTTTAACCGCTCCAATCGAGTCTACCTCAATGCGGTACAGATATTTTATTGTAACCTCATTCCCGATATCGCAAACAACGTTGTTGAAACCCTTGTTAATAGACATCACTTTCGGATCACTGCCAAGGATATTACTAAAATTCTAGGAGTTCCCAACTGAGGTGACGCACTTCCTACCCTTGATGCCTCATAGTTCTCCCTTGATATGTCCTTTGACACTTTCTGTGTCACATCATTTGTAAAGGACCCAACCCTCCTGCCATCCCCACTCTATAACGTCAACTTGAGCCTTTCTATTATGAACTTCATCGCATAGTCTACCACACAGTAGTTCCCAAATCAGGAAACTATGATGTTGTTACTACTGATGCCCTTGTCTGCATATATTACCTCTTTACACGTAAATTTTGGTCATTTCAGAAAATAATTATGAACTCCTTCATGCTTGTTGTAAACCCCCTAAAATTTTAAATTTTATTTTAAGTATTTTTATTAAATTATTGAATTTCTTTAGAGTATTCTTTATAGTTAAATAGAAAATAATTTTTTTGATTAATTAAATTATATAAATACTCATTTAGACTTATTCCACAAAAATGATTTTTATTATTTTTAGAGTCTTGTTAAAGGGCGATAGATTTTTTTAGAATTTATTCTATGTGCAAATGTTCTTTTTGAATTTTTTTTATATAATCTCATCTATATATGTAAATATATGTGAATAATAATAATAATAATAATAATAATAATAATAATAATAATAATAATAATGATAATAATAATAGTATTAGTAATAGTAGTAATAGTAATAATAATAATAGTAATAGTAATAATGATAATAATAATAATAATAATAATAATAATAATAATAATAATAATAATAATAATAATAATAATAATAATAATAATGATGATAATAGAAATAAAAATAAAATAAAATAAAAGAAATCATATAATAAAAACCTAAACCCTAACCTATTCCCTAAACCTAAAACTAACCAAAAACCTAACAAAACCAACAATCTATTACTAATCCTATCTACCCACAGACCCCCCCCCCCCCGGCAGGAACCATCTCTCCCCCTTTTCCTATATATATATATATATATATATATATATATATATATATATATATATATATATATATATATATTATCACAAACCTAAAACCCTAACCCTAACTCAAACCCTAACCCTAGCGCCGACCGACGACCTCTGCCTCGATGCAGGCGACCCACCGCGTCGCCGCAGCCCGGCGACCCCAGCCCGCGCCGTCCGCCGTCCGCCCCGTGCGCGCACATATGCGTTGTTCCGCTCCCCTCTTCACGGTATCATATCTCCCTTATTTTTGATTATTTTTGCGAGAGTTTTGTCCGTGTACGTTCACAACCTAACCCTCTAGGATTTTTCTTCAAGCGGGACAAATTTTCTTGCCCTAGATTGGTCGAAAAATCGATCGGAAGTTGACCGAAAAACAGTCCAGAATTTTAACACCAAACCCTCATGTTCATGCCTAAATTGCCACCAACATGTTTAATATTTTCAAAATCTAATTAAAGTGTTTTCTTCTCTATATAACCAAGAATATTTTTGTTCTTTTACTTTGTATTAGTTTACTTTAATTGTAAAATTATTCGACCTCCAAAACGACCAAAAATATAATTTTTCAAAACTAAAATTTTGTGATACGGAGTGCGCACCGCCATACGGGACCGCCTCGTCGTGTACCAATTGCACCGAAAGGCGTGTATGGTATATCCTGACGTGTGGACTTTCGCGAAGGTTGATTCGGACGTATGTGCGCGTCGGAATCAACCCGTAGCCGCAAAAAGTCCCGTATCATGACCTTTACAAAATACCACCCTATTTTTGTCCGCTCGTCAGAATGCGAGGAAACTTGCGCCATTGTATTCGTAGTATCACGCTGGTCCTGAGACCCAAGTTTTACGCAATTCTGAGACAGTTGACTAAGCCGCCTATTTGTGGGTCCCGCAGTTTAATTTGGAGGACGAATTTGTGATCAGCTCACCGGAATTTAAAATTGGACATACAGTTGAGTTTGTATCGACGTTTAGAATTTTCTTGACCTATAATTTGTTCCATTTAGAAACATTTACCTCTGGCACGTATTTCAGTGCAAAGTGGCCTACATGTGGACCCGCTTTGACCTAAAATTACCGTTTTGCCCATGAGTCCAAATTGGACGAAAGGGTAGGCTTTTCTGACTATCTCGCTTATTTTGGGAACGTTGGTGATATTTATTTCAGCATCCGGAGACGTTCATTCTGATTTCATAGTTTCTGATCCCTTGTGCCTGACGTCTGGACGCTTACACTTTGCATCTTTCTTGTCAGGCAAGATACCTTGTCAAATTGCTTATAGTACTTTGCATGCTTATCATATTTGTATATATTCATTATATATGTGTTTTCTTTCAGTCATAATTATATACTATATATATGTTGACACACACTTGACACATAGTATCATGGGAGGGGAGGACAATCAGTAGGCATATGGGCTATATCCACTCTGGTAAATCATAGTAACTAGCACGCACTACGGTAGTTATGTCGCGCTGGTCGCTACCCTCGAGGTTTGTCAATTTCTGGTGTCGCGATGGTCGCTACCTTCGCGGTATGACGGCTGATGATGTTCATGGACGTGTGTGTGAGTTGTGAGATAGATAGAGTATCCTACACCTACCCATACGTCGAAAGGTTGTTCTCACTATGCATTTTCATTTAGATTGTCTAGTACAACGTACTTATATATTTTCTATCTATTATGCATATTTTACTGTATTCAATTGGCATGCTTCTATGTATCTTGTTACGTCCCTCTGAGGACCTGGTCCCTTTCCAGGTGTGGACGATCATGACTATTTGCAGGAGCACGGATCAGGACTTGCTACTCCATTCTCTTTCGAGGAGGTCTTCTCTTCGAGTCTTATTGTTCATTAGATGTACTTATTTAGTTTCTCTTATATTCTAGTTTGGTAGTGGATTTGTCTCCACCCAACTACTTGTTCTTATCAAGCATTTTATACTTGATTCAGTTATATAGTTGATTGGTTATTTGATTCTGTAGATGAGATCTAGTTATGCCCGGTGATATATGACATAAATCTATACCACTTGTGAATTATTATTCATAATATAGCGTATGTATGTGTTATGGTTTCCATATATTGGAGCAGCCATAAACATACGGCTGGCATGCTTACGTATTCCTACTCCTACGTATTTTGGGATTGGAGCGTGACATATTTTTGTGGTGGCCTATGTAGGTCGAGAGCATATTGTCTCGGTTACATTACTGTACCGAGCAAGCATGCCCATAGGATTAGAATATAGGATCTCATCCACTTATTTAATCACCTCCTTTGATTTCGTTTTGCATTCTTATTTAATAGCTTGCATTGCATCTTGCTTGATCCTTTCACAATGTTAATCTTCTCTTTTCTCTCGTGCTTGATAGGGGTTAGGAAGGTGACTTATACTAGGTATATACCCTCTATTGTTCGATAACACTATTAGTTAAATTCATGTAAGTTGGGTAGTATGCCTCATAACCTAGTATTACATAGTCCTTTTGACCCATTAATGAAGTATAATTGAATGACACCAACTATAGGCTTGCATAAGAAGATAGTGTCTACCCAGACTGTAGAACTTAGAGGCCCATACCCCCATTTGGTTGACTAGAGACTTAGACAAGAAGTTAGTCTGGCAACTGTAGAGGCATAATACCGGACAAGTCTTATCTTCTTTGTGAACTTGAATTATTTTGTACATTCCTTCATCAAAATCTAGCGTACTTATATTTTCTGGACTACTTCAGCTTATGCTGCTATTTTATAGACTAGATTTTCAAGCTTATTCTTTTATCGAGCTTGTTCATGACATGTGTTATTGGGGACGCCTACTAATACACTGTCTAAATCAGAATCAGTGTATTATGGTCTGATCAACCTTAATGCGCTTGGTTCGCTCTTCGCATGACTACTTTACGTGGATTGAGATATAGTTGACTCAGCATGTTAGACGAATATACTTTTCCTTTAGACATATTCGAGCATATCTTATCGGTTACATAATTGTACTGATATGAGCATGTGAATAGAAATTTACCAAAATAAGATTTTAATCCACAACTGCCCTGGCAACTCTCTTTTTGAATCCTTTAAATTTCCTTGAACCCGTACTTGTATTCTATCACCTCCTCCTTGAATTCTTTATTATTGTTTTTTATCTTCCCCTATTTCGGAAAGACGAACGTTCGTGCTTGGTATAAGTTTGATACACGGAGAGTACTAGATATACCCCATAGGCCAATCATATTACTTTGTGACTATCTTTTTTGATTAAGGGCATATCACAATATAATATATTTAGTGTTAAAATTTTTGAGAATATGTCGATATTTTAACTAGATGGCATACCCACGATGCTAATGGAGAACACGAGTAGCAGTAGTAGTATTCTCCTTCCTATCACCATCTCGTCCCCTTGGGTTGCTCATCTTCTCTTTTATATCCATTATTTGTCCCATGCTTAATTCTTTCTATCGTAGTTGCATCTCTTCGTGCCATCATAAATTGTTTGATTACTTCAACCTCACCCTTATTTTGTTAGTTAAAACATAAATGGGTTAGTAATAATTAATAACTAAAAAGATGAGTTCATAATGATAACCCTTATATATATGCACTATAATAATATTTGTATTCTCTTATTATTTTTAGACCATGAGCATCATCCTTTAGTCTAATAGGAATTAGTGGGATTGTTGAAATAGTTCATACTTCTAATAGTTTTATAAGTTAGTCAAGACCTAAATTGTCGTCCAAAACTTAGACTAAGCTTAGGAAAGAGTTGAAGGCACTTGTTATGAACTGATGACTATGACAAATCATTGGCGAGGTAGCGACAGCTGCTGCTAGACCATTATAGTAGAGTAGTCGAATTATTTGCAGACATATTGGCCAGTGGCGTGGCAGTATTAGACTACGATACTTGACGGTTACAGAGAAAATTTATGGTTAGGAGATTCCAGACAAGTATTCCAAAATTTTTGATCCAAATGAATAAATTTGCCTTACAACCTAGACTATAGCCTCAAAAGACTTTGACTACTAGTAGAATTCTTGTAAGTTGGGTAGTGTAGATGGGTTAGAGGATAAAAGAATAGTGTATGGACAATAATGGAGAAAAGTGTTATGATGACTGACCATAACCTTTTAGGAAGCGCTGCTAGCTAGCAACGAAGTGTTAATAGCTATTGTGATTTATTACGAATATGGGTTAGTGTTAATTTCGAGGACGAAATTATTGTAAGTTGGGTAGAATATAAACCCCCTAAAATTTTAAATTTTATTTTAAGTATTTTTATTAAATTATTAAATTTCTTTAGAGTATTTTTTATAGTTAAATAGAAAATAAAATTTTCTGATTAATTAAATTATATAAATACTCATTTAGACTTATTCTACAAAAATAATTTTTATTATTTTTAGAGTCTTGTTAAAGGGCGAAAGATTTTTTTTAGAATTTATTCTATGTGCAAATATTCTTTTTGAATTTTTTTTATATATCTCATCTATATATGTAAATATATGTGAATGGTAATAATAATAATAATAATAATAATAATAATAATAATAATAATAATAGTATTAGTAATAGTAGTAATAGTAATAGTAATAGTAATAATAATAATAATAATAATAATAATATTAATAATAATAATAATAGTAATAATAATAATAATAATAATAATAATAATAGAAATAAAAAGAAAAATAAAATAAAATAAAATAAAAGAAAGAAAAGAAATCATATAATAAAAACCTATACCCTAACCTATTCCCTTAACCTAAAACTAACTAAAAACCTAACAAACCAACAACCTATTACTAATCCTATCTACCCACAGACCCCCCTCTAAGGAACCATCTCTCCCCCCTCTCCTATATATATACGCATATATATATTATCACAAACCTAAAACCCTAACCCTAACTCAAACCCTAACCCTAGCGCCGACCGACGACCTCAGCCTCGACGCCGGAGACCCACCGCGCCGCCGCAGCCCGACGACCGCCGCCCGGGCCGTCCGTCGTCCGCCCCGCGCGCGCACATATGCGCAGTTCCGTCCCCCTATTCACGGTATCATATCTCCCTCATTTTTGATTACTTTTGCGAGCGGTTTATCCGTATACATTCACAACCTAACCCTCTAGGATTTTCCTTCAAGCGGGACAAATTTTTGTGCCCTAGATTGGTAGAAAAATCGACCGAAAGTTGGCCGAAAAATTGACCAAAACAGTCCAGAATTTCAACACCAAACCCCCATGTTCATGCCTAAATTGCCACCAACCTGTTTATTATTTTCAAAATCTAATTGAAGAATTTTCTTCTCTATATAACCTAGAATATTTCTGTTCTTTTACTTTTTATTAGTTTGCTTTAATTGTTAAATTATTCGACCTCCAAAACGACCAAAAACTTGATTTTTAAAACTAAAATTTTGTGATACGGAGTGCGCCCCGCCAAACGGGACCGCCTCATCGCGTACCAATTATACTGAAATACGCGTATAGTATATCCTGACATGTGGGCTTTCGCAAAAGTTGATTCGGACGTGTGTGCGCGTCGAAATCAAACTGTATCCGCAAAAAGTCCCCGTATTGTGACTTTTACAAAATACCACCCTATTTTGTGTCCGCTCGTCAGAATGCGACAAAACTTGTGCCATTGGATTCGTAGTATCACGTTGGTCCTGTGACCCAAGTTTCACGCGATTCTGAGACAGTTGACTAAGCCGCCTACTCGCGAGCCCCACGGTTTGACTTGAAGGGAGAATTTGTGATCGGCTCACCGGAATCCAAAATTGGACATACCGTTGAGTTCGTATCGACGTTTAGAATTTATTTGACCTATAATTTGTCCTATTTAGAGACCTTTACCTCTGGCATGCTTTTCGGTGCAAAGTGGCATACATGTGGACCCGTTTTGACCTAAAATTACTGTTTTGCTCATGTGTCCAAATTGGACGAAAGGGTAGGCTTTTCTGACTATCTCGCTTATTCTGGGAACTTTGGTGATATTTATTTCAGCATCCGGCGACGTTCATTCTGATGCCATAATTTCTGATCCCTTGTGCCTTACGTCTGGACGCTTACACTTTGCAGCTTTCTTGCCAGGCAATATACTTTGCCAAATTGCTTATTGTATTTTGCATGCTTATCATATTTTTATATATTTATTATATATGTGTTTTATTTTAGTCATAATTATATACTATATATATGTTGACACACACTTGACACATAGTATCATGTGAGGGGAGGACAATCAGTAGGTGTATGGGCTATATCCACTCTGGTAAATCGTAGTAACTAGCACGCACTATGGTAGTTGTGTCGCGCTGGTCGCCACCCTCGAGGTATATCAATTTCTGGTGTCACGATGGTCGCTACCCTCGCGGTATGACGGCTGATGATGTTCATGGACGTGTGTGTGAGTTGTGAGATAGATAATCCTACACCTACCCATACGTCGAAAGGTTATCCTCACTATACATTTTTATATAGATTGTCTAGTACATCGTACTTATATATTTTCTGTCTATTATGCATGTTTTACTGTATTCAATTGGTATGCTTCTATGTATCTTGTTACGTCCCTCTGAGGACCTGGTCCATTTTCAGGTGTAGACGATCGTGACTATTTGCAGGAGCACGGATTAGGAGTTGCTACTCCATTCTCTTTCGAGGAGGTCTTCTCTTCGAGTCTCATTGTTTATTACATGTACTTATTTGGTTTCTCTTATAATCTAGTTTGGTAGTAGATTTGTCTCCATCCAACTACTTGTTCTTATCAAGCATTTTATACTTGATTCAGTTATATAGTTGATTGGTTATTTGATTCTGTGGATGAAATCTAGTTATGCCCAGTGAGTTATGACATATCACTTATGAATTATTATTCATAATACATCGTACGTATGTGTTATGGTTTCCATATATTGGAGCAGCCATAAACATATGACTGGCATGCTTACGTATTCCTAGTCCTACGTATTTTGGGACTGGGGCGTGACACTTGTCCACTCCTCTGCTAAAAAAGCTCCGAACTTTGTAATGTTTATTGCTCTCATTATGAACTTTGTAATGTTTCACAAAACAATTATGAACTACCGATTTTTACAAATATATGCTCTTTGTCGATCGCACCGGCATACCAACGATACTGGTTCGTACCATCAGTATATCATTTTTTTATATATCTGCTCTCTGTCGATCGTACCGGTATACCGACGGTACACTGGTTAGAACGGTCGGTATACCAATTTTTATATATATCTCCTCTATGTCGATCGCACCGGCATACTGACGGTACATTAGTTATATATAACTTGTTGCTTATGTCGTTGGACCGGCATATCGACGGTACATTGGGCCGTACCGACAGTATACCGATTTTTTAATTATTATTTTTATCCTCAAATCCAACGGTCAGATTTCTAGCATTAAATGAGTCCAATGAATAAATTTATAGTCGTTACTATTGCAGAACAATATTGTTCGCCATTAAAATTGTTTTGTTCAATAACTTACAAAAAGTACAGAGAAGTCCTAAACAGACAACCTAAGTACAATATTTAATCTGGGTAGTGTGGCGGTAGAGATTGAGCGCTATGGCAGATCCTTTACTCCGTTGACGGTCCAACGAGTGAGTGAGGGGTGCTTTCTTCTCTTCTCTCTCTTGAGCTTGTGTGTACGTACGTAGCTCTTTATGAGGGTATGGTCTCTCTCTGAAGCAGAAAAAATTGACCTTTGGGACGTCCAAGTTGTTCCTATTTATAGCCATCATGTTGATGGGCTATAGGTGCCGCATGTTCTTCTGTTTGGTGGCCGCATGGGACTCCTTCAACAGAATGTGATTGCAACTGTGGACGCATAGTATGGATTGAGTCCAGGATAGGCTGTCACGCGGTCATTTTGTTGGAATTTGCTGTTACCGAAGATCTTGGTGGTTCTCGTCTTTTATTTGCGTAACTTGGTCAGCTTGACATGTGGCCCATATTTAGTTGGAGGGAATCGCTTCAGTCGCAATAGAAAGATTTTGTCGCATGTGACGCATGGTATCTGGAACGCAGGGGGCCAGAGACGCAGGAACACATGGAGTCTAGAACACAAGGGGACAGAGATGGATGGAACGCATGGAGTCTGGAACGCATAGGTCCAGAGACGCATGGGACACATGGGGCCAGAGATGCATGGGCTCTGGGACGCATGTGGCCTCGTATACATGGCGCTGCACGCTTGTCAAAAGTTATTATTAGTCTGATGAGAGCTTCTTGTCGCTTAGTGTGCTCACATTTTCTGAAGCGTTCAAAAAATTATTTTTGTCAGGATTCTGTGTTAGACAATCCTTGTGTCGGACCTTTATACGGCCAATGTTTGGGGCGCAAGGATGCATCTTTTTCTCTGCGACATGGTCATCATGTGACATGGTTTCTTCTAAGTCAAATACGGGGCGCATGGTTGTTGGATGCATAGATCTAGATTTTCATGCTTTTACAAGCCCCCCTTCAAAGTTTTTAAACTGATAAGTTTGGGATACTTTGAATAAAAAGCATGGAGGAGATAACTTTGGGCTGCATGGATGGCGGGTCGCATGGACTTGTCATTGCCAGGCTGTCAAATCTCCATTTAATACAGGATTCAGCTCAATCCTCGAGTGGATTTATGGGGACACGGATTCAACGGCCGTAGTCTTTTAGGGACATCCTACGGGAGGACCTTTGGTGGACATATTACTTATTGCGCACTGGAGTGAAAGTAATAAGTTCGAAATAAAACCCTCCAGAGGTAATATGGATGTGGCAGGTTTTGTAGACTTAACACTGCTGGCGTACCTAGAGTTGAGTATGGGTGATAAGTTGAGATAACAACCAATATCAGAGGTAATGTGGATGTGATAATCGATAGCCAAGCCCAGAAGCTTTTCTCAGAGGTAATATGGACATGGCAAACTCAGCCGGGGAGGATGTAAGGATGGTAGCCCAGATGTGATGTAGACGTGAGCTAATCGATAGTCATACCGAGAGGTTAGGTACGATACTGATATTTTTTGGTGGAGAAAAAAGGAAACGAGAAAGAGGTAATATGGACGTTGTTGTTTTCTTTGGATGGGGAACATTGGCAGTTCATAGTTCAGAGGTAATATGGACGTGAACTGTTTGCTTCCATTGATGACATCTCACTAGAAGATCTTTGGTGGACTTATTACTTCTTGCGCACGAGAGTACAAGTAATAAGTTCAAGACGAAACCCTATCAGAGGTAATCTGGACGGGATAGCTTTTATGGACCCATTACTTCTTACGCACCTGAGTGCAAGTAATAAGTTCGAGACAAGCCCTACCAGAGGTAATATGGACGTGGCAGATTTTGTGGATTTAACACCGATGACGTACTTAGAGTTAAATACATGTGCTAAGTTGAGATAACAACCAATATCAGAGGTAATGTGGACGTGATAATCGATAGCCAGGCCTGGGAGGTTTGCTCAGAGGTAATATGGACATGGCAAACTCGGCCGAAAAAAAATATTGGGACAGTAGTTCAGAGGTAATATGGACGTGACCAATGTCCAAAAAACTTACTGAGGAGTAGTTTGTTGAGTGTGGTCTATCCGAGAATATAGATAGACCTGAGGGTTACTCCGCTGGGGAGATCGTTAGGCTGATAGCTCAGAGGTAATATGGACATGGCTAGCATCTAACGAGACTGTTTTGGGTGGTCCCTGTGGGAGTGTGCAGGTGGACCTGGGGACTGCTCCGCTGGAGATCTTTTGAGGATCCATTATCCATTGCGTGCCCAGGATTCCTGAATACCGATAATGGCTTATTGAGGAAAGGTAATGATGTATACAGGCACTTATTGGGGATGAACAACAAAGAGTGGGAGCACTGTACGTCTTTGTGGTCTTGCGGGGGATAGAAAGAAGTATAAGCCTAGCCTTATACATAGTATTTTTTCAGGAACTTGCTGTTGATGAACATCATGAGCAAGTCGGCATTAGGTTTTGCCAGTCGATAGGCGCCGTTGGACAATACGGATTCTACGAGGAACGGGCCTTCCCATTTGGGTTAGAACTTGCCGACCATTTTGTGGGTCATGATCATCGCCCTTCTTACTGCCAAGACGAGGTCACCCACTTGGTAAGTCCCCTTTTTGACCCGTTTGTTGAAGGCTCCTGAGAGGCGCGCTTGGTACAGCTTAATACGCTATTGATATAAGAGTCGCTTCTCGTCGAGTGCTTCTAACTCTTGTACCTGTCGGCGGTGATTATCGTTGACGGTTAGCCGGTTTGAGAAAGCCCCTCAGAGTGAGAGAATTTGGACCTCGAGGGGGAAGACCGCTTCGCTCCCGTAGACCAGGGAGAATGGCGTGTTGCCAGTAGGTGTCCTGACCGTCGTATGGTAGACCCAAAGACATTCAACCAGCTTCTTATTCCAGTCGCGCTTATTGGATGACACGAACTTCTTGAGTAGCTTTATAATGGTTTTGTTGAAAGCTTTCGCCAGACCATTTGCTGTTGAGTTGTAGGCTGTTGAGGCTGTATTCTATATTCTGAATTCAGTTTTTGTCGCAAAACCGATAAAAATATGACTTACAAACTGTGGACCATTATCATGGATGATCCCCCGTGGCAAGCCGAAGCGGTATATGACGTGATGCTTGACGAACCTGATCACGTTTGACATTTTGACTTCAGCGAGTGGTACGGCTTCTGCCCACTTGGAAAAGTAGTCGGTAATGGTGAGGATGAACCGATATCCTTTAGATGAATGTGGACTGATCCATCCTATGATATCTGTAAACCCCCTCCACCAAATTTAGGTTTACTTAGCTTAGACCCAACAAGGCCATGTACACCCTACACCCTTTCATGTAGACATGTTCCCCACCCCAAAGAGCCCTGGCCGGCCCAATTCCAGAGGTAAACCCCCTATTTCCCCCTCCTATATAAACACATTTTTCTCTCTCTTTAAACCCTAAAAAAACCAAAACCCTAGTCGATCACCTCTTCCCTTACCCGACATCATCACTATCACCACCTCAAGCCGCCACCTCCAGCCCCCTGACCACCTCAAGCCTCCACCTCCAGCCTCCTGACCACCGTCAACTACCGCCTCCCAGCCCGCCTGCAGCCGACAGCCACCCCCATCAACCATCATCACCATCATCAACACCATCTCCAATCCAACTCCCCTCCTCCCGACTTCCAAACCACCACCCAACACCGCCTGACACTGCCAACCACCGCCACCAGCCTTACCGTCTCCACCACCCCAACACCACCAGCAACCAACACCTACACCACCGCCAACCACCACTCGCACCACCCTCATCAACATCACCATCACCATCACCAACCCGTACCTCAACCGACCTCGATCACCCCATCTCGACCACCGCATGCCAGCACCGCTACCCCCATCTCAGCCACCCTGAATGTCGTCCCCAACCGCCAGCACCGCCAAGCCGCTGTTGTCGAGGCTGCTGCAGCCGATGCTGCCGTTGCTTCCCCGCACGACGCCAGGACTCCGCCCCCATGCCGGAGGATAGCCGTCGACGAGCAAAGACCCCACCTCGTTCAGCCACGACTAGGTAAACATCTTATTGCCCTCCTTGCTTTGTGGAGTTGAGTCTTTGTGTCATTGTGTCGACATGTCATTGATTGGATACGAGTAAAGTAAGGTGAAACCCTAAGAGTAAAACATGTGTATGTGTGTATTGCAAACTAGTGATTAATGGTAAGTAATTGATCAGTTAATAAATGACTTGTAATTATGAACACTGTGTTAACCTAGGACTTGGACAACTAGCCATGTGCACGTATCCTTATTACATGCTAGATAAGATTTATAATGTAGTATTATACGTCTTAGTTGCGTAGCATATTCGGATGTTTCGTCGTCTTAGCGTACACACCACTTGTGGACAAGATACATGTACGTCTTAGCTGCGTGTACACGCGACTCTGTTAGTTGACCAACAGTAACCCTTGTGTTAGAACCTAAGAACAGCGTAGAGTTTCTGTGTGTATTACTTTAGTGTATGATGATCGAATTTATATATTATATTATATGTATAGGGTCGCTGGACCAGTTAGAAGATACTTCAGGAGCAGGGTATTGGCATTCACAGCTTGAGGACCCAGGCAAGATACCTTGCCATATCTACTGTTTAATTTAAATTATACAAATGTTGTATGATATCTTGTTGCATTATTTTATACAACTGTGCGCGTCCGAGATTGACTCGGGTGCAGTCGACGAATGCGTCGATGAGTAGTGTACTTGACCTAGTCACTAGCAGACTCACCTATCATTGTGAGGATATTCTAATATCTTCCTAGACCTGACACTCTTACATGCATCACGGTGACAAATTTATGTTGGGATGCGGGTCCGCGTACTCGATTAGCTATCAGTACGTATGACATGGATCACGGTTTAGTACGTAATCAAGAATTATATAATTAGTAGAGACTTGGCATATAGATACGTGGTATGCACGTCGAGTATTCGACTTGTATATCTATATTGGGCGGGGCGGACAGCTAGTAGGCGTATGGGATACACACATTGGATTCTGTAGTATCTGGAGGAACCACGGATCTAATGACTTCCTTTATGCAGATACCGCGTTCTTCGGAACGATACGGACGTATATATATTGCAGATACCTCATTCTTCGGAATGATGGACGTTACATGTACAGGTACCACGCTATTCGGAGTATTGGACGTTATGCCTACACCTACCCATACGTACTAATATTGTCCTCATATTGCATTCACTTAGATGGTTAGCACACCCTTTATTTTATTCAGTATTTATTTATGGCATGCTTCTATGTATCTTGTTACGTCCCTCTGAGGACCTGCCAGCCACCATCATCAACACCATCTCCAACCCGACTCCCCTCTTCCCAAATTTTAAACCACCACCCCAACACCGCCTGATACTGCCAACCACTGCCACCAGCCTTACCGTCTCCACCACCCCAATACCACCAGCAACCAACACCTACACCACCGCCAACCACCACTCGCACCACCCTCATCAACATCACCATCACCAACCCGTACCTCAACCGACCTCGATCACCCCGGCCCGACCACCGCCTGCCAGCACCGCCACCCCCATCTCAGCCACCCTGACTGTCGTCCCCAACCGCCAGCACCGCCAAGCCGCTGCTGTCGAGGCTGCTGCAGCCGATGCTGCCGTTACAGCCGCTGTTGCCGTTGCTTCCTCGCACGACGCCGGGACTCCGCCCCCATGCTGGAGGATAGCCGTCGATGAGCACAGACCCCACCTCGTTCAGCCACGACTAGGTAAACATCTTATTGCCCTCCTTGCTTTGTGGAGTTGAGTCTTTGTGTTGTTGTGTCGACATGTCATTGATTGGATACGAGTAAAGCAAGGTGAAACCCTAAGAGTAAAACATGAGTATGTGTGTATTGCAAACTAGTGATTAATGGTAATGAATTGATCAGTTAATAAATGACTTGTAATTATGAACACTGTGTTGACCAAGGACTTGGACAACTAGCCTTGTGCACGTATCCTTATTACATGCTAGATAAGATTTATAATGTAGTATTATACGTCTTAGTTGCGTAGCGTATCCGGACGTTTCGTCGTCTTGGCGTACACGCCACTTGTGGACAAGACACATGTACGTCTTAGCTGCGTGTACACGTGACTCTGTTAGTTGACCAACAGTAACCCTTGCGTTAGAACCTAAGAACAGCGTAGAGTTTCTGTGTGTATTACTTTAGTGTATGATGATCAAATTTCTATATTATATTATATGTATAGGGTCGCTGGACCAGTCAGGAGATACTTCAGGAGCAGGGTATTGGCATTCACAGCTTGAGGACCCAGGCAAGATACCTTGCCATATCTACTATTTAATTTAAATTATGCAAATGTTGTATGATATCTTGTTGCATTATTTTATACAACTATGCGGGTCCGAGATTGACTCGGGTGCAGTCGACGAATGTGTCGATGAGTAGTGTACTTGACCTAGTCACTAGCAAACTCACCTATCATTGTGAGGATATTCTGATATCTTCCTAGACCTGATACTCTTACATGCATCATGGTGACAAATTTATGTTGGGATGCGGGTCCGCGTACTGGATTAGCTATCAGTACGTATGACATGGATCACGGTTTAATACGTAATCAGGGATTATATAATTAGTAGAGACTTGGCATATAGATACATGGTATGCACGTCGAGTATTCGACTTGTATATCTATATTGGGCGGGGAGGACAGCTAGTAGGCGTATGGGATACACACATTGGATTCTGTAGTATCCGGAGGAACCACAGATCTAATGACTTCCTTTATGCAGATACCGCATTCTTCGGAACGATACAGACGTATATATATTGCAGATACCTCATTCTTCGGAATGATGAACGTTACATGTACAGGTACCACACTATTCGGAGTGTTGGACGTTATGCCTACACCTACCTATACGTACCAATATTGTCCTCACATTGCATTCACTTAGATGGTTAGCACATCCTTTATTTTATTCAGTATTTATTTATGGCATGCTTCTATGTATCTTGTTACGTCCCTCTGAGGACCTGATTCCTTTCCAGATTTGGACGAGGCATATTATCCCACTGTGTACGGACCCGGACAGGAGATGAGGTATGCATCCGAGGAGGAGCTAGAGGTGCTACCGTCAGAGTTTTCTTGATCATTTGGTAGGCCTTCCGCCTAGGATTGGAGCATCATTTTCTAGTCAGTCGATGCCCTAGTCATTATTCTTTTATCTGTCTTTCAGTACTTTATTTTGTCATAGTAGTAGGTTTGTTCCCACCAGACATTTTAGATTGTACTATGATATTTCAGACTGGCGCTTATTATCCAGTATTTATTTTTAGTACTTCTTGCTAATATTGTGGATGAGATTAGATTACCTGTTCTGATGTTATTATTAGACTTGTTAGTATTTTAGGGCAGCGGAGTACGCTTCGTTAGGATCCATTAAATTGGGATATCCTCGGAGACGTATTAGCTGGCTATTGCCACGTGGCCTGGTTCCGTGTATTTTGGGACTGGGGCGTGATATGGTTTTAGTGGTGGCCCATGCAGGTCTTATTTATCGTTTGTGGTATGGTAGCATGCCCAGCGAGCCTGCAATAGGATAAGAATTACTAGGTCTCATCCACCTTGATTACGTCTTTGAACTTTCTTCGTATTATTTCTAAATATCTGCATCCTGTTTGCTTGATTCCGTACTCTTTTAATGAAGTTATATCTCTTGCAGCAAGATGAACTTGCATAGTGGATGAGGAGCACACGGTGCCGTGGTGCCAGCCGACACCACCCAGAGAGAGGACATGTCCCAGGGACCACCTGGAGCGCAACCACCACCACAGGCCCCGGTGATTCTACAAGCCCCGCCGATACATTGGCGCGAGACTTCTCAGCGCGATCCTACACAGCAGCACGAGGGTCAGACTTCACAAACAATCCCAACACAGCATTTCGAGGGCCAGACTTTGGGGGCTACACCGATGCCGCAAACCGAGAGGCCAACATTTGAGGAGACACCTACCGCACAGCCGGAGGTCCCATTACCAGCACCTCCACCCTACCCACCTCAGATGCCACTATCCGATGGACAACCACAGATGCTTCAGTTCTTCCAAGCTATGATGCAGGCACAGTGGCATCAGACCGAGACGTTGAGATAGAGTTTGATGGCAGTTCTAGAGAGGACACCTGCTCCAGCACCCGTACCAGCACCTACACCAGTTTAGACAGTTGGTACTGTACGAGGGTTCCGCCAGATGGGCCCGAATACTTTTTTGGGCAACGAGACTGCAGAGGAGATCTCCGATTGGGTCGCCAACACGGAGATGCTACTAGAGGCTTCTCAGCTACATCCAGACCTATGGATGACTGCAGTGAGGGCCCAACTGAAAGGCAACGCCCATCACTGGTGGGATTCCATAGAGCGCAGCGTAGGCAAGACACAGACGTGGGAGCAGTTCTTAAAGTACTTCAATGCAAAATATTTCTCGGCTACAGTCAAAAATGTCCTGTACTCCCAGTTCCTGTATCTAGAACAAGGGAATATGACTATAGACGCCTATGACGCAGAGTTTAGCCGACTTAGCAGATTTGGTGTCGTCCTGATACCCAATGATCTAGAGAATGCCCAAAGATTTCATCACAGCCTTACTTTCGAGCTGCAGAGGTACACCACCACCCAGGCGAGGATTTCTTAGGAGGAGGTTCTTTCAGAGGCGAGGATCCAAGAGGCGATTGGAAGAGGAGAAAGATGTTCCAGCACGACCACACCAGCCAGAGCCCAGCCCGGAGCAGGAGGACCGATCCGTCGTCCCGGAGCACAGATGCAGCAGAGGACAGTTCCATACCAGCACAAGGAGCTTCCAACTTGTCACCATTGTGGCAAGAAGGGACACGTCATCAGAGTTTGTCGGAAGAAGCTTGGATTGTGCATAATCTGTGGAGCGAGTCAGCACCTTGCCAGAGATTGCCCACAGTGCAGAGATGCAACACCGCAGACAGGACAGAGGCCAGCAGCACCAGTCCCGAGGATACTACCTCCGCCAGGAGGTCAACGTCCACCAGCACCCGGAGGATTTTAGAGGGGACCACCCTTGGCCCCACAGGAGGCACATTTTGATCGAGCCAGACAGCAGACCGGGGGGCAGAGGCACGGACAGGCCTTTGCACTAGCAGCTACTGAGAAGGAAACATAAGGGGAAGCTATCACAGGTACCATTTTAGTTGCATCATTACCTGCGACTGCATTGTTTGATTCTGGTGCTATACTATCTTTCATATCTAGTATATTTATAGCTATGCATATAGTAGCTACTTCTCCCTTACCTAAGAGTTGGAAGATTCTTACCGGAGGAGGCATCGTACCAGTTACCAGCACTATTAGAACGTGCTCAGTAGTCGTGTGTGGTCGAGAGATGAGAGCACGATTCTTGGTATTTCCAATGCCATACTTTAACGTCATGTTAGGCATGGACTAGTTGAGCCAGTATAATACCGTACTGGATTGTCGGAAGGGTAGCGTCACTTTTAGACCGCCAGATCAACCAGAGTTCGAGTACATGCGAGGGACCGTCGAGCAAGGAGTAGGAAAGACAGCTGGAGCTTATATGGTAAAGAAGGAACTAGATGAGCTGAAGCTACAGTTAGAGGAGTTGCAGATCGGGGATTCGTCCGTCCTAGTACATCACCGTGGGGAGCACCAGTGTTGTTTGTACCAAAGAAGGATGGGACAGTACATATGTGCATTGATTACAGAGCCCTTAATGCTTTGACTATCAAGAACAAGTACCTCTTGCCTCGAATTGATGATTTGTTCGACCAGCTGACAGGAGCAATGGTGTTCACGAAGATCGATTTGAGATCGGGTTACCATCAGGTAAAGGTGCAGAGAGAAGACATTCCAAAGACAACATTCAGGACTCGTTGTGGTCACTACGAGTTCTTGGTGATGCCTTTCTGATTGAAAAAAGCGTCTGTAGTATTTATGAACTTGATGAATAGAGTCTTCCACCAATACCTAGACCAATTCGTGGTAGTCTTCATCGACGACATCTTGGTATATTCAAAGAGCCACGAGGAGCATGAAGAGCACTTGAGACTAGTGTTAGAGACGCTAAGGCGTGAGAGGCTTTATGCCAAGCTGAGCAAGTGTGAGTTTCTCCTAGATCGTGTTGCTTTCCTTGGACACGTTATCTCAGGAGATGGTATTTCAGTAGATCCAGCGAAGATTTCGTCAATAGAGACATGGCCGACCCCTACCAACGTCTCGGAGGTGAGAAGTTTCTTAGGACTTGCCGGATATTACCGAAGGTTCATAGAGAACTTCGCAAGGATTGTAGAGCCGATGACCCGCAAGGAGCAAGAGTTCACTTGGACAGAGGAGTGTCAGACGACATTCGATGGGCTGAAGAAGCATCTAACTACGGCACCTATCTTGACCATACCTTCTGGACCCGGAGGATTCGTGATCTACAGCGATGCATCCGGGAAAGGATTAGGATGCGTCTTGATGCAGCATGGAAAGATTATGGGCTATGCCTCTAGACAGCTGAGGACCCATGAGAAGAACTATCCCACTCACGACTTGGAGCTTGCAGCAGTGATCTTTGCCTTGAAGATTTGGAGGCACTATCTATACGGAGAACGAGTGGAGATATTCACATATCACAAAAGCCTAAAGTACGTCTATACTCAGAAGGACCTGAACCAGAAAAAAAGACGTTTGCTCGAGGTGATGACATACTTTGAGATTGAGCTGCAGTACCATCCCGGAAAGGCCAACGTAGTAGCTGATGCATTGAGCAGAAGACCCATGGCATTCTTTTTGACTACTTAGCAACATCTATTGAGAGATCTAGAGCAGATGGGTATAGAGGTCATTATGCCCGGAACAGACGGCCAGTTGTTGAGTTTTTAGTTGCAATCGACATTGGTCGATAGAATCAAGGCTGCCTTGCCAACATATGTCATATTCCAGAGGCTTTGACAGAGGACAGAGGCCGAAATACAGACAGGATTGCGCATACACGAGGACGAGACTTTGAGATACGAAGATCGTCTCTATGTTCTGAATGAAGAACTTTGTCAGGAGATGATGTCAGAGGCGCACAGTTCAACTTACTCTATTCATCCAGGAGGCACGAAGATGTACAGAGACTTGAGGCAGTACTATTGGTGGCATGGAATAAAGAGAGAGAGAGAGCCCGCTTTGTAGCGAAGTGCCTGGTGTGTCAGCAGGTCAAGGCTGAGCATCAGAGGTCAGCAGGTTTACTTCAGCTGCTTCCGATACCTGAGTGAAAATGAGATCACATCACTATGGACTTCGTTATGGGCTTTTCGAGGAGTCCTAGTGGTCGCAATGCAGTATAGGTAATCGTGGATAGACTCACCAAGTCCGCTCACTTTTTACCTTTCAGAGTTGGGCAGTCTACTGAAGTTCTAGCAGATATATATATGAGGAAGATCGTGTGACTACATGGAGTGCCAGTCAGTATAGTCGGACAGGGATACGAGATTTACATCTTACTTTTGGCGGAGTATGCAAGAGAGTCTCGGTACCCGCCTAAAGTTCAGTATATCGTATCACCCACAGACAGATGGCCAATCCGAGCGCACCATTTAGACACTGGAAAACATGTTAAGAGCGTGCATGCTTGATTTCGGAGGATCATGGGAGGACCATTTGCATTTGGCCAAATTTTCCTACAATAATAGATATCAAGCGAGCATTCAGATGGCTCCATATGAAGTGTTGTATGGCAGGAAGTGTCGTTCCCCAGTATGTTGGAGCGATGTGGGTGAGAGACAGAATGTTGGACCAGAGTTGGTTGTTCTTACAGTGGAGAAAGTAAAGAAGATCCAAGGGCACCTACGAGCAGCACAGGACAAACAGAAGCATTGGACAAATGCACATCGACGACCCCTGGAGTTCCAAGTTGGAGATCATGTGTTTCTGAAGATCTCTCCTACCGGAGGAACCATCAGATTTGGAGGCAGAGGGAAGCTGAGTCCGAGATACATCGGACCATTCGATGTGTTGGAACGCATCGGAGAGGTTGCTTACAGATTAGCCTTACCAAAGACTTTAGAAGGAGTTTATGACGTCTTCCATGTATCTCAGCTAAGGAGATACATGCCAGATCCGACTCATGTATTTGACCATTCAGAGATCACAGTCGGGCCGAGTTTATCATATCAAGAGGAGCCTGTAGAAATTCTGGACAAAAGTGAGAAGTTATTGCGAGGTCAGACTATCCCTCTAGTTCGTGTCGTATGGAGGCATCATGCACCAGGCGAGTCGACTTGGAAAAGAGAGGATGAGATTCGATAACGTCATCCCCATCTCTTCGAAGGCCTAGGTATGTAGTAGCATTTAATTTCAGTTAATAGTTGTTACCGTATGTTTATTTTAATTTTGAGGACAAAATTCTCTAAGGATGATAGATTGTAAACCCCCTCGACCAAATTTAGGTTTACATAGCTTAGATAGAGAGATTAGGGTTAATTTGGTGCCAATTAGAATTAATACGCAGTGTTTATATATTTGTACAATATTTGTATCACTTAGTACGCTTTACCGTTGCTTCGATAATTGGAGCACAACCCTAGTATTTACCTTCAAACAAATTTCATACACATATCCTAGACATGCCAGACTATCCATCTGACCCTTGTGTGACTCTTAAATACTCTATATTGTGCTTCATTTTAGTCGCGCAATATTCGTTGCCATAGTATAGTTTTAACTCCCAATAAATCCAACCTTGTGCAATTGTCGTTCCAATCGAAATGGGAGACACAACATCAACCCATTTTTATGCAACCCAAATAAGGATATTATTTTATTCTGAATCTGCCATGACCATGACAACTGTGTTTCACAAAATCCTACCCCCATATAATTCCAATTAATTGAAAGGCATCGCTTGCACAAATTCTTAACTAATTTAATGTGAAGACCAACCTCACCCAAAGCTAGACCCAACAAGGCCATGTACAACCTACACCCTTTCATGTGGACATGTTCCCCACCCCAAAGAGCCCTGGCCGGCCCAATTTTTGAGGTAAAGCCCCTATTTCCCCCTCATATATAAACATATTTTTCTCTCTTTAAACCCTAAAAAAAAACCTAGCCGATCACCTCTTCCCTTACCCCAACATAATCACCATCACCACCTCAAGCCGCCACCTCCAGCCCCCTGACAACCGTCAACCACCGCCTCCCAGCCCGCCTGCAGCCGACAGCCACTCCCATCAACCATCATCACCATCATCAACACCATCTCCAACCTGACTCCCCTCCTCCCGACTTCCAAACCACCACCCCAACACCGCCTGACACTGCCAACCACCGCCACCAGCCTTACCGTCTCCACCACCCCAACACCACCAGCAACCAACACCTACACCACCGCCAACCACCACTCGCACCACCCTCATCAACATCACCATCACCAACCCGCACCTCAACCAACCCCGATCACCCCAGCCCTTGACCACCGCCTGCCAGCACCGCCACCCCCATCTCAGCCACCCTGACCGCCGTCCCCAACCGTCAGCACCGCCAAGCCGCTGCTGCCGAGGCTGCTACAGCCGCTGCTGCCATTACAGCCGCTACTGTCGTTGCTTCCCCGCGCAACGCCGGGACTCTGACCCTACGCCAGAGGACAGCCGTTGACGAGCATGGACCCCCCCCCCCCACCTCGCTCAGCCACGACTAGGTAAACATCTTATTACCCTCCTTGCTTTGTGGAGTTGAGTCTTTGTGTCATTGTGTCGTCGTGTCATTGATTGGATACGACTAAAGTAAGGTAAAATCCTAAGAGTAAAACATTTGTATGTGTGTATTGCAAACTAGTGATTAATGGTAAGTAATTGATCAGTTAATAAATGACTTGTAATTATGAATATTGTGTTGACCTAGGACTTGGACAACTAGCCTTGTGCACGTATCCTTATAACATGCTAGATAAGATTTATAATGTAGTATTATACGTCTTAGTTGCGTAGCGTATCCGGACGTTTCGTCGTCTTGGCGTACACGCCACTCGTGGACAAGACACATTTACGTCTTAGCTGTGTGCACACGCGACTCTATTAGTTGACCAACAGTAACCGGCCTAAGAACAACATAGAGTTTCTGCGTGTATTACTTTAGTGTCTGATGATCGAATTTCTATATTATATTATATGTATAGGGTCGCTGGACCAGTCAGGAGATACTTCAGAAGCAGGGTATTGGCATTCACAGCTTGAGGACCCAGGCAAGATACCTTTCCATATCTACTATTTAATTTAAATTATGCAAATGTTGTATGATATCTTGTTGCATTATTTTATACACTGTGCGCGTCCGAGATTGACTCGGGTGCAGTCGACGAATGTGTCGATGAGTAGTGTACTTGACCTAGTCACTAGCAGACTCACCTATCATTGTGAGGATATTCTGATATCTTCTTAGACCTGACACTCTTACACGCATCACGGTGACAAATTCATATTAGGATGCGGGTCTGCGTACTCGATTAGCTATTAGTACTTGTGACATGCATCACGGTTTAATACGTAATCAGGGATTATATAATTAGTAGAGACTTGGCATATAGATACGTGGTATGCACGTCGAGTATTTGACTTATATATCTACATTGGGCGGAGGGGACAGCTATTAGGCGTATGGGATACACACATTAGATTTCGTAGTATCCGGAGGAACCACGGATCCAATGACTTCCTTTATGCAGATACCGCGTTCTTCAAAACGATACGGACGTATATATATTGCAGATACCTCATTCTTCGGAATGATGGACGTTACATGTACAGATACCACGCTCTTCGAAGTGTTGGACGTTATGCCTACACCTACCCATACATACCAATGTTGTCCTCATATTGCATTCACTTAGATAGTTAGCACACCCTTTATTTTATTCAGTATTTATTTATGGCGTGCTTCTATGTATCTTGTTACGTCCCTCTGAGGACCTGGTTTCTTTCTAAATTTGGACGAGAAATATTATCCCACTGTGTACGGACCCGGACAGAAGACGAGGTACGCATCCGAGGAGGAGCTAGAGGTGCTACCGTCAGAGTTTCCTTGATCATTTGGTAGGCCTTCCGCCTAGGATTGGATCATCATTATCTAGTTAGTCGATGCCCTAGTCATTATTCTTTTATCTGTCTTTCAGTACTTTTATTTCGTCATAGTAGTGGGTTTGTTCCCACTAGACATTTTGGATTATACTATGATATTTCAGACTGGCGCTTATTATCCAATATTTATTTTTAGTACTTCTTGCTGATATTGTGGATGAGATTAGATTACCTGTTCTGATGTTATTATTGGACTTGTTAGTATTTTAGGACAGCGGAGTATGCTTCGTTAGGATCCATTAAATTAGGATATCCTTGGAGACGTATTAGCTAGCTTTTGCCACGTGGCCTGGTTTCGTATATTTTGGGACTAAGGTGTGACAATATCTATGCCCCAGGCTTCGAATGGCCAAGGCGCAATGGTCGGATGTAGTAACTCCGAGGATTGGTGGATGAAAGCATGGATTTGGCACACTTGGCACTTCCTTGCATAGTTGACAGCATCTGCGACCATTGTCGGCCAATAGTAACCATTCTCCGGAGACGGTCCTGTAGCTTGGGTCTGGGTTGATGGGCACCGCAAACCCTATCATGAGCCCGCGGAGAGCCTGCTTTGCTTCTGCATTCGATAGGCATCGTAGCAGAAGACCGTCGTAGGATTGATAATACAACATTTTGGTAGCCGTATCGTAATAGAACCGGAGAGAACATCTTCTGATGGAAGTAGCTTCCTTTGGGTTCTCGGGGAGAATTCTATAGACTGCGTAGTCGATGAATGGGAGTCTCCAGTTTTGAGAGTCGGTGCTTATCTCTACTAAGTTGCTCAGGCACCGACAAAGGTTGTTCTTCGGACAGACCAGCTCTTGACCGGCCATGATGATTAGCTCATGAGTATTGACTGGAACAGCTAAAAAAGCTGCAAGGCTAGCCAGGACATCTGCCTCAATTTTTTGCAGTCGAAGGACATGCTCTATGAAGAAACCATCGAAGGTGGAGATAATGCCTACCGCGACTTGGTGGTAGAAAATCAAGTCTTCATTCTGGACTTCGTACTCGTCTCGGACTTGATTGACTATTAGCTTAGAATCGTCGTAGGCTTCTAGGTAGCCAACTCTCACTTGTTTAGCGAGTTGGAGCCTGATGACGAGGGCATTGTACTATGCCACATTGTTAGAGCATGGCTCTGTAAGGGAGTAAGCGTGATTGATGATCATATCGTATGGAAAGATCAATATTATCCCGACGCCAGAGACAATATCGCCTTTGGGCCCCGCTCTTGAAGCACCATCGAAGAACATTCGCCAAATGGCTTCTGTGTTTGTAGTCATGTTTGAGTCCACTACCTCGTCTGGGATCTCCTCGTAGAGCTTCGAGGTTTCCGGTACAGGGTGGGCCACACAAAAATCTGGCAATTCTTGGCCTTTGACTGTCTTTTGGGGAACGAATACCATGTCATATGGTGATAGCAGTATAGCCCATGTAGCCATGAGGGAATTGAGTGCTCCGGGTTTAATCATCAGGATCCTGAGAGGATTAACTCGCGAGATCACATGGATGGTTTATCCTGCTACGTAATGCCGGGTCTTCTGAATGACAAAGACCAGAGCGAGGCACTCCTTGATGGGGTTGTATCTATGCTCTGCGTTTGCCATCATCCTGCTGAGGTAATAGATGGCATGTTCATGACCTGCATCGCTTGTCTGGACTAGTAGAGCTCCGAGGAAGTGATCTATTGCCCGCACATATAGTAAGAAGGGTCTTTCCACAACGGGAGCTACCAATATTGGGGTGTTCATGAGATACTCCTTGATATTGTCGAAGGCGCGTTGGCATTCTTCGTTCCAAACAAAGGAGACCCCCTTTTCATGAGCTGGGTGAACGGTTGACAACGTCCAGAGAGATTTGATATGAACCTCCTGATGTATGCCAGTCTCCCATGAAGGCCACGAAGTTCTCTGAGGTTCTTCGGTGGAAGCATTTCAAAGATTGCTTTAGTCTTGTCGGGGTCCACGTGGATACCCTTCAAAGCTATGACAAAACCCAGGAACTTACCGTTGGAGACTACCAGGAAGGATTTGGTCGAATTCATCTTAAGCTGGTGCACACACATCAGGCCGAACACAGTCTTCAAGTCTCTGAGGTGACCATTTTTGAAGCAACTCTTGACAGCGCTGTCATCAACGTAACACTCTACTGTCTTGTGTAGATGTTCACGGAAGATGGTGCTCATAGCTCGCTGGTATGTAGCACATGCATTCTTCAAACCGAAGGACATAACTGTGTAGCAGTATACTCCTATCAAAAATTAAAACGATGTATGCTTCTCGTCGTCAGAAAATATCTTGATTTGATTGTAGCATGAGAATCCGTCCATAAAGGAAATGCACTCGAAGCCACAAGTGTTGTCGATCATTATATCTGTGATCGGAAGGGAAAACTCGTCCTTAGGGCATGTCGCATTTAGATCACGAAAGTCAATACAGATTCGGATCTTCCCGTTCTTTTTGATGATGGGTATGATGTTGGCCACCCAATCCGGATGTTGTTCCTTGCAGATGAAGCCACTAGCTATCATTTTGTTGACTTCAGCTTCGATGGCATTCATGATGTCCGGCTGGAACCGGCGTTGCTGTTGCTTGACTGGCTTAGCGTCCGGCAAGATGTTAAGTTTGTGAACCGTAATTTGGGGGTCCAGTCACGGCATGTCTTCGTAACTCCAGGCAAAGACATCGATTTATTCCCTCACGAGCTGTAGTAGGGATTCCCGATCCTCATTGGATAGACTCTTAGTAATGACGATGGGTTTAGGGGAGGATTCGTCGCCCAGATCGATTTGTACGACTTCGTGTTCAGTGGAAGGCTCTCGTTGTTCGAACCACATCTCCCATTGTACGTCTAAGCGTTGGGCCCACGGTTATATTTCAAAGAGTTTTGGTGGATCCTCATCATTTTCCTCAGGGTCAGCTGACACCATGTTGGCAAACAATGTTTGTTTGAGCATCTCCCCGATACTGATGTCGGAGTCCCAAAAGAAAGATTCTAAAGATTGAGAGTGTAACTTATCTTCTTCATCCGAGCCTTCGGGGGTGGTGGGAGGCGTGACATACCCTAAGCCACGCTTGGTCTTATGGTAGTAATCATCGGCCTTGCCTGCAGGAGTCTGCAGACGCAGAGGCAGCCGTTGTCCTTTGTCTTAGTTCAAGCCCCTAGCGACTTTCAGATTGTACCCCATCTTCTGGATGAGGTGCTTGGTTCGAGAACTGAACCGGTGAAATGGTATCTTTCTGGTATCGAGCTCTAGCTCCAGTTCCTCTGGGATGAAGGATTGGGAACTTTCTACTCTGTCGAAGATGATGAGTTTGTCTCCCATCTTTTTTGCTAGAACTATGAAGTAGGATTTCTGACTGGAAAATATCTGGTTGACTGTATAGGTGGTAGTCATATGTGTATGCAGGTGCAGGTCCAGACCGTGCTCAAGGGAATATAGTGCGTTGAGATATCCAACATTCGAGTAGTACAAAGATAGCTCTTTATTGATAAAATAAGGTATCTCGTCTTCTGAAATTACATCGTCGAGAGAAGGGACGTTAGCATGAGAGGCTACGTAGTCCTCCAATTATTCCTTCCCGAGCTCTACCCCCAGTGCGAGCGATGGCTTCGGAGGTTTTCTGCGCAGCTTTACCCAAGTGGTTCACAAGTCGTAGTAGGTGCTAGACCTTCCTTCAGTGATCGACTCGATGTACGGAGGTGAACGACCAGAAGCTCCGACGCTTTCCTAGCAGTTCCACCCTGAGGGGAGGAGCTGTGTCGGGAGAGCGTGCTTTGAGATGGACTCTCATGATCTCGTCCAATTTTGTCCCAGTATCTGCCTCATCGTCGGCATCATTGCCACCTTAATCTTGGTGGACTTGCTTGTAGAGGATCGAGTCAGAGTAATAAACTTTGACCCCCTTGAATGGATCAATGTCGGCAAATTCAGTCTTGACAACGCCGTGATCGTCCACATACTTCAATCACTGGTACAATATTCGATCATGTATTAATGTATCCATGGACGTCCCAACAGGACATTATAGGATACGTCTACATCTATGAGGTAGCAGGTGACCTCTATTTTCAGATCGTCGATCTGGCACTTCAGGCGAACCTTGTCCAGAGGGTAGCTCCTCCCTGCATTGAAGCCACTGATGGCAGTATTGGTTGCTGCCAGGCGATGCATCTGGATACCCAAGGTCTGAAGCAGACTAGGCAGGATTATGTTGATTGACGAACCGGGGTCGATGTGCATCTGGTCCACTTTGATGGTGTCGATGTACCCTAAGTAATACAGAGGACGATCGTGCCGATTGTTCTTTAGAAACATGTCTTGTTGGGAGAATATAAAGTTGGGTATCACCTCCATCACATTATTGCAGTAGAGGCATGCGACAGGATCCTCAGCTGGCGGCTTGACTTGCGTCAGGTAGGTGTCGGCATTCTGCAATACCTCCCTCAGAGCAACCTTAGTGTCTTTGGAGAGTCGGAGAAGCTCGAATAGAGACAAGATCGAGATGAACCCACATGACCTCCCCACGCGACATGGTGAGAGGTATCAGCCCAGTTGTTTGGTCACGAGCCGGTAGAAGATTGACAACCTCCATTATTGCCCAGGGGATCGGGATTACTCCGTCCTGGGCTCCCGTTGCCAAAAAGTCACCGAACTGGAGGAATATCATGTTAGCGACAACTATTTTGTCATTGAAATCCAAGGTGAGGGCCTCGGTGTCGAGCAGATGCTAGATGTACCGCTTCAGGTTATAGAAATCCCGTGTCGCATGGTGGACGTAACGATGGTAGTGGAAGTAGTTCGGATTATTCATCTCAGCTGCCTCAACAGGACGCTTGACGTCGGGGAGCCGAATCTTGTCTCTTCATCAGTACGTCAAAGATTGACATGGCGTCATCATCTTCGAAGGAATAGGTTTCCTTCGGTTTTGGAGTCTCTGCGGGCTTTTGCTCTGGCTTCTTGGTTATGTTGGCGACAAGAGCCTGATTCCCCTTGCCATCTCGGACGTTATTGCCGCTATTGTTGTTGTCGTTGTAAGGGCATTTTTCCCTATCATCAGCGACGGAGATCTGTATCCCCAGGAGACGGGCGTCCTTCACCTTCTTCTTAGAACCGACAACATTTATGATGAACGTTGTCCAATCTTTAAATTGAGAGTCGTCCATCCAGAGCCTGACGGTGGGAAGGAGATTTCTTCGACAGGTGTTCATCAGTGTGGACTCAGGGTTACCGGGGGATAACTTTAATGCCATTTGCATGTACCGCTCGATGTAGTCTCATACAGACTCTTTCTCCCTTTGTGTGTTGTCCATCAAAGAGGACATCATCATGTCGTTTCCTCCATCGTAGAATCGAGCGAGGAAAATGTCGTTGAGATCGTCGAATGACGGATACAATTGTTCTGGAGGCTGCAGAACCAATCAAAGGCTATTCCAGACAATGTCCCAACAAAAAGCTTAGTTAAGAGGGCATCGTTGCAAGGCAGATGTCCTGTTGCCGTCTTGAAGTAGCTCATGAATTAACGGGAGGACGTATTCCCATCAAATGGAGTCAAGTTGAAGAGTTTGTACTTGGGCGGGTATAGTACATCTCTCCACTCAAGGGGGTACGGTTGTCGAATTCCGAGCTCATACAGCGAGTCCCGATTGCCCATTGAGTCTAGGCGAGCCCGGAGTTCTCGTACCTCCCGTATTGCTTCCCAAGCTTCATCAACTGCGGAAGGAGCGAATGATCCGGGCAAGGGATGATTGCCGCCCGCGGGTAGAGCGGTTGCATTTGAATTCCCGTTTGTCCTGGGGTACAAGCTTGCTTGGCCAGAGGTCCTTGCTGGTTGTGAGGCTATGTTTCTCTTGATCTCCAGCATTGTCTGGGTCAAGGCCTGCATTGACGCACTCATGGTCTACATCATGGCCTCGAGGGTTTCGAGGTGCTGCCGATCGTTGGGGCCCTCGTGATCGTCCCCTGCCTTGTATGTTGTTCTTACATGGGCAGAAACAGATGGGACAGTGGACGTAGCACTTTTTGCCTCAGACTCTTGCCGTGAAGAGTCATCCGGGAAAGTCGGGACTCGGAGGAAACACTACCGCCTACGTAGGAAGCTGCGTCCTCTGGCTGGAGGTGGCTACTACCAGGGGTCTCGGCATCTGTTCCTTGGGAATCATTGTCTCCTTGGAACGTCGGGTTGTTGTAGAGTTCTGAAGGGTCACAACCCCCAGCTTTTGTAGCTCCCCGGGGTCCTGAGGAAGAACTACACCCAGTAGTTGACGGCTTCTTCTTTGAGCGCGTACCCATGAACACTCCTTCTGTGGGCACTGTTGCTCGCCTCCGGTTCCTTGACACGCTGGTTGAGAGTGTAGGATTGGAGGGGCTAGACTTTTGACCTCCCCTCGCAGCGGGAGATCTCTGATCTGAGTAACATGAGGCGAAGGGTACCTCCTCCTCCTCTGGTGTTTGCACCTGCTCTTTGGGATGCTGCCGGATGGGTGCCTTTGGTTGCAGCCGCTGGAATGCCGACTGCCTTTTTGTACGTGCTGCTATTTTGTTACAGCAGCAGTTGATGATAATGTTGGAACAATGATGCCCTGGGGAGGACACTTTGTATGTCGTGGTTGATTCCCTCTCTTTGCGCTTGTGGTTGATTACGTTGCACAAGTCAAGCGAGGGATGGTTCACCTTAGCACTCTTCTTATGAGCCCGGGTAGGCCGAGCACATGGGTGTGTAGGTATTGATTTTGCTTCCTGACCTGGAGTTCGTACAAGAACTTGCCCCGGATTGTTTATGGAAGACTCTTTAGACCGATCATGTCTGATTGCCGCTGCGGGCTGGATGCATGGACCAGTTTGGTACGACTTTCCGCCAGGGGTACGCATAGTTAGCGGCTCCTGCTGACGGTCGGTCGAATAAACAATTTCTTGAGATTGGCGACCTTGTATTGCCCTAGACTTCTTCGTCCTAGAACGCGTCGGTGCGTAGTATGAAGAGTCCAAGTTCACATCTTTCCCTTTCTCAACAAGGCGTATGGAGTCAGCGTTGCGTGAGATTCGGTCAAAGACGAAACTTCTGCTACTGTGCTGGCAGCATGTGGATATTTTCTTGCGGTCGCCGACCGGTACCGCATGTGGACATTTGCCTACGGATTCCGACTTATGCGACTTCTTATCTGGCCGCATAGAACGAGCCTTAGTACTCGAACTTCTGGCATCGTAGTATTTTTTTTTGTCAGAACTCAAGTGTTGAGTACTTTCTTTGTCGGAAGAGGCTGCCGCATGGGAGGTGGACGTATAAGGTGAGGTCCCTTCGGTAGAGAGAGACGGGGAACGCATGCTCCGCAGTTGGGTGAGGCACAGCGGCCTTTGCAACCCATGTCCTACTGGTCTTCTGATATTTGTCAGAAGAGATTGTCGCAGAGAGGCGGACGCGTAATGTGCGTTCCCTGCGGCAGAGAGAGAGACGGGGAGCGTATGCTCCACAGTTGGGTAATGCACAGCGGCCTTTGCAACCCATCTCCTGCGGATCTTCTTAGGCTTTGCCAGCCTTGGAGAAGCATCGCCCTCAAAGAGCATCTCCTCGTAGGCTTGCTGGTCGAAGCGTACAACCAGCATCCTTTGGGTCGAACCCAGCTTCGACGCGTCGGACTACGCTACAACCTTCCCATCAGAGGAGAAGTTCATCCCCAGCAGAGTCGCCACCTTGTTCGCCATTAAAATTGTTTCATTCAATAACAAACAAAAATTACAAAGAAGTCCTAAACAGACAATCTAAGTACAATATTAAATCTGGGTGGTGTGGCGGTGGAGATCGAGCGCTATGGCGACTCCTTTAGTCCGTTGACGGTCCGACGAGTGAGTGAAGGGTGCTCTCTTCTCTTCTCTCTTGAGCTTATGTGCACGTACGTAGCTCTCTATGAGGGTATGGTCTCTCTCTGAAGCAGAAAAAATCGACATTTAGGACGTCCAAGTTGTTCTTATTTATAGCCATCATGCTAATGGGCTATAGGTGTCGCATGTCCTTCTGTTTGGTGGCCGTAGGGGACTCCTTCAACAGAATACATTTGCAACTGTGGGCGCATAGTATGGGTTGAGTCCAGGACAGGCTGCCACATGAACGTTTTGTTGAAATTTGCTGTTGTCGGAGATCTTGGCGGCTCTCGTCTTCTGTTTGCGTGACTTAGTCAGCTTGACACGTGGCTCGCATTTAGTTGGAGGGAATGGCTTCAGTCGCAACAGGAAGATTTCGTGGCATGTGACGCATGGTGTCTGGAACGCAGGGGACCAGAGACGCATGGAGTCTGGAACGCAGAGGGCCAGAGACGCATGAAACGCATGGACTCTGGGACACGTGGGGCCAGAGACTCGTGGGCTTTGGGACGCATGTGGCCTCGTACAGGTGGTGCTGCACGCTTGTCAGAAGTTATTATTAGTCTGATGAGAGCTTCTTGTCGCTTAGTGTGCTCACATATTCCGAAGCGTTCAGAAAATCTTTTTTGTCATAATTCTGTGTCAGACATAATCCTTGTGTCAGGTCTTTATGAGGCCAATGTTTGAGGCACAAGAATGCAGCTTTTTCTCTGCAGTATAGTCATCCTACGGCCTGATTTCTTCTAAGTCAAAAGTGGGACGCAAAGTTGTTGGACGCATGGATCTAGATTTTTCATGCTTCTACAAGTATACCAGCAGTATACTGTCTATAGACAATTTTTTGCATTTATTGTCTTATCTTTGTGGATTTGTATTTAAAAGCTTTGAACCCTTTCATTCAAAGCCATTCCTTTGAGCTTTAAATTTTCTCAACCACTAAAGACCAATCCTCATTAACTCTACCAAGATTTTCATTTGTCATCCACCAAAAGTGTTAAGAGTAATCATGAGTTGTAACTTCGATCTTCACTTGTTATAGAAGATCAAAACTCTTATGTGTAAGAAGTTGGCGAGCTTTCGGATCAGAACTCATGTGTGTTAAGTTGGCGAGTCTTCGGATCAAAACTCCTAGTATATTATTTTGGTTTAAATAGTATATTAAAGCAAGACAGGAGTTTTCAGAATTGGATTGTCTTCATAGAAGGACACTAGGATACCTCGCGTGTTTAATTTCTTGCTATTTTTTTATTACGCATTATTATTATTATTAATTGTGTTGTTAGCTTTTAGTACCCTGTTCACCCCCTCTAGGGTTCCTACAAAATATACTATCAGTATACTGTCCACAAAAAATTCTTGAAAATTTAGAAAAATAGTATACTACCGGTATATTATTAGTATACTGCCTACTGTCAGTATACTATCTACATTGGAAAAGTTTAGAAAATCAAAAATTTCAAGGTTCCATTCTACATGTGGCTTCTAGTCTGGGTACATTGTCATGCTATGGGCCTCTACAAGTCTCAGAAAGATTACAAGTTAACACGATTATCCAAAAAATTACAAAATTTTAATTGTTGCATAATTTATTAATAGCGTCTACGAATACAGAGTATAATGCAAGGGTGTCCCTGTAATCCCCGATGAACGCAAAACTAAGAATCTTAAAACCAGTAAATCCATAACTGCCATCATGGTACAATACCATATTCGAGGACACACAATGGAAAAAGTTATATAATCCTTGACCCTGATAACCAAAATCACGAAAACAAAGAAAATATGATATAAGATAAATTCGTCCATATCCGTATACGAATACTGATACTTTGAGGCGAGCATCATAACTCTTCCTTCATTAGAAAATGTCCTTGAAAATTCAATAAGGTCAAGCAAGCAATAGACTAGATTATTATAAATATCAGAAAATCTCATAGAAAATCAAAATCTCGAGAAAAATTACTTGATATGAATTAAGTTGGAAAACATGAAAATAAATCTAAATTAAGCAATACACACCAAAAAAGAAAGTATATACCGAACTAGAGTGACCCTTGTGGTTACCGAGGAGAGGTATAAGACCTCGGCTGGATGTTGGAAGATCAGTGGATCGAGCCATGAGGACGTATTATTCCTTCCATTTATAAATGGTGGAAGTTGGGAGACAGTGGGCTCAAAATGCATGCAAAGCCAGCGTGCACAAAGTCCCGAGCATTATGTCGAACATCTCAATAAAAAAAAGTCAGAATTTTTTTTATGTACTTTCCACAACTCTAAATTGAAAATACGATCTAGAATCGTCATCTCCATCATAGGAGTTCAAATACAAAGACAATTTTTGAGTTAAAAGGAAATAATATTATTGTTTCTTTCTTTGTATTATACTCTTAGCATAAAATAACTTAGAAATTAAACTAGAGTTGTTATTACCTTGAACGATTGAACTTGGTCGATTTGTCATAACATTTTTTTTATATATAAACTAATTAGATCTAAACGTTCTTTAATTTATGTTTTTAAACTACCTACCTCAATATTCATATTTTCATAAAAATTATCTGACAATATAAATACACCATCTAATTTTATAATTTTCTTTTAAGATATAAAATTGTACCCAAACAATATAAAAGAGATTTATCAGACCAATATTATTGAAAATTTACTTCCATTTTAGTAAAAGACGTAAACAAAACCATGATCATGTCTAATGACCTCTGTTAAAACTAAAAAAAAGTTTGATAATAAACTGCAGATAAAATACATGTGATGTTGTAAAACAATTCTAAAAAAATTCAAAATTAAAATATCAACAAACCAATCATTCTTAGTTAATTCGTAACCACTACTTAAATTGTATTATTATAATATGTAATAACATTTTTATATTTATTACATAATTTCAACATCAAATAAATAGAATGATGTCTATGTAATCATCCTTAACAAATTTCCTAAATTTTAAACGATATTGTGCACTAACATTTTAAACTCGTGTTGTCTACTTGGTAAAATGTTCAGACTAATTACACGTGTTCTATATTTTTCTATATTCGTTTGAAAAGATTGAAAACATTCTTATATAATTAAATTAACAAACTTAATTGAAAAAATCGTCCCAATATAGACATAAATTAGGATATTCAAAATATTGATACAAGAAGTATTTAACGTGTACAATTAAATTAACAACATAACTTACATGAAAAAAATCGTCCCAATATAGATAGAAATTATGATCTTCAAAATATTGATACAAGAAGTATTTATTAATAACGTAAAAATAATAATTATTATTATTATGAATATCATATTCAAGTAAAATTTTCAAGATACCTTCGCATATTGTAGTTCCAATATGGGGATATCCCAACAGTCTTAAAAAAAGAACTCATTTTTGTAAAACTTATTTTGCATCTAAATAATATGTTTTGATACAAACAAAATGATAATTTTGTTTTAATTCATATATCTGAAGTTAAATAAACTTTACTAATATATTCAAAACTTTGTTATAAAACTTTTTTTTTTTCCAAATATTTTAAAAGCTTATGAACAGTAGATCTATAAACTTTTATAAAATAATAATTTAATATACTACATGCATAGTCATATTTCATCAAATACAAAATATTGTTCATCACAATAGTATATTTTGTTTAGTTTTGTTATGAAAATCGTCCCAATATAGACATAAATTAGGATATTCAAAATATTGATACAAGAAGTATTTAACGTGTACAATTAAATTAACAACATAACTTACATGAAAAAAATCGTCCCAATATAGATAGAAATTATGATCTTCAAAATATTGATACAAGAAGTATTTACTAATAACGTAAAAATAATAATTATTATTATTATGAATATCATATTCACGTAAAATTTTCAAGATACCTTCGCATATTGTAGTTCCAATATGGGGATATCCCAACAGTCTTAAAAAAAGAACTCATTTTTGTAAAACTTATTTTGCATCTAAATAATATGTTTTAATACAAACAAAATGATAATTTTGTTTTAATTCATATATC